>JXTB01000162.1:646893-788433 GCA_002914805.1 Parasponia andersonii
TTTTTTTTTTAAATGCTGAAAAATTTAAAACAACATCAAAAAATTCTAGAAAAAATTCATATTTTTGAACTCTTTGAAACATGTTCATGAATCTATCAAATATTAAATTCAAGAACACCCAAACCTAATTTTGCTAAAATCACAATCCACAATTTTTCTCACTATGCAAAAATCAATAGTATATGTAATTAAATATCATTCATCACCATGAATCATTTAACTATCATAAACAAAAATTGCTCAAACTCAATCACATAACCTAGATATTCAATTCTAGATCAATATTATGCTATACATATTAACCTAAGCTCTTGATACCAATTGTTGGTAAATTGACCTAATACTTAGGAAAATCATGCATGCATGCAGATGTGGGAAATACATGATCATATCATGAACACAATAGAAAAATACCAGATTTAGGTTTTAAAATTTTTACATAAAAACAGTTTTTATAACCATATAACATATATGCATCATATACAGGATCATGTACAACATAAATCAAATCTACATACAAAAGCCTAGAGATAAGATTAGGGTTTACCTCTTATAGCATGTTCCTCCTCGATCTCCTTATTGATGGTGATCAAACCTCCAATCCTAGATCTTCTTGTCTATGCTCTTGCTCTTGGTTGATGAATCGAGTGGGCACCAAGTCGAAACCTTCGTTGGAGAATGATCAAGAACGCCTTCTTGATCCTATGGAACACCGGGATATGAGATGAGACCATGAGATTGTAGGAAACATTTTTCTCTCTCTCTTATCCTAGGTTGGCCGAAATCTCTCTCTCTCCCTATGCCTTATGTGTGTGACTCTATATGAGTTACTGTGTAATTTTTCCTCTCATATATCTTATATATATGGGACCAAAAACTGCTAACCCTAGTCCAATTAGGATTGGGCTTGTTCTCCAATTTGGACTTTGGGTATATTTTTATAAATATGTCCAACTCATGAAACTTATTTATAAAAATACCAACTTCTGTGTAGAATCATTATTTTACACAGTTTCATAAATCTTATTTCACAAATACCACCAACCAATTAATGAGCTTAATTGAGTTAGACAAGGGAACTAATGGATCCAAATAATCTAAGCTCTAATAATATGATAAATACATAATAACTCTTATTATGATATTTATATAAATCTTATTAGTAAAAGGGACACTCCACTAAAGGCCCAATACTGCACTCTTAGATTAAATGTCATGCCTTTTATAGAGATTTAATCAACTAACCTTGATTAACCGATCCATCCAGTGTATTCTATACCACATATATATTCCCTATACAATGCCGTAGTTGGATAGGTGAAATTATCGTAATACCCCTCCAACACCTATTTACTTTTAAGTTACCATCTTTCTATCAAGGAATAATGTTGTCAATAATTTTGTTCTCAATGGCCATTTAGACAAAATTATCAACCAATTCACAAATTGAATACTAAGATCTTAGATTTAATTATTCTATGAATCTTGAAAGAACTTAAAATGACATTAATGTATAGTGTCCTTAACTATTTAGTATTCCCATCAATTCATAAGTCATAACCTCCAATATGCCAGAGTTCACCTCTAACTTCATAGAGGTTAGTCTTTTAACAAATTAAAAGGCTATAACCCATGAAAGCAAGTCCAGTCAAACATCAAGGATTAAGATTTATATGTTAAGAGCTAGTTTGTGATAATATAAGAATTTGAGTTACGGCACTCCAATTCTTTATATTACCTGGTCCAGTTAATACACTTAACTTGTTTATGTTGTATTAGTATTTCTATCAGAAGTCAGACACTTCAATGATTTGAGACATATCATTCCTGTTGAGATAGACAAATACTACAACCTATAATAAATAAAGTATTCCATCTTTATTTACAGATTGTAAATTACTTCATTTAGACTTAGATAAAGAAACAAGTCTCCCCATAATTAACACTTAATCATGTTTGTTTCTTTATACACATATAAAGTCATGGAATCTTTTTCAGATGAATAAACTATTCAACTAAGATAGTTTAATTTAGCAAATATCATAATTTCATATAAGAGATAGTTGTTTATACTCAAAAGGGTAAAATTAGAAATCTGCTTTTTAGGGCAAAAATCCCAACAGGGGGAAGCTGTCCTTCGGGCAGGCCTTATTCAGGTTGGTGAAGTCTATACAAGTACGGTCATCGTCATTTTTCTTCTTCACCACCGACGGGTTAGAGACCCAGCACGGGTATAAACATTCCATGATCAGGTCATTCTCTAGTAGCATCTCAACCTCCTTGTTGATCATCATATTTTCTCGGCGCGAACCTTTGGAGCCTTTGCCTGACCGGAGGGAAATTGGGGTCTGCATTCAATCGGTGGCAGGCATGTGCGGGATCTATCCCAGGCATGTTGTCGTGGGATCATGCAAAGACGTCTTTATTCTGCCTAAGGAACCCTAATAGCTCGCTCTTGTCCTCTTCGGGCAGTAGGTCCCCGATTCAGACTACCTTTACCAATTTTGCTTCTCTCAAAGGGACCACCACTAGCTCACGAATCGTAGATTCTGGCCCGCCAAACTCCTCTTCGATCTGCTTCATGTATGCTGGCAAGCGGTCCTTTGATTACTATCTATCCCCTGTCGAGGCTTTCGCACTTGCATCGGCTCCCCTCAGGGCGGTTGAAAAATATTTCCTCACAGAGGCTTGGTCTCCTTTGACGTCTATCATATAAGTACCATCCTTTGATAGACATCTTAAGACCTAGTGGAGAGTGGAGGCGACCCCATGCATGGCGTGGATCCATCCTCTCCCCATGATGACGTTGAACGAGGACTGGCAGTCGATGACGACGAAGTCCATGTTTAAGCATCTCTCTGCAGTGCAGATCTTCAGGGTCACGACGCCCAAGGGGATGACCTTAGTACTGTTGAAGGCGAATAGCGGCTGACAATCGGCCTGAGTGCGTTTCGATTTAGGCCCATGATTTTGAACGTGCTGAGGAACAAGACGTTGACGCTACTCCCGCCGTCGACCAGGATCCTTCTGACCAATGCGGAGTCGATCTATAGCTTAATCACCAAGGGGTCGTCATGGAGCAGACGCACCGTGGTCAAGTCTTGCTGGATGAAGGCGATGGGGGCGGCTGAGGCGTAGCTTTCTCCCATCGTCAGATGGTTCACAGAATGGCCCATCCTCCTCAGGCGCTTCACTCTTTCTTCGGTCCTTTTTTGGCATTTTTCCTTCTCTTCCTGACCATAGGTCGGCTCTGGTCTGCCTATGATAGTCAGCACTATTCTTAGAGCCTACTCTCTTGACCCGGAGGCCTGGGTCTGCTTTCCTTTTTCGGGCCTGGCAGCGTCCTCCTTTGACGGCTTCCACCGGTCTTCACGTACTACTTCAACTTGCCGGCATGGATCGCCATCATAACCTGCGCGTAAAGGCTACAGCAGTTGATGGTGTCATGCCCGTGATCTTTGTGAAATTGGCAGTACCTGTTCATGTTTTTCATATGCTCAAGAAACCGGACTTGGATGGGTCTTTAATAGAATCCATGACATATCCATTACAAGTTGAGGAAATCAGATTACAAGTATAGAAAGCTTAATACACCCACGGAAACACTTGAATATACAATTAGCAATTTTGGGGCTCTAGGTGTAACCTGAATTCTCCACTTAAATTCTATGTTTCCAGTAATATATAAGGGTTTCTAGGACCATTATTAATCAAATAATTACTTTGGTTTAAGGGCTAACACGAAAGAAATTAACTATAAGTTCAAAATCATACATAATGCTCACTTTGACTAGTTTGAGCTTTTGTTAGAGTTCTTGCCTTCTACCTCCACCAAACTGATTCTCTAGGCTTAGAATTAGATTTTAGGACTTAAGAAGACCTGAAGAAACCATTATTTAAGTGGAAACAAGCAGAGAATTGAAATTAAAAGACAAGACCTAGAAAGAAGAACTTAATAGAATTACCTTGACTAGTTTTGGTGTATCTTGCTTTCTAGAGCTCCAATTTGAGTTCTACCACTTGGAAACTCTTGGAAATGTTTGAGAGAAGTTAAGAGAAGTTACAAAAAGCATTAGAGAGTTTCAAGTCGTGGCTGTAGAGAAAGGGAAAGCAAATGACCAGATTTGACCCAAAATCAACACTTAATCGCTAAGAAAAGGTATAACTTAAATTCTAAGGGGTATTTTGAGTATTTTACACATTACTTTCCATGTGTTCAGCTCTAGAACATGCTTAGCATAGTCACCATATTGCTGGTCACTCCTATACACCCAAGTATAGTCAAAGTTGGTGAATCCTACCTTAGAAAGTGAAAACTAGTCATACTTTGACTTATGATTCTTTATGGCCAATCTTATTGTAATTTGGTGGAACCTTAGCCCCATAACCAATCATTAAATATACAAATAAGCCAATTACACTCCAATTAACAATGCAAACATAGTATTACTTTCATAATTATATTCTTTGTTCCTTTAGCACACCGAGCTCTCTCTCTGAGGGTATTGAACCTTTACACTGCATTGGGACATTTCGACAATCATTAGTGTAATAATATGTATGTAAATGTACATAATATAATGAATGAGTATGTTACTATAAAACTAGTGTTAACGACTTCTAGATGCTTAATATGCAATTAGAACATATTTATTATTGGCTTAGTATACATGCAAGAATCTTGGGCACCACAGGCAGATCATCTCCAATGGTTCATGCATCTCTAACCAGGGTAGTTTGATGATAGACTAGAAGCTCTCACGACAATTGCTTGGTTGTGTGAGATGGAGAGGCACTTTCGGGCACTTGGTACTTCAGTTCAGTTTTGTGTTGTGTTTGCTGTTACCCGTTTGATAGGGAGTGACATTCGTTGGTGGGAAATAGTGGAACAGATGCAAGATGTAGTGGGCTTGACTTGGGAAGACTGTGAGCGGATTTTTAAGACCCAGTATGCCAATGAGGATCAACAGGATGAGGTTGTGAATAGGTTTGAGACGTTGATTCAAGGTAACAGAACGATGAATGAGTACCTGATAGAGTTCACTGAGTTGTCAAGTGTTGCTCTTGGACCGGGTACGACTGAGAAGTACTGAGTTGCCAAATTCAAGAGTCATCTAAATCGGAACATTTTCAACAGGATTGGTACTCAGACCTTCCATACTCTTCCTGAGATTGCAGTGGCTGCCCAGCGGGCAGAGGCCATCGAAAAATGAATGGATTCGAGGAGGAACCAATGGAGAAGTAATGACAGAAAAGCCACCAGAAAGAACCAGGGGCAGTGGTCAGCCCAGGGTACTCCGAATAGTGGGAGCTCGAACAGCAGTGGTTCTTTGGGGGGTAGCAAAGGCAACCCGTATGGAGGATGTTTTGTTTATGGCCAACAGGGTCATCAGAAGAATGAGTGTCCCAACCGTCTGTAGAAATCTCCTCTTTCTCAGGCAGGACCTCAGAGGAGCCAGTCCAGTTCTGTTTCTTATTAGAACACTCAAGCGATGCCGCAACAGTCACAAGGTGCTTCGCAGGCTTTTACTTCCTCTCAGCCTTACCAGCATCAGTACCGCCCTCAGGGTTTTACTCAGAGTTTTTTGACTCCTCAGGCCTCAGGCAGTTAGGGTGGGCCCGGATACGGCAGTAGTGGTCCAGGATCCAGCAGTAGCCATCCTGGTCAGGGGAGAGGTAACAAGGGGAAAGGGAAGGTGACTGGCCAAGCCTATGCTTTTACTGGGACAGACGACACTCAGGATCGCACTAGTCGAGGTGTTGTTGATGGTATGATCCTTCTTTCACACTCTTGGGCATATGTTTTGTTTGACATTGGTGCACCCTATTCATTCATATCCTTATTGTTTGCTCAACTGTTGGGGTTGGAATTTTCTGATTTGGATTATGTATTGATGTTGGGTACATCTTTGGGAGGAGTAGCCGATGTGTCTAGTGTGTGTAAGTCTCGTCGGATTATGGTTGGTGATAGGAAGCTTCTTACTGATTTGGTTGTATTGTCGATGGGACAGTATGACGTAATACTCGGTATGGATTGGTTGTCAAAATATCTAGTGGTTGTAGACCGTCGTATGAATGGGTGACTCTTTTTCTTAGTGATAAATATCCTATTATGTACCAGGCTGGGATGAGTCCGTCGAAGCCTAGTCCTGTTCTAAAAGCGTGCATGGGTGGAAGAAAGAAACTTGAGTGTTATAGGAACTTGTTTGCCATGGATGGTGAGGTAAGGATAGACGATCAAGACCCATGGATTCTGGTGGTGTGTGAGTATTCGGAGGTGTTTCTTGAAGACTTACCAGGGTTACCACCAGAAAGGGACATCGAGTTCTGTATTGAACTAGTTCCTAGAGCTCAGCTAGTTTCTATTCTAGCCTATCGTATGGCGCCTACTAAGATGGAAGAATTAAGAGAACAGTTGGACAATCTGCATTCCAGAGCTTTATTCGCAGTGCCCTTGTCCTTGTTCTGGAGGTAGATCACATCGATCGGCGTGTTGAGCTCGTATTTCGGCAGTGGGTCCCTAGACGTCTTCCTCCTCTTGCTACCTTCTTGACCGCCTTAGGTTGGGGCTCCCTACTTCAGAGCTGGCCTTTGGGCCAGCACAGACTTCTTTATTACTTGCGGGGTCAAGGTTTGCACCGGCGCTGTTGTTATCACAGCAGAGGCCTTGGGCACTTTCTGGTGGCTTTCCAACACCCTAAATACCCCTTCTGACCTTGCCTGAACATTTGCCATGTCGTATGGCAAATTCAAAAGTAGATGGTTTGATAGCATCGATCCCGGCTACAGGCCCCTGACGAACGAGCTTGCGGCTTGGGCCGAGTCGGCATTGTGCACTAAGGACATTACCTCTAGGAAATGCGACAAGTATTCTCTCGGAGACTCATTCGCGGATTGCTCCAAACGGTCGAGGTCTCGCATGGTTTTCTGCTGTCTCCGGGAGCCCGCGTATTGCTTTAAGAAAAGTTTGCAGAAATCTTCAAACCCGTTTATAGACTTCTCTAGGAGTTGTCTGAACCATAACAGGGCCAGTCCCGCCAGGGTGATGGAGAAGACTTTGCAGGTCACAGCCTCGTCACTAGTTTCCAAGGCCATCTTCTGCTGAAAGTGATATATGTGATCGAGGAGGTCGGTCTCTCCCTCGAACGGTCTGAAGGTCGGGGTTGTAAAGTCTTTCGACTTGGGCTCCAGCTGGATCTAGTCGGCGAAGGTTGTCCGGTTGATCCCTCGTACAGTTTGCTCTGCCAGATCATCGGGAGTCTGGCTGTGATGGGCCCTGAGCTTCTTACTCAGCTCCGCCATCATTTCTTGTTTCCAGTTGGGAAGCACACCTTCCAGGCTTTCTTGGTGTCTTCTGTCCACTGCCGCTACGGCCCGGAAAGGCCTTATCTGGCTTTATCGCTCCCCCTGTATCCGCGATCTAGATGGGGCAGGAACTTCCCTTGGCGGTTGGCCCCAGACTCTTGTTGGACTTCTTCGTCAAAGTCTTCCCTTTGTCCGCTCTTGGCTTCGCTTGCCAGCAGCCCTTCGAGGCGGGCGTTATCTCTACACACTTCTGCGACTTCTTCTTTTAAACCCAGGACGGCCTCGTGGGCAATCTCTGCCTTCGGGTTTGCTTCTGCCAGGGCGATAAGCATTTGGTCCAGCTTTTGCTCCAGACCTGGTCATGCTTCCCAGGAGCTCCCTTCGGATCAGGACGTGTGCTACTGGTAGTCATTCTTGAGGGTGCCATCCGACGTTGTATAACCTTTTGTTCAGGGAGAGTGCGATCGTGAGACTCCTACTCTTTTTCTCGCGCTCAACTGTTTCCCATAGACGGTGCCAAACTATTTGTACAATTCTTACCAGCTGTCCACGTGTCTCTGAACTACTAATGTTGTATCTACCAACTATCCACGTATCCTTGCTATCCTAGAGTGCTTTAGACTCAGCTCGGGTCGGAGAAGCGGGGGTGGCCACCTGCAAAGACTCTCCGATGCTTAAGTCAGTTGTTTATCCCTGAGACTAAGTAGCAAAGATTAAGTTTTTCTCTGTATATGTCTATCTCAATCTCTCTCTTTTGAGGAGAAGCAAGGCTCGTATATATAATCCTGGAACTGGGAGCTTTTCTGGCTCTCAATCCTTGGATCGAGTACCTTTAATCATTATGACTTACTCCAGAGATCACGGGCCGTGATTACCGTGATTTCTCTTGTATCATTGTGGCCTGCTTTTCGCCGTCCCCTATGACTCGAGCCTGTCGGGGGCGAGACTTTGACAAACTGCCGTTCTGTCAGGACGGTTTGCCCAATGTGCGCACCTACCCAGGATCGTATTAAATGCCCTGTCTGGGTCTGGAGCAGTGCGTTGCCTCCCATGGTCTTCTGGCGAAAGACCCTTGAGGCTTCTGACCCCTAGCTGTCGAGGCAAGAACTAGATTGGGCTGAACCGTCCAGGGTCTGGGATAGATTCGGCCCTGGCCTCGGACAGCCCATGGGCCCGTGTGGTATCACGTGCGACTCACGTGACTTTTAAATGGTTACTCTGAACACGCATCGGATAGCGTGCCCCCCCTTATGACCTGTTCTGCCACTTAATCGTCCACGTAGTACGTGATCTAAGAACGGGCTCCGCAGCAAGTATGAAGCTTTTCTATTTTTATTTTAAGCGTAGTGTATATCTTAGCATATATATATAGTTGTCAATCCAATAGGTATTTTTTTTTACCTATGGGTAGGTATTTTTTTTTAGCAGTTGGATCACCATCTAATTGTGATCCAATAGTTATAATGAAGTGCATGAAAAGATGTGCATCATTAATGCTCTTTCTCTCTCTTACTTTTTACAATAAAAAAATGTGCATGCTAAATTTTCATTGACCAAATTGACACCTATACATAAGTAAAATAAAAAAAATACCTACTGGATTGGTTCCCTATATATATATATATATATATATATAGATAATTACTTGCATTTGTGAAATTTATTTATCCCTAATAGTTCGTTAGTTTATTGTTATATCTCCAGTTTATATTCTTATTTGAATATGCTCGTCAATTTTGTTATTATAATATAATAAACATTTTATTCGGGATTCTTAGGAGAGTACGTGAGTATGGAAGGGATTTGAATCATAATTAAGATAGAACAAGTTTATATATAAATTTCATAATAATTTTTAAAAAAAAAAGAAAGAAAACATGTCATTGATTTATTTATGTATGATTATAAAACATAAATTAAAGTGTAAAGTCTGGGATTTTTTTTTTTTTTATAAAATAGCTATTATTCACTTCCATTCCAACTACAAACTAAGGATAAAATATATTCAACCAAACGAATGAATTGGATTCTTCAAGCAAAAACAAAAAAAGCGAATGAATTAAATTCAATTAGTCATTCCTTTCTGATTTCAATTCTATTGTATTTGTGTTCTTGTTACTATTCATTCAAATCTATAACACCAAATGCCCTCCTTTAGGTGTAAGTTAGGCACTCTATAAAAGTTGTCAATCAGTTATCGTGGTATCGTGGGGGTGATTAAGCTGATACTTTAACGGTAACTTGTATGAACTCGGAATAACAGACTTACGCAAAAGTATTTATTTAAAAAAAGAAAAAGAAAAAAGGGGGCCAAACGATGTCGTATTGGTCGTTCTAAAACTCAAACGACATTTGCCTTTTAATAAAAGCGAAGCCCAAGTCAGTGAGGGAAAAAAATATATGGGGCAACTAGTCAGCAAAAACCGCTATAAAGCATCGATCATTCCTCGGTGGGAGCGCCTGATACTGATAGAGCAGTTTACGAGAAGTATCGCAGCTTTTCAGGTTCGATTCATGGACTCCTTTTGAGATCTTAATTTACTCTCGTTGTTTGGTTACCAAGAAAATGAAGAAGAAAATTACGAAACCACACTCGGTACTTTGGAATCTTTGCTCTTTCCCATATGTTTGATTTCATTCTTAAAAGCTTTATTGTCATGAAGAATAGAGAAATTTCTGATACCGGGTGAATGGGTCGGGTGTCTCAAATTATTGAGAATAACCACATATTTTTCTCGCCTACCAAACAGAAATATTTGATGGTTTTTTTGGTTGAAAATTTTCAGGGACCATGAAAGGCAATGAGAAGCAGAGCTGGGCAGTCTCGCCCTCTAATGCCGCTTACCACTTTGGTGCGAGTGGACTTTCAGTAGCGATTGCCACTGGAATCACGCATCCCCTAGGTAACTTTTTTCAATTTCATGGAGAATATTTAATAAAATTAAAATTAGATAAATAAGACTTTTTTCACGGGTGATTTATTTCTTTCGTGGGTTCCTATTGTAATGGTTTGAATGGATTATGTTGGGGGTTATTGGCTTGCTTTTTGAGATTAATTGTTTACTTACTCACTCAGCAATGTCAGTACAAGGTGATAACGCAAATGGGTCGATTTTATGAGCATGGATTTGCTTTAATAACAATTATATAATAAGCCTGCAGGTTGTAAAAAAATATAATTCTTCCTTCGAGTTATTTTCCGGAAGGAAAAAAAATTGATGCAAATAACATTCTTCCTTAGTGTCATCTTCCAAAAGTCCTCTTGGTTAGACGAGGGTTTTTCTTTTTAAATCCAGTTGCAGGTCTATGACCTGTCCATGGAATTTATGTATTCTTTTCGGCTTGTAGCTAAGTAGACACATTCATAAGTAAGAAAATCATGTAAGCTTTTGCACATAAAAAACTTGTGTTATGACGTTAAACGATATATAAATGACAGAATTTGACCTCTTCCATGTTGACATGGCCAAATAGGTTAAACATTTTTGTAAGTCACCTGCAGTGCGTTAGTAATGGCCCTTTTCGGACTTACTTCTGCGGGAAAGAATTTTGTGGAGACAAATTTAGCATCTTAAGGAAAGAATTTAAAATCCTTTATGTGGTCTACGGACTTTTAGATGCAAAACCTGATGTTTCAATTTCATATGTGTGCTAGGATATTGAAAATATTGTACAATATTTTTCCTCCCCGAAAAGGTAAGAACCATCCCTGAGATTGGACAATTGAAAGTGGCTGAGTGGGGTTTGGGAGTAAAGATGAAATAATTGCTCTGGTCAGTTCTGTTTGAATATAGCTTGCTAAAGTCTGTCGGGTACAAGAATTTATGGTGCCAGTAGTGTTTGTATTGTCATTGCACCAACATTAATTTGATATACGTATTTGGAATGCAGATGTCCTCAAAGTTAGGCTGCAGATGCAACTTGTTGGTCAGAAGGGTCCTTTGACTGGAATGGTATTTATCTTTGTATGTATGTGGTCATGATCTGATTTGTCAGAGTATGCTCTCATAGCGAAATTCATATACAGGGGCAATTGTTTGTTGGAATAATAAAAAGTGAAGGTCCTAGATCTTTGTATCTGGGATTAACACCTGCATTGACAAGGTCGGTTCTTTATGGGGGTCTCCGCTTAGGCTTGTATGAACCCTCAAAGTATGCTTGTGATTGGGCTTTTGGATCCACCAATATCTTTTTGAAGATTGCATCTGGCGGATTTGCTGGTGCCATCGCAACTGCTCTGACAAATCCAGTTGAGGTTTTGAAGGTGAAGTTACCACTAAAACCTTTTGAAGTTTTCTTATTCTTGATCGAGTTGTTTCCTTAGAAATTATTTCCCTGTTATCAGGTTCGGTTACAGATGAATCCAAATTTGAGAAAAGGAGGACCAACAGAAGAGTTGCTCAGAATTGTTTCCCAAGAGGGTGTAAAGGCCCTTTGGAAGGGGGTTGGCCCTGCTATGGCCAGAGCTGCTGCTTTGACTGCATCACAGCTGGCAACATATGATGAAACCAAGCGGGTCAAGTTCTAAGCATGCTATTTTTCACTTTGAATATCGACGAAGTAATTTCCAAATCGATAATTCAATATTTAATTGGTTATCTGGAAAGAGTGTTTGGTCTTTACTCTTTTATTCTGTCTGATTCTTAAATACTGTTTCTTGTTTATGCAGATTATGATTAACTGGGCAGCACTTGAAGAAGGATTTCCTTTGCACCTCATGTAACGAACATTCTTCTTTCCTAATATGTTTCACTGCCTTCAGCTTAGTTGAAAGATTGACATGGTCTTTTTGAACCTGCATCAAGATGGTGATAAATTTACTTGGGAAAAAACATGAGGGTATAAAAATATAAGTTAGGAATATGTTTTCCTTGACAATAATCAAGTATATGTTGTTTTGAAAAGTTAAAACACTGATTTTATGTCTGAAATTTTCCTTTAAGTGATTGTAAGGCTAATGTTATCAGGTTGACCATCATATTATTTAAAACGGAGTGTTGGGTTTTCTCATTCAAGACATAAGCCCCATTTTCTGCTGTAATGAAGAATGTCAAATTGTTGGTTTATTGAAATCCTGTACATGAGACTAACTAATACCTTGTACTTGATGAAGCTCAAGTATGGTTGCGGGCACAGTCAGCACCGTCGTAACTGCTCCTATAGACATGGTAAAAACCCGTCTGATGTTGCAACGAGAATCTAAAAGGGTTGGAACCTATAGGAACGGATTTCATTGTGCATATCAGGTATTGAGTTTTGTATTCACTTCCCTTTCCCTTTGTCTTTTGGTGTTTCAGTTTATACTTGTCTAACATTTTTGCCGTTTAACTGTGATAAATAATATAAAGAGAATGAAGGGGATGAGTTGAGTGTAGTTTTGTAAAAGGTTTTACAGTTTGCAGTATACTGGTCGATTATATTGCGCAAGTGAAATTGGTGTTTTTTTTTTTTCAGGGTCCCAAATTTTACGTTATTTTAGCCCTTTAGTATTCAATTGCTAGCTACTCGACAACATTATATTCTTCCCTAATTCAAATGTATACCTTATTTCTTTGTCAGAAAGAACAATATTTGAAAGTAGCAAACAGATTTCTTATTTAAGCACTTCGAAGACATGAGAAAGATTTCATACAATGGCTTAACTTTTTTGTCTTATCCTGTAATGAATTTTGACTTTTTTTTCCAGGTTGTTCGTACAGAAGGCCCGAAGGCCCTCTACAAGGGGTAAGTTTCTCTTCACCCTTTGTTCTCGCTGCATTTTTTTTTTTTGTCTATAAACTATGAATTTTTGCATTTCCTTATGTGCAATCTTCAAAGTAGTCATGGGCAAATTTCAGCATCTTACGCTTTAGATCTTAAGAAACTAGAATCATGTGCCTACACACTGCCTGGATGTTTTGATGTATTACAAAATTACGTGCAGCCTTCCTTAGCATCATATTATAATGTAAGTCTAATTTGTTTCCATTTCCACCTTCAGCTTTTAAGAAGTTCGCATTTATATTTGACAGGGGGTTTGCAATTTTTGCAAGATTAGGTCCACAAACTACAATCACATTGATACTTTGTGAGAAACTACGTGAGCTTGCTGGATTAAAAGCAATCTAGTAAGTTTCGAAATGGCGAAGAATTGCTCAGGTTTCAAGAATACTCCATTTTGTGACATTTCTTATCATTTTTTTCAGTTTCTCAATTGTCTTACCATTCTATTTCAAGGGAACAAATTATTTCTTGGAGTTCCAGTTAGAAGTGAGGGCCCAATTATTTGTTCTTTTTATAGTATTGCACTTTACCCCCACATCCTTTTCCTGGCTGTATTTTATTGAAATGTTGAATAGGAATTCCCATTATTGTTCCTTCTTTTTTATTGGGGGTGCCAACTTTTTATTTTTGCAATCATTATATCAATAATAATCTTCTATTTTTTTTGAAAAAAAAAATTTCTGGGTCATTTCCGATCCTATCTATCTTCTTCTTCTTCTTTTTTTATTTATTATTTTTAAATTTTAGCAAATTGCTTGGTTGATAGTGGAAGCTTGATATTCAACGAGACGAAATCCACTTTTACTTACAAATTTAGGTAAACCTAATTTTTCTTTGACTTTTGAAACTTTTTAAAATTTCGGCTACCAATGGTGTTAGATCTTCCTGAAAATAATTCAGTTTTAGTCCATGTCGGCAAGTTTGTCCTTTTAATTACGTCTTATTTTATAACTATAAATTATAATTTATCAGCTTTTATCCCAAATCGAAGCTAATTAATTTAAGTTCTATTCAAATCTGACTTGAAGTGAATCAGGTGACATTTTCACAGTAAATAAATATTAAAGGCCGCGGGCAGCTATATGTTGCTTAACATTTTATGATTTAACAAGATTGTTAGTGAAAAATTATTACTATACTTCTCAACTGGGATCACTCTTAACATTTTATGATTTAACATCATATCATGTGTAAGATTTGTTAGTGAAAAATTATTACTATACTTCTCAACTGGGATCACTCTTAATATTTTATGATTTAATATCATATCATGTGTAAGATTTGTTAGTGACAAATTATTACTATACTTCTCAACTGGATCCATTTGGGAACTCAGTTTATTAATCAAAATCATAAAAATTACACTTTGTTTTCAAATTATTCAACGTGAGTCCACTTTGCTTTCAAATTATTCTATGTGGGACTCAGTTTATTAATCAAAATCATGAGAATTACACTTTGCTTTAAAATTACTTGAAATAAAATAAGACTACAATCCTAGTAAAATTATATTTATTCTTGATTAATATCTATACAACATCCTAGCGAAGACAAGTAAAGCCACCGAGTACACAGACAAATAATTAGTTCTCATTCATAGCAAAATTGAAAGATATTTGGTCTCTGGCAAAATATATAAATATACATATATATATATATATATAAACAATTACAATTACAGCAAAGCATGCCACATCTTAAGAAACTATCTTAATATTACTTATGGGGCTCTTATCCCCTTTTGGAGCTAATTTTGTGGTTACCTTTTGGTACGAGGTATGATAATATGGTACGTCATCTGCAGCTATATCTCATATTTTGGATAAGTTGGTGCGACTAATTTTGGCATGGGTCTTAAACAAATGGCCCAAAATAAGCCGAAAGATGGCCCAAGACAATTATGGCCAATGCCCCGTATAGGCGGGTAGTGGCTGGGACATATTAATCACTATCAATGAAACAAAGACTTGTAAGTCACAGTCCTACTACTTTCAGGAAATTTGACCAGCTAAGCTAAGATACTCCAGCACAACATGCAAGTATGAGGTCCCCACTATTATATTGTTAGCTGGTTTTTGGTATGGTGCTCGGATTTCAAATATATTTCATGTCATGTGGTAACATGTTATATCTAACATGGATAATATTATATGCGACATTTCTTAGCTTTAACGTAAAATTCTGTTTATATTTCAGGGTACCATCAATCTAAGTTACCTCATAGCTTGTCTTTCTATACGTCATGGACTCATGGTTGCTTGTGAGATCTACTTATTAGGTTATACCACCTCTTTCAACTAGTTAGGTCTTCTTTGGGGGACAACAATGAGTAATCATTCAAAGCAACCATTTAACTACGTCAGATCCGTCGAGTCTATATTAATCATATGTAAATACTTGAGTACAATGTCAAATAAAATAGATCTACCGCGACCATCCAATAGTCTAGATTATTTGTATTCCAACAATAGAGAGTACCATTTTGATTTAGCAACAATTCAATACCAGATCTAGAATCCAATATTTTACTAGAATAAATTCACTCGGTTTTAGATAGTAAATTTTGAACGAGAATCAATGACATCATCAATGATACGTATCGAAATTTACTAAGAATTGACACATGTCTAATACAACCGTTACGATGGCATACACACTAATCGACAACTCTAAGTCCATGTCACGCATCTATTGCTAGCATTTCTTTCTCTCATTTATTTATTTATTATTATTATTATTATTATTTTTTTTTTTTTTTTTAGGTTTCCAAATATAAAATGTAGTTTTTCCCTTGACGGGGTGAAAGTGAAACGAAGGTGAAATGTTGAAGTGTGGTCGTTTTGTCGGTTTTGAAAGGCTCAAGTTAGTAAGCGTGGAGAGTTGGAGATAGTAGGAGGGACATAAATGGTACAAGCGTGCAACTTGCAAAGGGGCAACACTTAAGTGACAGTGTGAAAACCTTGGATGAGAAGAAGCTTTGGCGGGACAGTCTGGCGTACTTATCTTTGTACCTCGGTTTCCACGCTAAACTACCATTGTACCCTTCCCCCACCTTCAGTTACGTTTCTGCCCCTATGCCTTCATTTTCTCCTCTCTTGGTCAACGTTTTTAAGGATTAGGATTACAGCCCAACGACATAAAAGCTATCCGTACCCTCCAAATAGGCTTCTCATGAGTGAAAATGACCAAATTCATCAACAGTCAACGCCTTCTTTTTTTTTTTTTTTTTTTTTCAATTGAATATTTAGCTATTTTAGCAGCATAATTATGGAAATATGGCCTTATAAATGTGGAGTTAAGCACTCTTAACGCCTTTTTATATCATATGGATATGAATTATCCAAATTCATATTACAGAGACGTGCTTTTTCATTGTCCCGGTTGGAATTTGAAACTTCTTTATATTATTGGAAGACAAATAACACGCGAGGTGTGTTTTAAACTTTTAATGTAGATCTAATTTTATATTTATGTTGTTAATATGGAAATGTCTGTAGTATATATTAAACAAAAAAAAACCTTAATATGCTTTGTTTAAGAATACTTAAAAATTTTCCCTATAGTTTTTAAGGAAAAAGACGGAAACACCTTATTAACACAAAGTTTCATTACGTTTAATGCCATATGCAAGTTTTTTTTTTTTTTTTTTCAAAATTCCATTTGATTTTGATATGATATAATAATGCTAAATGATTATAGAGCTTGATTTTGTAAATTTTTTTCTAAAATATTATAATGTAGCTAACCAAAATAATAATTTAGGTTTTACGGCACAAATGGCTCTTAAACTATCCAATTTGAGGCAATTAAATCCTCAAAATTCTAATTTTAGCAATTAAATTCATAAATTTTTTGATTTGAAACAATCTATTACTTAAACGGTCCAAATTGTGATTTACCAGTAAATTTTTAATGGAAAACATACATAAAGAGCATATAATAATATTTGAATGGTCATTTGATAAAAATATGAACAAAACGATACGAGGAGAATAAAAGATGTATTCTTTCATATACTAATACATACTCTTTAAATGTGTTCTTAATCAAAAATTTAACAATGATCATAATTTAGACAATCAGAAGATCATATTGCTTTAAATTGTAAAATTAAGAAGTTTAGTTAAAAAAAATTAGAAATTTGAGAATTAAATTGTCCCAAATCGAATAATTTAAGAACCATTTGCACTAAGACTCATGACCTCGTAAAGAAAATAACAATACAAACATAATTTGGTGTACACTTAGTATTCTTTTACTAATTGTTTTCTATGAAATAATGTTTACTGTATGGAGTGACCACCAAGCATAACATTTTAGAACTCAAGGCTTAGAAAGATTTTCATGAATGAAATGAACAAAAAAAAAAAAAGAAAAAACCCTTAATCTCGCACATTAGAACCGATCAATATATCTATGTAGGCATACAAATCTAGTGTCCCACAAGTTTCCATGGGAAAAAATTTTGTATCTTCAACAATCGAGTTACCCCCCATATGAAACCAAACAAAAATGAAAACTAAAACTTAAAAAAAAAAAATAGTACAACACTGGAACCTAATTTACAGGTTATAACACACTACAAAGGCATTGTGAAATGGTGAAAGCAACCATTGGATCAAATAACACGTAAATACAGTTATATTTCCAGAAATAGAAGTGATTTGTGGACGTAACATTGTGCCATTGAGAATATTCCAAATGCACCATCCTTGTAGAAAATGAAAGTTCCAAAACCAATACATATATAAAAGAGAAAAGCCAAAAGCCAAAACGTGAATAATGAAGGATTGTCTTCCTCTCTTTATATTACTCGGTCGAGTGGGAACAAGCTCTACGCCAATTTTGACAAAGGTTTTGATTTTTGCAGTATATGATTCCTTTTGTATTTATTTATTTATACAAGTTTTTATTACTTTATTCACTAATTTGATAACGAATGCACAAGAGGCAAAAAGAGCTAATGCTTTTTGCCTATATCTGATATTAATTTGGAAAAGCAGTTCCAGTGACAAGAGAGCTTTATACCTTATTCTCATGCATAATTCTATTAGTTTACTATTATGGAATTATTCATAAGATCATATTTTATTAAAGAAACTCCACTCTGACTTGGTTATCTCCCCAGTAGAATTAAAAATAAAAAAATCCAGTTGGTTATCTGAAATAGGAAATACATATTATAATAGGCTATTTTTTTTCATTTTGATTAAAAATCAGATATAATATCCCCTAAAAGAGAAAATCAAATATAATACAAGGGATCCTTCCAATCTGTGACAGAGGCCCACCAGAGCATCGCCGTTAAAGACCATGGAGGGGTGAAAGGGTCATTTTCCTTAAATTCTTTCAGAATTACAAATCTTGGTTACAAAAGTCGAGCTGTACAAGAACAACTATCCACCACGAGGCCGAAGGACAGAGACAGCTGTAGTGGCGATATGGTAAATATTCACAAAAGTATGGGTCAAAAGAGCAAAACGATTAATAAATAAATAATAAAAAAGTCTAAAAATGAAAGATGAAGATCCAACTTTGCCACCCAGAAACCCCCAAATTTCCCCCTGCGACGACTCCACGAGGAAATCCCCCTTTAGAGGAGAGAGAGAGAGAGGAGAGAGAGAGAGAGAGAGCGCGCGCTCAGGCATTAATGGCGGAGGGGGGGAAGAAGGAGAGAAAATCGAGCAGCGAGGAGAGCGTGAAGCTGTTCGTAGGTCAGGTGCCGAAGCACATGACCGAAGCTCAGCTTCTGGCAATGTTCCAAGAGTTCGCCCTGGTAGACGAGGTCAACATCATCAAGGACAAGGTCACCCGAGCCTCGAGAGGTTCGGAATCAATCTCTCTGCGTTTGCATTCACTTCCATGCTCGTTTTCGTTTCGGTTCGGTTCTTCAAATTCGTATTCGGTTCATAATGCCTGTGATTTGCGTGATTTGGAAGACTGTTCTCGAAATTTTTTTCCTTTTTTTTTTTTCTTCTTATTAAACAACTTTTTTTTCATTTTCCCTTTACTTTTCGTTCTTACACTTTCTTTCCTCTCCATTTTACCTCTTACCAAACATAACATNGGGGTTCGCGACCCTATAGTCTTCCAGCTCCCGGGTTTTGATTCGGTGGTTTTGGGTCTTGTTTGTGTCTGTGTTTGCAGGGTGCTGCTTCGTGATATGTCCGTCGAGGCAGGAGGCAGATAAAGCGGTCAATGCGTGTCACAACAAGAAAACGTTGCCTGGGGTTAGTGGAACCACGATCTCTGTTTTTGGGTTACTTTGATATTTACGAAGAATGTGATATAATGTGATTTGTAACACACATTTCCTACAATCTATGTGACCCTTGTTCTTGTGAGGATCTTGTATGTGGGATGCTAAACTAGATCATGCTTATTGACTGAATTCACTGTGTAGGGTGTTTGTGACTAAAACTTGGTGCAACTTTGGTCGTTGACTCTGCTTAACTTGATTCTTTTAACTCATCAAAGTGTTTTACCACTTACAAATTTTGCACTAGAGAAGCAGTTAAAAATGTCTCTGACGTTACCAGTTTGCGTGCTTCTGAAATGTTACCACTTACTCATTTTGCATTAGAGGAATAGTTCGAGTCTTTGACATTACCGGTTTGCGTGCTTCTGTACTACACTTCAGAAGCAAATTCGAATAAAAAGATGTATTATATCCACTTGGGTTGGTAGAAGACAAAACTCGCTTAAGAAGGTTAAAGGCTGTGATGGGCAGGTGTGAAATAGCCCAATGTCTTAAAGATCTTTCCACCAACGTGTTAATGATCCAATATTATTCACAGTTTAGGTTATTTTCATGTAACTTGGTATGAAATGGGTTAGTCGCTGAGAATTATTGTAGCTAGCAGCATCATGTTTGGACAACTCTTACGCAAGATATGTGCTTATTCAACTTGGCATTTTCCTGGTCTAGGTGTTAGAGTGATGTGGGGAGCCCTATTTAGGCCTTGCTGGACCTTCAAGTAGTTTCCCTGGCAAGCTTCTCGGTTGGTTTCTTGCCTATGACTGCGCGGATGGTTTTAATTTGGTCAATGCAAGACATAATTTTATTTACTTGTGAAATAGCTTGACAAAAATGTAGTCAGCTTAGATTTGTTAGGTCACCTGCATTATTGCCATTGGCTAGCACTAATTTTGTGAAACTTTTAGTTTTATTGTTGTGTGATGTGTTCGTGTTTTCTCTGTCTGATTGAAAGGTGTCATGTTCTTTCTGTTTAATTCAGGCATCTACTCCGCTGCAAGTGAAGTATGCAGATGGCGAATTGGAAAGGCTAGGTGTAGTGTAATATAATTTCATATGATGTGAATTACGTTCGTAAGATGGTTTCTTTTAGTTGTTTCTATGTTAAAATCATGAGCTGTATTTATAACATATATTCATTATGGTATATTAGTTCATGGATTTTGATTTTCTGACCTTACTGCAATCCAGAACACAAGCTTTTTGTTGGCATGCTTCCAAAGAATGTTTCTGAAACTGAAGTTTCTGCTCTTTTCTCTACATATGGAACCATAAAGGACCTACAAATATTAAGAGGCTCTCAGCAAACGAGCAAAGGCACTTATTTTTTTCCTTAATCCTATTGTCACATTATTTTCTTGGGAACCGGCTACTTATTAGTTTCTCAACTAAATTAGTCGGTTGCTCCAAATATATCTCTATGGCAGGTTGTGCATTCCTGAAATATGAGACGAAAGAACAAGCCCTTGCAGCCCTGGAGGCTATTAATGGAAAGCACAAAATGGAGGTTTGTGTCTAATGTTTGTTCTAGTCCTGAAAATTCACATTCCAAAATGTTGGGAAGCACTTAGTGTTGGACCTTTTCTTGGGAAGTAAGCAATCACTTGCTTTGTGTACTTACATATATTAAAGGTTTTTGAAAACATGAGGGGTATGTTGAGTGGTCAAAGCCCATAGTTTGCTTCCATGAGGTACGATTTCTCATGGGATGTAACTAGTACTATGCTAGAGTTTTCTACCTCCCCAAAATTGTATGGTCAGTCTTCAGCAGGAGGACCCAGCATAAGAAAATATATATAGACTAAATCTTTTCAGCAGTCATGTTTTAGTGAATTATGTCCTGCAAGAACAGCTTCATTTTGATTGCAGATGCTATTGTACTCTTTTCATTAATTAAAATACTCTAAAATGTTATCTTTATGCAAAAACTGTAGACATTGAGAATTTGGCTGGCCATACACATACACAAACACGTGCAATAGTATGCATATGACACGCACAATTATGTTGTTGTTTAGTTTCTGGCCATGAAAGATGCTGACATCTGAAATTTGCAAAAGACAATGCCATATGCAAATTTCAAGGATCTGTCTGTTTTTAGGCTTGAGATGACTGTGATAAAGCCTCATAGCAGGATGAACAAGTTGATTCAATGATGTGTAGTCTGATTGATATCTTTGTTTCACAGGGTTCAAGCGTTCCTTTGGTTGTCAAATGGGCAGATACAGAAAAAGAAAGGCAAGCTCGAAAAGCTCAGAAAGCTCAATCCCAGGCTTCCAATGTGCCAAGTGCTGATTCGCAACATCCTTCGCTATTTGGAGCCTTGCCAATTGGTTATGTTCCACCATATAATGGCTACGGTTACCAGGTCAATCTTTGTTATTTTCATAATAGCCATGGGCTAATTATTATTGTCAATAATTTATGAATTTGTCTATGAGAAACATACTAGCATTAGTGTAACTCTGCACCACTTCCTTGGCTTTGTGTTTTCATATTTCGTGGTGTCACTTTATCAATTTTGATTTTGTTCTCTTTTGATGAATGGCTTTCTATTCTATTCTATTTTGAAAGAATGTAAAATTTGACGATATTTATGTTTCCCATTAGGCTCCTGGCACTTATGGCCTCATGCAATATCGCCTCTCTCCCATGCAAAATCAAGGTTTTCATAATATGATACCTCAAGTAAACCAAGGAAATGCATTACGTGGTATCAGTCCTGATCTTACCCCAAATTTGGGTCCAAGAAATTTTGGAATGCCTCCTGCAAATTATGTGGGATCAGCTTATCCAACAATGCCAGGCCTTCAGCATCCAATGGCTTATCCAGGAGGAATGATGAGTCACCGGCCTCTAAGTAGTTCACCTGGGTCAGTGCAACCTTCAGTTGTGAGCAGTAACTCTGCATCATCTCCAGGGACAAGTAAAAATTCCGGGGGTCAGGTTGAAGGTTGTTTGACATATTCTTCTCTTTCTTCCGGAAAAAAAAAAAAAAAAAAAATCTTGGATGTAATGCTTTTGCTGGTGGTGTTTGTTAATTATTCTAATGTTCTATTACTTAGGTCCACCTGGTGCTAATTTATTTATTTATCATATACCTCAAGAATTTGGAGATCAAGAGCTTGCCAATGCTTTTCAAGCTTTTGGTAGGGTCTTGAGTGCTAAAGTTTTTGTTGATAAAGCAACTGGTGTCAGCAAGTGTTTTGGTAAGGGCAATCTCTTGTTACTTTAAATGTGATATATAAACTACCTGGAGATATTCATCTCATACTAACCTTTATATGCAGGATTTGTTAGTTACGACTCACCAGAGGCTGCCCAATCTGCCATTAGTATGATGAATGGATTTCAATTAGGTGGCAAGAAATTGAAGGTTCAGCTAAAAAGAGACAACAAACAGAACAAACCATATTGATCTGAAGGTTATTAATGGAGGACGGCAGGATTCTTTATTAAAAAAAAGCGGTTGAAGCAAGCTTGATATTTTGCAGTCACTGCAGTATCAGCATCATGGGGTGGATTGAGATAATCTGTTCTTATATGCGTAAATCCATCCTGCTTCTAGTTGGCCTCGACGGGAATGAAATTCCTGAGACTTGTAACTGATGGTGCTATTTGTGCCAAAAAAATCTGTAACTTGTGTATCATTGAAATTCACTTAGACAGTTATTTATCAATTTATTGATTCTTCCTTGTGAACATCTTCTTGTTGTATAATCGATGGACACTTTTATGAACAAAAACAAAGGAAAAAAAGCTGATTCTTTCCTTTCCACACTTAAATGACAAATTCTATCTTCAGTCTCTGTATCTCATTGTACTGTATCCTGTTTGAATATTTTCAAAAATGATCAAGCATGTCCAGTGCAATTATAGAAATTACTATATCCAATACCATGGCAAGATTATAGCATCATGCATGGTTGCACAAGCACATCTTAGATAATCTGTTGCAGTCACTTATGCGGTTATGCCGTGGTTGAGTATAAAATTGTATCAATATATATATGCTTGTTTTCCTTCCATGGTATAGATCCTACTTGTGATTGCATGTGCCTGTACCGAGAAGTTAAAGAGTTTTTTTCTTAGGTATAATCATCATCATCATGTTTTCTCTGCCATTCATTTCAAATTTTTCAGATGCATTAACTTCTTGTTCAACTTGTATAAGATGCAGGTAATGTTTATTGAAGTTTCAGCATCCATTGATCGGTATTATGTTGTTGATTTTAGTCAAACTTGCCTGAGAATTTTACCAGTTTGCAAAGTAGGATACTACGAGAGTTTTTGTAACTCGCAAGGAAAAGCCTCAGGCCTACAGTCCATGTGCAGGTTTGATGCTGTCAACTTTTAACTTCTTTTCCGTCTTTATTCAGTCATGAGTCTAGTAAATTCACATAGCATGACAGCATAACCTTTCACTTTGGGAGATTTTAACTAGCTTGACGAAAGACAATTTATGCAAAATTGACCATGCCCCTTCATTTAGCTGCTGTTTTTTTTATTTTTTTCTTCTTCTTCTTCTTCTTCTTCTTCTTCTTCTTCTTCTTCTTCTTTTTTTTTTCTCCCTATTTTTGGTGTGTGTGTGTGTCTTCAATGAATCAATGGTACATCTCTATATCATATTTACGGGTTATTTTGTTTGAGTTCATGTGACTGGATTCTGCTGTACCCATCATCATCTACTTAGTGTAGTATTTGATTATTACTATTAAAAAAGTTCAGGATCATGATTGCTTGAATCCCATGTGCCCTGCTGTACTTGGATTCCCTTTTTTTCTTTTTTTTTTTTTCCTTTTTTCTCCTATTTGTTTTACAAAGGAAAGCTGAAATAACTTGATGAAAGATCTTACTAATGTGTGATTTTGCTTGTCTAACTTTGGTTGTTTTATTGAATTAGACTGCGTCTGAGTGCATTATATACCTTATCCATACTTTGATTTCTTCTGTAAGACCTTTCCGTGTCCTTGAGATGCATCTCCCATTTTCAATCCCTCTTAAGACGAGTTCAACAACTTAAAGAACAAAGGGCTTTTCTAGCTATTGAAGAAAGATTTGTGTTGAATTTCGTGTTCGGGATATGGGCTGCTTTTTTTCTTTTCTTTTTTTTTTTTCCTTCAAATTTTGTTGGTTGTTCTGATCTTTCTTCTGGCGTGTGCTTATGAAAACTACCACATTTCCAATCAATGTTGCCTTTTCCCTTTCAGTTTTTCCGTCTATATTACCACTTGTGAACATTTAACTTGACTGGTTGCCTTACAATGAATTCTAGGCTACTCGTCTATTGCCGTGAAAGACTTTTTCATGTGCGTTTTGCTACTTCGGTTTCTGACCTTTTATGAGAGAAGAAAAATAAAATGTTTGGTCACGATCATTTACCCGTTTGGTTGTCGTGATCCAATTTTTTGCAATAAAGAATTTTATTTATCAGATTGACCAAGTATGCACCATGTTTTTCTTGCCCCTATGGCGGTATTAAACGTTCTAAACTAATTCTTTCGCTTGCTTTAGAATCCAATATCGTTTTCAGACTTTGAATTTTTTGGCTTTTCACTAATGCCACCGAATATGCTATGCATTTACGATCCGGAGTTGGCCTAAAGTTGACCCATTACTATGTTCTTGGGTCTTGGTAATATTTTTTTTTAAAACATGAGTGACATATGCAGAAAGCCTAAATATACATATTATTATACGTTTAAAGTCAGTCAAGTATTAGCAGTTCTCGGGGTCCAATATTTTATGGCAGTACTAAGTGGAACAAGAGGCCTTTTCTATGATTCATTATATTTTCATTTAACAGGGTTTTGTTTATTGTTTCTCTGCCTTCACCTTCGGGGCATTGATCCTTAATTTTTTTGCCATTATTTTTTTCCTATAGTTTATTCTTGTTCTTTATTCAGGATTTAGTTAATGGTTAGGTGCAAAATAGTTATATTAAGTTTAACGTGCATTATGTTTTAGGAAGAAATAAAAACAAAGTGATATTAAATTCCATATACCTAGACAATGCTACAGTCCACTTTATTTGCTTTCTGTTCAGAATCTTTCTCCACTCGAGAAACTATCCAGCCACAAAATTCTTAAGTTGATTGTTAATAAAAACTGATAGGAAGAACTAATACTTTGTGCAGATTATTATTATGAAAAAAAAAAAAATTAAGTCCATCAACTTGAATAATGTGGATCCACTTGGTTGATATGATTGGCTTCCATGGCCCACGTATCAGAATGGTGAAAATGAGAAAAATGTTAAAAAGAGAATGGCACACTGTAAAATTCACGTTTCAAAACAAATCTTAACAGTTCCTTTATAATGCCTAAAATTTAATAATAAAAAAATGTATATTTTGTTTCATTCAATTGTATTTTTATATTCAGTAATCACAAATTAGCCATTTTATTTTTGGTCTTCAACGAAAAATGAACTACCTTGACCAATTAAGTTCATACCTGAACAGGGCATTTGCATTTATTTTTACTGTATTGCATTGCATGGATATAAATTAAAAATGTTATATAAAAATTTGTTGTCATGTAATTGGCCCTTATATCTCCCTCTTCAGTTGACTAGATCATCCATGCTTTTATTAAAGCCTCTAAGTTTGAACTTTGGATGGTCATAGTAATAGTGCTAACAATTTCAGCGTCCGCAAGGACCGCAACCTTGAAATTTCTTTGTATACAAAATAGACACCAACGAAACCAACAGCTGGTCTCTCAATCGTCATTTTCAGGATTAGGAAGGTCTATTTTTTTACTTTTTCTAAAGCGGTTTTCTCGCTCCCACTTAAACTTCCTACGCTCTTTCAATGTTATTTTATATTTTCCCACTTGATGACAAATAATTATTAGAGTACTACGTCAAAGAAATATTAGAAAATTGGAATACATATAAGTTTTTTTTAGGGGAAAAAGAAATATTAGAATAGTTAGAATATATACTAATAAATATATAATTAAGAGTCATGTTATACTTCACTCGTGTGGAGGCACTTGTAAGTTTTTATTTATATACGATTAATACTAAGGATATATACAAATTATACGCAAAATTGATGCATAATAACGCGTGTGTTCCTATTTTTTTTATTTTAAAAATGAGTGTTAAAATACATGTCACGTCGGCGAAGGAAAGGGGGCAAGTGCGGCCATGATCCCGCTTAACTTTTTCTTTTCTAAATTTTATAACTAAAATTTTATAAATTTCTAATTTGCCCCACTAAACTTCTTTTTCTTTCAATAATAGCCATATACAAAATATGAATTGACATATTAAATAGAAGATTTACCATTTTATATTAGTGCTGAAAGTGTTATTCATCTTTTTCAATAACTAAATTATCCAATAATTAATGTTATGTCAACGCGTCTTTCTATATTTATTAATTTTTCTCTCATTTCTATTAATATTATAGAAGTTTGTTCATTTTTTTCAATAATTTTTTTGTTTTTTTTCTATTTTTAGGGTGTTTTTATTTTTTTTAAATGCCTAAAATTAAATATAGATAAGTCAAAAATATATAGAAATTTCATAAATATGGCTCTATTTATTTATTTTGTATTTGTACGTAGAGTTTTAGACAAAAAAAAAATTATTAAAATTTGCTTTTGCATTTCATTTTTTTCTTCATTTTATTAATATTATAAATCTCAATTTTTTATTTTAACTATTACCATTTAAAAAAAATTCTTTTGCCCCCCGCTACAAAGATGTCCTATCTTCGCCACTGATTATGTGTCAGTTTTATATGAATTTATGTGTATTCTTAACATTATTCATCTATATACTATTATGGGGAAGCTTAATTTGCAATTTGCATGCCCATTGAGTGCAGAATGTGTAGTTCACAGTTATTTATTACTATTATTATTATTATTATTATTTGAATAACAGTCTCAAGTGATAAATACTCAATAGAACATTTAGAAATAATTTATTATCTCAAAAATTACCTAAATTTAGGGGAGATTTTAAGATATTTAGCCAACATAACCAAAAAAAAAAACCAAAAGAGGAGAGAAATTACAAAAATATGCCCTAAGTTCCACTATTTTCATAATTAACAAAAATATCTTCGTGCATTTTTTTTTACACCGGAGCATTTAATAGTTTTGAACTCAACAACCCTAATCTAAATTGGTCGCAATTAAGTTAATTTTTTAAAAGAATGATCAAGATACCCTTATCCTTACATATTAGTTAACTAAAACAATATCTAAGATTCTTCTTCATTAAATCTTCATTTATTATTCCTTTTATTTTCATTTATTCATCACCATCCTTTTTTGTTTTGCATTTATTTGGTAACACGTTTAGAGTAAACATAATTTCGTTTGTTCGCATCAATTAATTTTACCAAAATAGATAAAGGGTGAATTTATATGGAATAGTTGGTCCAAATGTATAGTGTTATTAATTCTCGAAAAGGGAAAGAAAAATGGAGTATTTTATCAAAATGCACGAGATACTTTTATAATTTTCTCAACAGAAAAAAGGTGGATCAACCTTGATTTCTTTCTTTATCAACTAATCCAAAGTATTAATGAACCGAATAATATATATATATATATATATATATATATATACCCACAAACGGCACCAACGAATTTTCCACTTAAAACGAAATAGGAATTAGCCAAAAGAATGTGGCAGACACGTGGAATTAATAAGCCAAAAAAGTGGTGAACCTTGTTCTAGATGATGGATCAATACGAAAGCGATCAATCCTTCTAGAAAGAGTGGGCTTTGGATTTGGAGTTATTACTGGGGGCAATTATTATTACCAACTACTGTTCCATGTTGCCATACCTTAGTTATCTGTCTATTCTCATTTCTCTCCTTCTAGAACATTTCACTTCCTTCTTTATAGTACTCTTGACCCAACCATACCCTTTATTTTTGCTCAATTTTATCTTATATTATATAACATAATCCAATATTAACTTTTCCTCTCCCTCAAATCTTCCTCAATTTTATCAAGTGCTTTGTATATATTTTGCTTTTTAACAGAGAAAAACTTGGCGAGATTTTCTTTTCTTTTCTTTTCTTTTCTTTTCTCTTCTCTTCTCTTCTTTTCTTTTCCGAGTGGCCAATCAGCTCCAGCTGCTTTAGCTTCGGTCTTTCTATCTGAAATATGGATGTGATGAATATCGCTGAAAGAAATACTGTGGACGCATCTTCCTTCTTCGTATTCGAAGTCACCGCCGATTCCGAGTCGTGCACTCAGTCCGATTCCGCCGTCTCCGGCGCCGGCGAGAGCTCCGTCGCTGCACTCGACGAGGACGACGCGGAGTCGTGCAGCTTCGACTATCGGACCGATCAATTTCGGCCGTTCGATTCGGATTCGCTGAGCGGAGATGAGTTTGTGATCGATTCAGAGTATTTGGAAGAAGGTGAATTTGATGATGGTACTGATGAGGAGGAGGAAGATGAAACGACGTCGCATCCTGTTCACCGCAAATGGAGCCGTACTGGTGAAATTGGCGTGCCAGAAGGCAACCATAAATCTGTTGCGTCTGTGGATTCAACGACGAAAGAATTCGAGTCGTTAAATGAGATGGAGAAGAACCGGCTCTTTTGGGAAACTTGTTTGGCTTCCTAGCTAACTGTTGTCGTTTATATCTTTCTTTCATTTAAGCTCTTTTTTCTTTTTCTTTTTCTTTTTCTTTTTCTTTTGCTTTCTTTTTTCGTTTTTTAAAATATGGGGTGCTAAGTATTTCCCATGGTATACAAAGTTTAACAATGTGCATATAAGAGAATTTTCTTTTTTCTTTTTTGTATTTTTTTTTAAGTTATTTATGTTTTGAACAATGTCATTGATCCTTCAAGGTAAGTTTTGAATTTTATTATTATTATTATTTTTTTTTTTTTGGGTGTGTGAAGGGAATCAGTAGTTATCCTTCCAATTTGCTAAATTGCAAGAATATGCACCTTTTGATTATTGTCTTTTCTTTTTCTTGTTTTTTTTTCTTGGTGTGAGGTGAGGGGTCTTGGATTCGAAGAATCTGGTTGGAAGTTTGGGATGCTACTTTTTCAGCATGTGGGTAAACTTTACATCTATAATAAATTTAACTTTAGTTATTATTGTTGATTACTTTATGTATCTATCAGTGATAAAATTTGGTTCCACTAACTTTATTTAATTACTCTATCGTTATGTTAAGGTAATGTTAATTATGTACTATGAGCATGGGAGCTGAATAATTACGGTTGATATCTTTTAAAGGATTTGATCGGCTATTTTGACCTCGAATATATAGTAAGTTTAGACAAATTTGTAACTTCTTCTTGTATTTGTCGGTAGTGTAAAGACAAAATCTTTTTGTTTTTGATTTTTTTTTTAAATATTGAGGCAATTACGGTGTACTGTGTGAAATTAACTTACTTTTTCCCACTTTTGGTGGGTGTAATTGTTTATTTTGGTGCCGGGGTATTTTGTGCAAGTTTATTAATTAGAAGCATTGAAAATATAATGCTGTACTTTAATCTACATTGAACAGAAAGTATAATCTGAAAGCATGACTTTTTGAAGTTGCTTATTAAGCTTCCACACTAGTTATGAGCATAAGAATTCAAAAACAAAAGAGTGGAACAATCCGTTGAATTTCAATGATATGATTCATAAGAAGTCAAGCACAGAAAACAAAAGCACAAGCTCCCTAAGGTTTTACCGACAAGACTTTTACAAACAATACCATACTGAACCATACTAATATGGTATATACGGGGGACTAGACTTTGACACTAATTCATTCCAATCTGAAATATGTCAAAGGTTAGAAATTCTCTTCTATTCAGAACACACTGATCAAAGGGTTCAGCCCAAAGCTGAACCCTTTTTTTCCCTTGCACGAGTCACAATCAATCACAATCTAAACGTAACCAAATAGCTCAGTCAAGCCCTTCTTGCTGAACAGGACCTACATTACTTACTTTACAGAAGTGAACATACGAGTCTAGGAGCAAACCAAAAAATAAAAATAGAGCTGAGAAAGTAATCTCTGCTACCGCAATGTTGGGGGTCAGATGGATTCACCAAATGGAAATGACGGCGGCACACGACGAATGTCGTTCGCTTCTATTAGTCTGTCCATATCAATATCGTTCATGTTTGAACAAACCACTGATGAGCCCTCTTTATCATCAAGTACCCTCTTTTCTGAAAATATCAAGCTTTTGCCAGAGTCTTCTTCTTGTTCTTCTCCCTCACTGGTAGTCAAGCCAGAGTTTCCTTCTTTGCTGTCAGTAAACGACATGACAGATTCCTCAATCTTGCTCCAGCCAGAGCAACATCGAGGACTATTGGCATTGTTTTCTGGCGAATAACCGGATGATTGATCCGCAGAGCTGGTTACCGTGACAGCCTTGTTGTCGTCCAATTGCCTCAAGAAGCATTCTTCTATCTCGCTGAGTGACTGAACTTCATCATGATCATCATCTTCATCTTCACTGCCATGACTGCAGTTTCCGTTTTCCTCATAATCTGATGCGTGCCCTCTAGTTTCACTGCTGGTGTCCATCTCATGCTGACTATCAAAATCTTCATCAGTAGTATGATGATCAGATGAACAAGATGACATGGGTGAATATCCTCCATTGGTCGCAGTCTCTTCGCGTTCTCTTAGTGTTTTCATGATGAGGGTCTTGAGCAAATTCATCACTTGAACCGCATGCATCAGAGCTGTCAATGGATCCGACATCTGATCAAGAAAAGAGTATCAATCAATCTGAATTTCATCCATAGTACTAATAGGAAACAACGAGTACAATACTTTGTGCTGCTTTACATACTTGAGTCATGTTAGGAGCAAAAACCATAGCGATATTTCTGGCGTTCATTTTGTTGAACTCCTCTTCCTCAACAACATCAGCCATAAGATCAACTGCCCAGTTGAGTAATGCAGTCTCGGTCGGCTTTAGTTGCTTGACAAGTTCGACGCATTCTTCTTCGGTGTTGCATTGGAGGACTTCTTCAGGGGAAAGTCCATCTAGAACCCCTGAAGGAAGTTCTCGAAACCAAGCTTTGATTAAACCTGCCAAACAATGCACCTCAATGTCATCAGGCACATTGCCCCTGTTCAGCTGGTCCCTCACATGCTCCTCTTGACTGTTTTCTGGGTTTATTCTGAATATTCCTTCTGCCTGAAAATGAGCATTCAAAAACCAAGATATCTAATTTAGACTACTTGAAAGAACAAGTTACAGTACCAGAAGTAAACTCGTGACACATAGAAATTAGATGGCTTTTAATGTTTGTAAATACGTTGAAAAGTTATTACCTTCAAACCTCCTTGTGAGTATAGGCGCTCCTGCATTAGCAAAAGAATGGTAGGTACACTGTTCCCTTTTGAATCATAAGAACACTGCATAGATTCCGCAGAGACCCCAAAGACGCTTGCACTGTAATTGGAAGATTTTGAAGATTAGACTCAAGCAATGAATCATGGAAAAGTCTGAGCTTTCAAAATCATCCCCTAATTATCCGAATGAAACATGTCCAAATTAGCCCAATCCTAGTTAAAGCACATTTATATTAGTGACACGGCATTAAGCCCCCTTTTGTAGATTCAAAGTGAAATAAATGCTCATTAACTAACATCATATGCTCTCTTAGAATATATTACACATCAATCCCTAACAACAGAGCATGTAGAATTAATTAATTAAAACACAGCCCTTTTGTTTAGTTTAGTTTATATTTCCCCAAACCTCACCTATATTTTCTCAGCAACCAAATGAGTGGTTAATTAAGAGCTGAATCTCCAGCTGCTTGAACCCCAAACTGACTAAATCTATAAACTTAACATATGGTTTAAGAAGCTAATGCAGCAAATTCATAGCTCAAAGTCAGTTCCAATTGTACTATAATCTTAGAAACAGTACTTAATCAGTATTTTCAAGCAAATCCTTTTCAAATTTCACAAATCTAAGAGAAACCCATCAAACAAAAGAGCTAATATTCTCACCTAGCACTGGGAACTCGACCAGGGATCTCAACCTCGAACTCAACAGGAAGGCCCAGAAAGCCATTGAAGCGGTCAAAGGTGACATGGGTTATGTGCTGGACATTCGTGGGCCATCCGATCTCCATCTGATGGACGGTAGAGATGACATCCTCACCACCTGATCTCTCGACACGGCAGGACACCATGGATTTCCTCAGCGCCGCCAAGAGAAAAGCCACGAGTGGGAGCTGGCTCTGATCTTCGTCTGAGCCTTTCGTTGTCCCCCCCTTGTTACCTCCCTTTCCACCTCCATTGCTACCCCCACCACACCCACCTCCTCTTGTCACCATAACAAGCCCTGTCATCTCTCTCTCTCTCTCTCTCTCTCTCTCTCTCTAAACGTATGGGAGAGTTTCTCTCTCTAGGATTAGTGGAAGTTAAGAATGAAAGAGAAAGAATTTGAAAAGAATTCAGTGGTTGAAGATGTGGTTTGGTTTTAATGCTCCTTTCGTTCTTTCTTTCCTTCCTTCACTTGCCTTAGTTGCATTGATGAAATAAGAGACACTCTGTCTCGTTCTTCGGTTTTTGAACTTCTAACGGCCACTCGTTTCAAATTTCTCTTTCCAGGGCTTATTTTATCCACTGTTTTTCAATTTCACCTCCCTATGTCGTTATAATTACGATAAAGCCACTATGCATACTCATAATTCCTTTGGCATTGGCGGCTTTCTAATTTTATTTTGTCTTTTTAGTAAGGAATGGCTGTCTGTGCTGCAACATCATTAGCCCTTTTTTATTTTTTATTTTAAAAAAACTATAAACACCTCCAAAGGCCCAAAGCCATAATTGTGTACAACCATTATTAGCCTTTTTTTTCATGAAAATAAACCACAACAACCACAATAGAGAATATAAACCATTACCAACAAAAAATAAATAGAGAATATAAACACCCATGGTCCCATACACCCATTTCGTTTCTTGGAAAACATATATATTCCGATTTTTTTTTTTAAAGAAGCATATACATTCCAACCTTGATTAAGAACGTAGTAAGAAAAAAATAATCATTGTGATTGGATCCTCCCTCCAACTTGGGACAAACTTTGCTATTTCCAATATTTGAAGGTCCCTTTTATGTCCTTGGCGTGATTGAAGGGAATTTTAAAAAAATATTTATATATTTTTCGCTTTTTTACACTTTTATTTTTCCTAAATATTAAATATTTGTTTATTTCCTTTTTAGATTATTTGTCACTTTGTATACGACATGGGGACCCTTTAGCATCGTGGTTCATTTTCATTAATTAGAAGCACCAAATTAATTGAATTGGAAGTTTGGATTTTGTGTTTATCAAACAAAAAGAAGTTTGGATTTTAGTCCTTGCCACAGACATATAATGCTTGGAGGTTGGTCAACTCTTTTTATTTACAATTTTACTGCAGTATTTGCTTCTTATTTTTACTTTAAAAAACAGAGAAAAAAGTATATATAATGCCATTATCATTTGTGAGATTCTTATAAATCTTCTTCCTGTTTCACTATCCATTTGCTACATATAAAGGGTATTTTAAGTTTTTTTTCCTATATTTTAATTTTCAGGAAAAGAATAAAAGAAAGAAACTAATTAATTTTATGATTCATTTTTTCTTTCGAGGGATTTTACGAAATAGATTTGAGTAATAAAAGAAATTGTCAACCTTTATATTTTTTTGTTGTTTAAAAAAAAAAAAGAATTAAGGGGGTAACGTGAACAATTCGACAATTGAGAGATTCTTTACTATGTTGGAATTAGATCGTTACAAGTCTTTTGGCATTTAATTTAATTTATGGACTTTAACATTTTTCTCTTTCAATTTTTACGGTACGGTATTTTAGTTAGGTAATCACAAGCAACATTAGTGATTTGTACCAGGATATCAATACGTGAACCAAATTTTTTATCAATATATATGATAAATGAATTGATAAATATGATTAATTAATTTGTAATAAATTTTATTACCCTAATTAAATAAGGATAACTCAAATATATTAAAAATTTGATACAAACTTTAATACATTTAGTATTATTATTAGTGTCATCCTTTGTACTATTATGTCATTACCTACTAACTAACCAACTAACTAAGTAAGAGTTACATGATCATTAAATCACATGATCTTTTCGTGACTATCACTTAGACTAATTGTTGATTAGACATATCAAAATGTCGAAATTTTTATAATACATGACATTCTTTTTTATTTTTTCCGGTTTTTTATAGTTACAAAGTCAAATAAGTGATGCATACATCACTTATTCTTGTAGTATTTTAACTGCCCCTAAAATTATCCTTGTACTATTTTAATTTATTATTTGCTATGAATATTCCCCATTTTACCATTCCGTTTGGTTTGTTCAATTTAGTTTTTGAAAATTAGAAACAATATTATATTACTATGATTCAGTGGTTAAAAAAGAAAAAGAGAGAGACAACGTTATATCTAGAGATTCCGTATCAACGACAACAACATTCTTGTCTTGGGTGAGTAGGTAGAAGACAGAGAAAAGAATCAAATGACACAACGAGAGACACGTGTCCCAAAGCAAGTAGAGGAGCGGACCAGATTGAATCTTTGCACGCCTCTTGGGAAGATATAGGAAAGACTTAGAAAGAGAATGTGGGTCCCACTTTCCCACACACTTTTCTGTGCCAGTGTCTCTCTGTCTAGTCTCTCCCTCCAAAGCCAACTTTTCGAATTTCAAATTTCTTCACTTCCCAATCGATCGTTACGGACCCTCCTTCCTTCCACGTGGCACACTCCCAGTCCATCACACTTTTATTGATTTTTATTTTAAAATTTTTTGCAGTCCCCCTCACGGGCTCACCAATATCTTTACCGTACAAATGTTCTCATGGTGCGGTTAATTAGCCGTTGAAGGTTTTCAGATTTGAGTCATTTGACCACGACCGGCCTCGGGGCATTCGTTCTCTTGGTTGCTGCCGTTTCTTTATATTATTGTCGTTTGTTTGGTGATCGTCGTCTTTTAATGTATGTCGTTTTTGAAATTGCAGTTGTTCTTTGGTCACCCTTTCGCAAAATACATTTCTTTTCAGTTTATGGTCGTTATTTTACTAGTCTTATTACTTTTCTTAATTTACTTTTATTTATAATTACATAGATAAATATAATAACATAATATTTCATTGTAATTTTTATCTGAAATGACTTAATTATATACGTGGGTTAGTATGTAGTCTCATAAGTTTAGTAACACTCGATCACGTGTCTCTTATCATTAAGTCGAATATTTTCGTTCATTATTTATTTATTTATAATTATGAGTTAGTTTTTATATCGAATTGATTATTGCACTAAAATGCTTACGTAATGAATGAAATTCCTCGTTGATTTAAGTACGATAAATAAATTACATAATTTTGCACAAAAATACTATAACCTACATAAATTGATTATTTAATGGGTTACATCACACTTGTATTTTCCTGCGTAACTAATATATTTTATAGCATAACAAAGTAGAATTAGCAAATTTATAACTAGTTACGCCTACTTCTATGCACCAAATGGTTACTAATTTTAAGTGCCAAATTATCTATATTAGATTCCTATTCCTTCCCCTGTTCAATGTAAATATATATTTTTTTAAAAAAAAAAAGGGCCACATGACTAGAAGGAAAAAATCAATATACTATTACTAGGTATGTTTGTGGCAAAAATGCACTTGTCTCAATTCCCTGTATATGATCTGTATTTAGTACTTTCTTTCGTAATTTTTCATGGCTTACTCTATTTCAAAATCTTATTCATTCTTTCATCACCGACATCCGTTTTACAATTGGATCACCTTTTCAATTTCTTTTTTAAAAAGGGGAAAAAAATGCAATGAGAATATTTGGACAAGTGCAATGCTAAGATTGAAATCCAAAAGTAGGTTATTTCTCAACTAGTAATAGTAATTAGTTGGTAAGATTTTACACTAATTGATGAAGTAACATAAGTTCATAACCAACCCTAAAATTATTTGTAAATATCTCTCTTCTTTTTGCTTTTTCAGAAAAAATAAGGAACACCCGAAAAATAAATAATAAGGGCAATCCAACTTTGGACTAAAATGACCCCTTTAGAAGTATTTTGGAGAAAATGATTTTTAGGAATGTTTCATTTTTAAAATATGATTTTTTAGGAGTATGTAATGGGTAGCAATACCGTTAATTAGTCATAGATAAGGACAAAAATTGCCGAAATTCACTAAAATTTTGGAAATTTGGGGGTGCTAAAATATCTTTTAGGGATAATTTTTTTGTTGAGAACTATCGGGAAATATTGGAAAAATTTTGGTTTAAAAAAATCGAAACCGGGAATTCACAGTATAATTTTTCTAAACTTTTGGGAAATTTAGTAGAAATTTATGAGAAATTTTGGAAAATTTCAGAGAATCCAAGGAAAACAAAATGAAAGTTAACAATTTTTAAGAATTTTTGAAAATATAATTTTACAACTTTTTACAAATCTAATTCACAATGTATAAATATATTACAGCGTACATTTTGTAACTCTCAATATTATTTTAGACATTACTTGTATTCGTTTTTAATTATTCTAATTGTATTAATTATATCTATTTTCTTTCATCTTAATTGTACTTTTAAATTGTACTTCATGTATTTATAATAAATGTAGTAATTTTTTATGGCTTTTAGTTATGATAAACTTTTTTTTTAATTTTTTAATGTTTTAAATTAAATTTCAATTAATTGTCACTGATATCAATATTGATATTTTTCCTGATATTTTCTTAACTTTGGAGTACCAATTCGACGCCAATATTATGGTCATACGTATAATAATTTAGTTAAATTTGTGATTTTCTATAAAAGTTATTGCTTTCACTAGGTCCATTTTCTGATTTGCAATGGTGATGGCTTTAAAATTAACACCACGAGTCCCAAATTTTTCTCAACTTTGACGAAGTGACGATCGAATTGAACTTCTGCTCAGGATTAATCGAGGTGCTGTTATTTAGTGTGGGTTTTTATAATAAGTTGCTTACCATCATAGTGTAGGGGGAATTTGGCCTTAAAGCCTATGGCTTATTTTATAACACAAGACACGGGAAGGGACATGAATTCTGGATAGACGATTTGGCTCCCTGATTTAATGATAAGATTTAGACCTATTGTAAGAGTTCGTATATACAAATAAATATCATACAATAAGCATCAAAATTCCAAACATAACCCTTAAAAAAAATCCAAATATAAAATTACAAGCATATTTTATCTCCAATCTAGAGAATCGGATGCACATTTACAGATTTTCGAGATCTCGTTAATGACTTCGTATGTTTTTTTCAGTGTGCGGTCGTTCGTTGTTGGATATATTTAATTAGTTTTTTTTTTTTTTTTTCTTTCTTTCTTTGTTCCTCCTGGCAGTTGGTTAATTCTTATCTTGATCTTAACTAGATTCGAGCTAGGAATACCTTCCTCCATGAAATCTCTTACCGTAAAAATCGATCTGCATTTTTAATATTATATGTTGTTGATCTCAAAAAAAGAAAGGAAAAAAGTTCATAATAGTTTCGTTCTTTTTTACTTTTTATCAAATTTATTTTCATTCACTAATAACATGATGTATTCATTCCCCTCCTCTCCCCCCAAGAAAAGACACCACTATTAGCTAGCAAGACGTGTAACGAACGTTAATTTGCAACTTACATGTGTTAGTACTTCACGTTTTATACACAATTCATCTGTTCATACCATATTAGTTAATTAGTACATAATACCAGTCCCTTGATCACAAATAAATTGATGTTTTTTCAACATATTATTAAATCCTGATGAGAAGAATTAATACCAATGTAAGAATAAAAATTGAAAATCAAGGTTAGGTTCGGCACACAAATTTTGAAGCGTAAAATGAAATATGACAAGGAAAAGAGGAATACAAAGAGAACGAAACCAGAACTCAGTGAAACAAAAAGGAGTTCAGGGTCCATTTTAAATAGTCAGACAAAACTCGGACATGGAGACAATCTGGATCTACACTACCGAAGCAGGAAAAAGAAACTGCCCCAAGCTGCAGCATTGTGAGCCATAAAAATTTGAAAGAAAATATAAGCACCTTCGTAATCGGAGCTAGCCACCGTTTGCATTAATAATATTATCAATCAAATAATATAAATATTGGTCATATGCTTATCTTAATGTTGACCGATAACTTAGGGTGTATTTGGTATAGAATTCAAGTTTTATTTTGCAAATTCAGAAACATACTTTCTTCTGCTTCTAAACAACGTTGTTCGGAGTATTTATACTTGCGAGTGTACTATATTTTGGATATATGGGAGAACGGAGGTGAAATCACTTGTTGTTTGATAAGAGGGATTGAGGAAGAGAGAAGTGGAGGGGATGGAAATCCTCTTAGGCCCACCATTTGAAGTCCCCCTACTAGAAAATGATTAAATGATGGATAATATAGTAATTTAATAAATAAAAACTCATCATCCTTTATACTCTCAATCTTTCCTACTAAACAACTTGAATTATCAATATCATCTCCCTCTACACTATTATAAAAGTAGAAATTAACAGTAGTTAAAAACAATCATAATTAATATTTTCATAGCAGTTGATAACCACGCGAATGTCATTAAAAAACGATAACTTTAACCGCAATTGATAAAGAATTATTAGTAATTTATCCTATTTAACGGCGATTGCGACTGTCGTTGGAAGGATTTTTCCGTAATTGACCATTTAACGGCGGGCTACGTAATTTAGTGGTGTTCTACCAAGAAAGCTGTCCTCTGGCCGAGTATATTGTCAGAAATGTCACCTGGAATCACGTTTCCACCAATCCCAACTTGCCCGCTAAGCTCATCCGAATGCATTTCCACGATTGTTTTGTTAGAGTAAGTTGTTTCGAAATCCTTATAAGCTTAGCTGGCTATAAGGTTTAATATATACATACCATAATCTTATATCAAATTTTATATATTGAACATATACCTACACGAATAGTTACATATATTTACATGTATATACCACTGTACACTATAATTCTCTTTATTTGCTATATATATATATATATATGCTTCAAGCTTAATATATACGCACATGTACATATATACACTCACAGCTTGAGTATATATGAAGATCACGCTAGACAACATTCAAGTCCCATATACATATAATCTTATATAATGTATACTATATATGTATGTACTATATTCGAAATATCAAATAAAATAATAATTAAGGAATTAATAATGCACGGGATATTACTTTTTCAGGGTTGCGATGGCTCAATTTTGTTGAACTCTAGAGCAAATAACACAGCGGAGAAGGACGCAATTCCAAACCAAACATTGTCTGGTTTCGATGTGATTGACGATATAAAAAAAAGCAGGTTGAGGCGGCCTGTAAAGGAGTTGTTTCTTGTGCTGATATCCTTGCTTTGGCCGCTAAAGACCTGTTTCCTTTCAAGTAACTATTATTTTGGCTTGATAATTAATTAGCTCCTTTATTTTATTATTTCATACATGGCTTATTAATTACTTTGGCTATATAAATTATTAGTATTAAAACGGTACGAACTCTTACATATTTTGGTACGTAGTTTCAAAAGCCAATGTGGGAAGTGCTCACTGGTAGAAGAGATGGCACTGTGTCACAGCTCACGGAGGCCTTTGCCAATATCCCAGCGCCTTTCCTCATCTCTACTAAATCTCGCCTAGATGAGGCTGCGTGGCACTCTGGTGGTTCCTCGATAGAATCTATTAAGATGTCAGTTAACGTTTGGCAGGACTTGTTATGCCCAAAACAAGGCTTTTGATAAAGGATTCTCGGAAGAATTGGCATTTCGTCTTGCCTTTATTAAAGTTCGAAGAAATCCCTATCCAAGCTGATCCAACTTGGATTTTGATATCACGACTATTGCTTCACTGAGAAAGAAAGAATTTGACTGCATCTTCGTCAAGACTAGTAGACTAGTGCATATATGCAACACTATTACCTATACCTAATTGATTCGCACGGTAAATCTATGTAGGAATGGAATCCAGACAATTGATTCACACAGTAAATCTATGTAGGAATAGAATCCAGACCAAGGAAGAAGTAGAGGAGACTCGAGTCCACTTCGCTAAAAGTTCATTTAAGTCTTATTTTGCACTTTAGTTTAAATAAAATGTGTCTCACAAAGTTTGCCAAAATTATGAAGATTTCCACCCCGTCTTTGACACCGTATATTCTTAATTCTTTTAGCTTTTATTCCTTATGAAAAAGATATTACCGTATTTTAGTAATTGTTGTTATTTTGTAACGGTATTGGGCTAATTTCCCTAATTACTTGTAAGAAGGGCCTTGCTGTCTTTAAGCCCAACTCCCACATACGAGCCCATAATATTGGCCCAAAAATACTGCAGAGTCCTAAATGCCGTAGTACTGATTCCCGTCCCGTATTTAACGCCACCGCAAGTCTTTTTGGAGTCCAATCCAAACTCTGCCTTCGAACACCAAAAATTCTAGTTCGACTAGGAAAGGAAATACTTCTCTTCTCATCGCCTATATAATTCTTGCTCTTTCTCGCTCACTCTTTCCCCCTCAACAAGCCAAGAATTGTATATTCCAGAAACTCAAAACTCTCCACAATTCCCATCCAACAACCCAAAATCTCCGAACCCTTTTTATCACCAGACTCCCCAACTCCGATAATCTTATTCACCGGAGAAAAAGAAGAAAATCCCAGTTTTTATTAGCGAAGATGATGCTCAGAATCCGAAGCAGAGACGGGCTGGAGCGAATCACCATTGATAATCCTCACATCACAGTCTCCCAGCTCAAAGTCCTCATCCAATCCCAGCTCCAAATCCCTTTCCATAACCAGACCCTCTCCACCAACCAGAACCTCCTTCTGGCCAAGACCCATGACGATCTCTCCCGCTTCGTCGACATGGCTGACCCGAACACACCCCTTTCCTCCCTCAACCTCTCACATGGGTCGATCGTTTTCCTCGCCTACGAGGGCGAGCGCACCGTGGCCGGGCCCGTTTTCCACCCGGCGGGATCGTTCGGGAGGAAGATGACCATGGACGATCTCATCGCCAAGCAGATGAGGGTCTCGCGCCAGGAGAACCCGCACTGCGAGTTGGTCTCGTTCGATCGGGACTGCGCCAACGCGTTCCAGCATTATGTGAATGACGCTCTCGCCTTTGCGGTGAAGCGTGGCGGGTTTATGTATGGGACTGTCTCGGAGGAGGGGAAGGTGGAGGTGGACTTCATATACGAGCCGCCGCAGCAAGGGACTGAGGAGAATTTGACCTTTTTCAGAGACCCAGATGAGGAGAAGTTTGTGGAAGCCATTGCTGTTGGTCTGGAGATGAGAAGAGTTGGGTTTATATTCACTCAGACCATTACTCAGGACAAGAAGGACTATACTTTGTCGAACAGGGAGGTTCTCCAGGCTGCGGAGTTTCACGCCGAGAGTGGCTTGAAGGAGTGGGTGACTGCTGTGGTGAAGTTGGAGGTGAATGAAGATGGCGCTGCTGATGTGCATTTTGAGGCGTTTCAGATGAGTGATATCTGTGTTAGGCTGTTTAAGGAAGGGTGGTTCGTGACCGAGATCGGTGAAGAGGATGATCCTAAGCTGTCCAAGATGAAGAAAGATGTTGTTGTTGGCGTTAAGGACACTAGAGAGGTGGATAATGATTTCTTCTTGGTGGTGGTTAAGATTGCAGATCACCAGGTATGTTTTGACTTATTTTTCTTTGCTCTTTTCTACTTGCATAGTTTCGTTTCGTCCGCGTGGATTTGTGTTCTATTCGTTTGAATATGTTACTTTATTTCCTGTATTGCTATCCTTTGATTGATGATTACAACAAGAAAGGTCCTGTTTCGGCTGTGACATGTGGAAATTTGCAATTTATGGCGTCAACCTTATATGAACCATTAACGAATCGATGTCTGTTTAAATTCTTAGAGCGTTAGTTAGCCTTTGTAGACGTCTGTAGACGTTAGTGCGTAATGACCCATTATAGAATGCTATAAAGGACTAAAGTAACTTGAAATTAGGAGCGAAACTTAAGACCACATAAAATGTAGACTAAATAATTGATGTCTACCATCAGTGTGGTAATTTATTTGGGAGTCAGCTGGTGGGATTTTAGTGTGCCCTTGTTTTATGAACAAATCCACTTGTTCATACGTCAATTCATTTGTCTGAACCCTCCTTTTGGTGGTTTTGGTAAAATTTTATTAGTCCATGGGATTGTATTAGATGCTTGCATCCTGCGAGTTTGTGGTGTTAGGGCATTGAAGTAAATGTGTTTAGGATTATGATGGCAGTCATCATAACATAGAAGTGTTGCTTTTATCAGAGTTGGTTTAATCCAATGTCTTAACTCTTAAGTCATGCCATTTGTACCTCTGGCCTTCTTGTTTTATTTTGGTTTTGATTGTGACAAACTCATGCTTTCTACATGTTTTTAGCATGTTGGTTGCAATTATGTTGCTTTAAGTCTTCTAATTTATTTTTCCACCTTTTTTCTACATGTTCTTAAAAATCTTTGTTGAGTCATTCGTTTTTGTTTCTGTAATGCAAGGACTAGTACTCTCCTGCTCACTTAAACTCGCATGACTATTTACAGGGCCCCCTTTCATCAACATTTCCCATCGAGAACCGGAATATTCAAGTAACAATGAGGGCACTTAAAAGTCATCTGGACCGGTCGAAGAATCTTCCGTTCGTGAAGCGAATCTCAGATTTTCATTTGCTGCTATTGCTGGCCAGGTTCTTAGACCTTAGCGCCGATGTTCCTGCTCTGGCAGAGTGTGTGCACACACAATCCCCCGTACCAGAAGGCTACAAGCTATTAATTGAGTCCTTGGCCAGTGCTGCTTGATTGTTACTCCGAGGAGCCCTTTTGGGAATGATTTCATGTTTATCATTTTGGATGATTGTTGACTTGATTAGCTCATACGAAGCAGTAATCTCTGTTGCTTTCTGGTGCTGTTCATCACCCAAAAGATGGCTTTTTCTTGGGAAGTTCTAAGTTATGAGATGGCTTTCCTTAGTTTTGTATCTCAAATGCACCCATTGTGTTGGATCGGTTGATCTTGATATTTATTTCTTTTTTTTTTTTTACGACATCTTGATATTTATTTCTATCAGAACCATAGCTGATATTTATAGTTTGTATTCTTAGGATTGTTGCTTATGTTTCCAATTAGAGTATATAAATAGTTTGACAATTTTTTTTCCAATGTGATCTCCTTTCAGTGTTATTGCTATGCCGAAAAAATGGAAGCAAAACAAAAATTGGAAAGCTTATATTAGAAAAAGGATTACAACCAATTCTACTTTTATCACAACTAGTTTGGGCGCTATAGAACATGTCTCTAGTTTGAATAATCTTTGATAAGTTTATATTCCTGGTAAAACGACAATAAACAAAGCCCCATGGTTATGGTTATTGCATTCATTTTACGCTTTAGCTAAGCAATGCCAAATAAGTAGACTGCCAAGTTAGTTGGTAAAAATAATTTTGGGGTTGACCGTGAAGTTTAGTCCCACAATCTTTTCTACCAATTTATTTGTCAGAATACACGGGGATTTGCTAGTATTAGAACATCTGCTGGTATTAGAGCACCTTCTATGGGATGTTATAACTCGTAAAAATGCTAGATTTTAACCAACAAAAAAAAAAAACATTTTGTGGGAAAAAAAAATTCGAATAGTATGCCGTATATAACGTATATATATATATATATATATATTAGCATATTCTGTTTGTTGTATTAAATATAACTCGATGATGTGCTAAAATTAATAATCTTGACATTATAACATGTGCAAAATTTTATAATATTGTTATTATTAAAATTAAAATACACGCAATATAAGAGGGCCAAGTTTGGTACATATGCACTTTTTTTTTTTCAATAAATACTCTTTATAATTATCTTCAAACTACATTTATATAAATTAGAGTTTCTATATATTAGAGTTATCATTCACTACTTTGCTAGTCATGTATTTCCCACGTAAGTGAATGGAAAGCATGAAAATTATTCATACTTTATGTGAAATAGAATTTCATGAATAGTAATTAGACGATTAAACAATAGAAGTTCATAGTATAATGAAGATGTTTTTTAAATAAAAATATTGTTTTGATATAAAATAATATAGTTTTTAGCAAAATTTAAAAAGTGTGTTGTGTAATATTAAATCTATACAGTGGTCAACGCCACAAAAGGAAAGTCGACAATTGAAAAGAATGCACTAAGTCGAATATTGGAAATAATCAATAATGCGATCTGCTTTGTATAAATAAATATCCAATTAGTAGAAAAGGAATCTAGATCAATATTTTCCAAATGAGTAACCCACAAGGAAAGAGAAACAAGCTTCTGATTGTAAATATCAAGCAATCAATTCTATTTAAGTTGTTACCTGATTTTGTATTATTACTTAAATTATATTTTCTGATATGTACTCTCCTGTTTGTATAATTGGGAAATGTTGAGCTACTCTTACCTATATAAAGGGGGCTCAATCTCACAATTATCTTACAATCACTTTACTATGTGAAGAACAGTGGACGTAGTCTCATCTTTTGTAAGGCAGAACCACTATAAAATTATTATCTCTTTAGTAACTTTGTTTTATCAACCATTTTCACAAACAAACTACTTCTTACAATTTTTTAAATTCGTTGTTGACAAAACATCGGTTAACAATTGACACTAGAAGGAAGGTTATTCTAGTAATAAGTTTATTATTCTCGTCCATTCGACAATGGTAAACACTAAAAATACCACAAGGAATGCTGGAGTTAGTCAAAATCAACCCCAAAATACTACTGTTGCACAGTTGATCTCACTCAGGATCAACCCGCTATAATCACACTAGAGAATATTGTTCAGAGACAAGATCGCATGGAGATTGCTCTTACGAACCTTCAGAAAATCACGAACCAGATTAATGATTATCTATGACGACTTGCTGAAGGACAGATGGTGACTCCACCACAACATGAACGTCCTAGAAATTATCCTGCTTGACAACCTGAAAAAGGAATTCAGATCCAAGAAGTAGGAAATTGTGACCAACACATAACCCAACAGGAGCACCATACAGATCGCACCTCTAAAGGAAAAGGTAAGGTCGTAGACTTACCACGAGAATCCGGTACTAGGAGTTCGAGGACATATAGTGGTTGTGGATAACCCTCTCGAAGAGTTACCATCAATTGTGATCATTAGAGCAACGAGTAAAATCGTCAATCGAAAAGCATCTTCGAAAGGATTAGTAGGGAGCCAAGGTAGAATCCTGCAAACCTGAGACAACACCTGGAATAGTGATACAATCATGAACGATCCATATCGCATCATAATAACCTAAGTCAATCTCATCGAACTATTTCGGTAGAATCTTCACAAAGGTCGCAATAGACCCTGCCTGATCAATCTACCTTATGTCGTGATAATAACAACCAAAGGCCATCTTTGCCACCAATAAAAGATAATGCCTTTCCTCCAAATATCAATGTTCATAATTCGATGATCACATTGGATACACTTGTTGGCTAAGATGATGAACTCACTGGTGGATATGGGACGAGGAGGTTCGAGCTGCTGTATTATCTGCTAGATTCAAACTTTCCACCATAAATACTTTTGACGGGAATGTCGATCTACATGACTATATGGATTACTTTAGTGACCTGATGGAACTCCATTGTGTCGATGATCTCGTAAATTGCATATGCTTTGCTTTAACTCTCACAGATGCAGTCAAGAAGTGGTTTTGAGGACTTAAGCCTGATTTGATCTCGTCCTGGCAACAACTTCATACCACATTCTTGAGACAATTCTAGGCTGCGAAGAACTTTATTGTTCAATTAATCAGTCTGTCTGCTATTCGACAAGGTCCAAAGGAGACTATGTGATCTTATCTTAATCACTTTATCTCAAAACTGGGGAAAGTTAACAACCTACCTGAAGGGAGAGTCTTGATTCTAATGATAGTCGAGGTACGACTAAAGACTAAATTCTGGGATGAGTTGCTAGAGCGATAATATAGGATACTTAAGGACTTCTATAAGAGAGTTGGTCGATATCTAATGGTAGAATCTTCACGCGATAATCTTTATAAGACAAAGAAGGAAGGATTGAAAGACATGACAAAAGATGCGACCACGACTAATAGGAATAATAACAAGACGTTGAAAAAAAAAGGAAGAACGAGCAACTAACTGAAAAGCAGCCCAAGCTGAAGAAGCAGGAAATTTCAAGGGCTCCCCGTACGATTCAATAATTACACTGAACTGAGTGTACTCATAAATCATATTTGTGCGGTCACATTTTAGTAGGACCTATATCATCAACCGGAGCCAATAAAATGGGATAAAGTGAGATGTGATTCCAATAAGTTCTGTCGATATCACAATGATATTGGATATGACACTAATAACTTTTATACCCTAAAAGATGAGATCGAAAGATTAATTAGATAAAGGCGACTGTGACAGTATATTAGGCAGAACAATAAAAGGAGAGAAGAAAACCAACAGCTACCTTTTGAGATTCAACACGAAGTACAAACTATTTTCAGAGGTCCGCATGTTGATGGAGACTTAAAGAGGGCACGGGAAAGATACACATGAGAAGCTTGGCAAAAATCATTAACCAATGTTATGTATCTTGAGCAAAGACCACAGAAGCTTCAGCGGGTACTGGACATAGATATTACCTTAACAGAGCATGATACAAAGGAAGTCTATTACCTACATAATGACGCACTTGTCACTGAGATCAATTGTGAGAGCATACAATTATGGAGAGTATTAGTCGATAATAGGAGTACTATCGACGTCTTATACTATGATGCCTTCAAGAAGATTAAGTTGAGTGATAGAAACTTAAAACTTGTTGTCACTCTACTCTACAGATTTATTGGTGTTAGCATAATGCTGATGGGCATGATTGAGCTAATAGTTAATGTTGGAACTTGTCCTAAAATTTTAACAGTAATGACTCGATTCTTAGTTGTAGATTGCCCCTTTGCATTCAATGTCATACTAGGAAAACCAATATTAAGGGAACTTCGGGTTGTCATTTCAATTTATCATCTCGCCATGAAGTTCCTAGCCCAACATAGAGTAGGCAAAGTATGAAGCAACTAGTATGACACACGAACCTATTATAATAATTCTTTGAAGCTCACAACGAAAGAGATAATACCTGGCACCATGATGATCCACTATATAAAGAAATGTCAGGTGAAATGTCAATCGAAGACCTCGACCCTCGAGAGATTAATGGAGAGGTCAAGATTGGACCTATAGAAGACCTTGAATATTTGTTAATCGATAAGTCCTTGAAGGTGTTAAAAATCGGAACGAAGCTTTAAGAACCCATATGAGCTATATTGGTCGCTTTTTTTGAAGGCAAACCTAGATGTCTTCATATGGCAGTGTTCGAATAAGGTAGGGATTGATATGAATGTTGTATGCCACTGCCTAAATATTGATACAGCAAAGAAACCTGTGCAGCAGATAAGAAGGGCAATGAATCCAGAATGCTACGTCTCATTAAAAAATGAGGTAGAGAAGATGCTCGAGATTGGGTTCATCAGGGAGTCATTTTACCTAAGCTGGCTTACAAACCCATTTTTGGTGAAGAAACCTAATGGAAAGTGGAGCACTTACATCAATTTCACTGATTTCAACAAAGCATACCCGAAGGATAGTTTCTCACTTCCAAGAATCGACCAGCTTTTAGATGTGATGTCAGGGCATGAATTGCTAAGTTTTATGGATGTGTATTCTAGATATAACCAAGTCCCTAAATACAAGTTAGATGAGAAGCATACCTCGTTCATCACTGATCGATGATTATATTGTTACAAGAAGATACCCTTCGGACTCATCAACACATGAGCAACTTATCAACCTCTTGTCAACATGATATTTGAAAACAAATTGGCAAGACAATGGAAGTATATGTTGATGACATATTAGTGAAGTCGAAGAAAGCTGAAGATCATGTCAAACATATTGATGAAATGTTCAAAATTCTTTCAAAATATCAAATGAAGCTGAACCCCCAGAAGTGTGCATTTGGTGTAGGATCTGGGAAGTTCCTAAGGTTCATGGACAATCAGCTAGGTATTAAAGCTAACTCTCAGAAGATACAAGAACTGATTGACATGTAATCACCTCGCAAATCCAAAGATGTGCAGAGCTTGACAGGAAAAGTGACTGTACTAGGCTGATTCATATCAAGATCGATTGAAAAATGCCAACCAATCTTTGAGATGTTGAAGGGTTCAAAGATGTTTGAGTGGACAGATAAGTGCGAGCAGATGTTCTAAGAATTAAAGAAACACTTGGGATCTTCTCTACTCTTGTCGAAGCTAAATCTAGCGGAAAAGTTGTTCTTGTACCTCGCTATTTCTAAATATACGATATGTGCAACATTAATTCAAGAAGAAAAAAATATACAATGACTTGTGTATTATGTGAGCAGAAGATTTCTCAACGCTTAGACAAGATATCCAGATATGTAAAAGTTAGCATTAGTGCTTGTTATCGCATCCATGAAGCTTCGACCATACTTCCACGCACATTCTATTGAAGTTTTCACAAATTTTCCATTATAAGAGGTTCTGTAAAAACCTGAAGCATCAAGACGATCACTCAAGTGGGCGGTCGAGCTGAGCCAATTCGACATCAACTACTACCCTCGCACTGCAATTAAAAGTCAAGCTCTTACAGATTTTATTGCAGAATTTACTTACGATATCGATCTTTCCACAAAGTAATTGAGAAACCTGCCACGGATTTAAATAAGTCGTGAAAGCTTTATGTTGATGGATTGTTAAACGAGAATATAGTTGGTGTGGGTTTGATGCTAATCAGTCCACAATGGTATAATATTTATTGTACACTTCACTTCGGATTTCCAACATCAAATAATGAAGCAGAATATGAGGAATTGATAGCTGGGCTCAAGCTCGCACAAGAAATGAAGAACGAGATGATTGAGGTATACAGTAACTCCTAGTTAGTTGTTTGTCAAGTGATAGGTGATTACTAAGCTAGAGGAGGAAGAATATTGGCTTATTTACATAAAGTGCAAAGGCTATTCTCGACATTTACTGCTTATAGCATTCAACTTCTTTCTTGTATTAAGAACACTTAGGAAAATTCTCTAACCAAACTCGCCTTGACAAAAGATGTAGAATTGCTAAAGGTGATTCCTATCGAATTCCTCCCAAAGTTAAGTACCGAAGTAGATCCCCATGTAACCATGCTAGTTGATTAGAAACCTTCATGGATGAATCCTATAATGAAGTACCTACAAGATGGCGACCTTCTTGAGAATGAAGATGATGCAAAATGACTTCAAATGAAGGTAGCTCGCTATATCATCTATGACGGAAAGCTTTATCAAAGAAGTTTTAGCTCGCCGTTATTGTTATGTGTTGATGAAGAAAAAGCATACTACATTATTACGGACATTCATGAAGGGATATGTGGAAATCATTCTAGGGGACAGGTACTTGTCAATAAAGCCCTTAGACAAAGATATTTTGGCCTACTATATAGAAATATGCAATGGAATTCGCTCAGAAATGTGATAAATGTCAACAATTTATAACTATTCCTAGATCACCACCTGTTCCTCTTACTTCAATGACTAGTCCATGGCCATTTACAGTATGGTGAATTGATATTATTGGAATGCTTCCATTAGTATGAGGAGAATTGAAGTATGCAGTAGTCACAGTCGATTATTTAACCACATAGACAGAAGCTGAAGCCTTGAGTACCATTTCTGCAAAGAAGATGATAAATTTTATTTACAAGTCTATAATATACTATTATGGTATACCACACACTATAGTTTTTGATAATGGGAAGCAATTTGACTGGAATGAATTTCGCAATTTCTGTGATAACTTGGGCATCAAGAAAAGCTTCTCTACTGTCATTCATCCACAAGCTAATGGTCAGGTCAAAGCTATAAACAAGGTACTTAAACATAACCTAAAGATGAAGTTGAAAGGACATAAGGGAGCTTGGCTAGAGGTACTTCCCAAAGTATTATGGGCATATCGCACCACTCAATAAACCACTACTAGAGAAAGTCCATTCCTTTTAGCTTACAGATTTGAAGTAATGGTGCCAGTTGAAATTGGTACGAGCTCCATACGACGATCTACTTATGAGCAATATCAGAATGATGCATTGATGAGAATTAAGCTCGATCTTCTGAAAGAAAGGCGCGAGCAGTCTCAATGCAAATTGCATTATACCAATAATGCATAGCTCGATATTAACATTCTAAAGTAAAAAAATAAACAATTTGAAGTTGGCGACCTTGTTCTTCAACAAGTTCTCTCTAATACTAAAGAGCACAGTGTTGGTGTATTTAGACCTTCTTGGAAAGGACCATATATTATTGATACTATCATTCGACTTGAGACATACAAATTAGCTCGCACTGAATGAGAAAAGATCGAGCATGCTTGGAATAATAAACAACTTTGTCATTTTTATCAGTAAATCTTCATGTATATCTTCATATAGCTTTAATGGCCTGAGGAGCAAATCTTATTATACATCATTCGAATTTATCAATAAAAATAATAATTTCTTCAATCTATCATAATTTATTTTTATCAGTTCATCTACTATAGTTTTATGGCCATCTTCGAATACCATACAACTCTGGGGGTAGTGGATTTAGATTATGTAATCTTTTACTCGCTCCCTCGCTTCATGCCTTAGTATGTCATATTATGCGATATCCCTCCTCAAACAAATAATCGACTAAGCAAAATGTCTATAGGTGATATATTGCTATAAACCTTATTTTACCATGGAACTTTTGGAAAATAATAATGAGTTCGCATTACTCATGCTCATTGTTTTTCATTAGTAACCTAATCTATCCTAACACTTAAAACCTATTTTAAGTTAATTAGATTCGAATCGCAATAGCGTACTGATTAGTCAATTAGTGATTGACTACTTAGTTAAATCGTGCATTAAAATATGATATGTTTCTATTTTAACTGTTTTGCAGGATAAAAATTCGGAAAAGAAAATATTATAAATATAAACCCGCATCTATGTGTGAGCAAAAATATTATAAAACAATGGGACAAGCTCATATGGTATGAATAAAATAGAAATGGTTCTTAAATAAATTACAAGAAAAGTATTAATTGTCTTTTGCAGCATCATACTTGAAGTCCTCTGCAGCATTTTTTGCATCACCCTGCCTCCAACTTTCGACCAAGGCTGCGATATCAGAACCCAAGAAGGAAAAGTTGAAGTTCCGATACTCGCAATAAATATTATAGGCGATGGTTGAGATTCTAAGATTGTTAGCTTCATCTTCGAGCTCAGGGAGTTGTGTCTCTTTAAAATCATCCACTGCCTTGTGATGTGCTTCATCCAGAGCATCATCATGGAAAGAAATCTTCTCATTGAGTTTCTTCATTTCTCCCTAAAGCCCTTCGAACTTCTTCTTCTCCTATTCTAGATTATCTTTGAGCTACTGCTTCTCTGCTTGAAGATTGTTTACCTTAGCTTCATGCAAGCTTTTCAGGTCCTCGTATGTCTTTGACAGGGATTCAATCTTCTACTCGCTTTCTTTACCAGCCAGTATTAAGTTGAGGACAGAGTCATATATGAGAACTGCGGCAGAAGCAACCTACATACAATGATTATTAGTTATAATTACTTATTAGTAGAATAAAAACAAGAGCAACTAGAATGATGTTTATATTAGCGAGCATCCTCAGTACTCCATTGAATGTGACTTGGGATGGTTTGTTCTACAGATTTCGTCATGTATCATCAGTAGTTAATCGATCGACGAAGGAGCTAGTCAAGCTAATTTTTGGATGCAGTTGGCTTAAAAGCGCTTCGACCTCTAGAGGATGGTCTACTAGGTTAAGAGGTTCGAGGGGAATCGATGAAGCTAATTTTCTACCTGATGCCTTGTCTGTTCGAGGTCTTAAGAGGTTGAGTTAAGGTATTGGTGGGAGAAGGTGATGCGTTAGCTGGCTCTTCTTTAAAGATAACTCTTATTTACTTCATAGTTTCGAAGATTTTTTCTTTCACTTTCAGAGTAGATGAGGAAGAGCTAGTGGAGCATTGGACTTGGAGCCCAAAGTTGATGGTGGAGCCTACATTTCACTTCCAATGTGAACCATTTTTGCAAAGAGATGAGAAAAATAAGAACACTATGCAAAGCAAGTATATAAAGAGATAATGAGTCTTTACCTTCAGGTTAGGTTGGAATAGAGCTTGGTATATCCGGTGATGAAGTCGCAGTTTTTTTCTTCTTCAAGCTCGAAGTTCCTAAAGATGAGGGTATCTTTCGCTTTTTTGAGCTTGAAGCTTATCTTTTCTTCTTTGGGCTAGAGGCACTCCTGGGATGGTTAGCAGAGGACGACATGCTCGTTCCTTTAGGAAAAAGGCCAGATGCAAGCGAGTTTTCGGTTGTTCCCAAAATTTTCTAATCGAATTGTTCTTTAGGGAGCGAGTTAATTTTTCCAACTTGAAGAAGCTGATCGGAGTTCAAAGCCAGTTGTTCGTCTCTATTAGCTGCGAGGTGTAAAAGAGTATGTTAGAATGAATAGTATACAATGTGCAAATGTAACTGAGCGAATACTTACTAGCATGCTAGAATAAGCCATTCTTGGCGTACTCGAAGTGGAAGAAACCACCTTTCCACTTGCCCATGTTATTCCTAACATTGGAAATAGTCTTCGCAATAGAGCCTGACCATTTGCATGCATAATAAAACTCAATGTCGGAAGGGTTCGACTTAAGACAGTAAAATCATGTGAACTCTTTTGGGATAAGGATCTCTATTTTATACTTATGGTAAAGTATGTACAATCCTACCATATATCTATAAGTATTAGGGGTAAATTAGAATAAGACTACACTGTAGTAGTAAACTTTGGATTGTATGTATGGATGAAGAGAGAGATGAACTCTAGCTCGCATTAGGGCATTAATAAATGTTGCATATTTAAGCAGAGGAGATTGGGGTGGTTGAATTCAGTCGGAGTCGTTATACTTAGCTCCAGATTAAGGTTGTATTGTTTGTTCAATTTCATAATTTTTTCCCATGTGTAATTGGATTTGATATCGCCCTAAGGCCATTCTCCTTCGACGTATTGAAAGCCAATAGAATATTTTGGAGCCTCTCTAATGTGTTAAGGGCACTGGTCCTCTGGGAGGTCTGCTATGTGAGGACTTCCTCGCCTAACCCAATTATTACAACTTCAGGTTCGGAGTCTCTCTCGATGTAGTCGTCTATATTAATCGACTCAGAGTTCGTCGAGGGTTCTGATTCTCTAGAGAATACATTCCCTCCCTAAAGTCTTTGCTACTAGATATCTAAAAAAGAAATAAAATTATATTTAATCCTATGTGAGCTCTGGTTGGCAGGTATTTAATGTAAACTATATTTATATTTATAAAGCTAACCTAAGCACAACCTAGAAATAGGTGTGTTATTTTGTCTGTTTCTATTGCAGATATGCTCATTGCGTGCAAGCAGGGATGTTATAGTAATTTGGGACTACAAACCTTAAAAATTGCACTGGCACTTATCTATTCGATTATCGCAAAGATGATATTCGGATTAGCCTATGACTTCGTCTATCTTTAATTCAGCTATCTTACAAAATTCGAGCAACTCTTCGGCAATTCATCATTCGATTTAGTCAGATTCGTCTCTAATATTCGACCTGAACAAAATCTAGAATCAACCCTAAATCTACAATTCTGCATCTATGACTTTGATTTAACAATCCAAAAATTTCAGAAAAACAATATTTTCCTATGAGTTCCATCTAATACATTTAAGTCAAATCATCGTCGTCAAATGAGATAGAGACTTCCACTTCTAGGTCTATAACTCAGTTGTTGTCAAGTTCAAGCAAATTGTTAAGATTATAGTTCAGAGTCAACAATGATTCTGGATTCTTAAAAAATAATCCAGTTTATATATGGTCTTTGCTTCTATAAGAATCAAAGTATTCAAAAAAAATGAAAAAAAAAGAGGAACTAACGTTTGATCTTATCTTTGAAGATATCACCGGAGATGAAATATGTAGCAATGGCCGTGTTCGTCGGAAAGGTTAAGGCGACGGTCTAGTTCACCGGAGAAGATAAAGAAGGTATTTGAGTTCTGTCATGAAAAGATCTTGAGCTTGAGAATTTCTGGATTTTTTAAAAATTTGAGAATTTCAGAAAATGAAAATGAGATATAGAAGGAAATAGGCTATTTTTTATATCACAAGATTCCTTAAATTTGGGTCGTGAATCAATGAGATTAATTTTCAGATCCAATGGCCAAGATTCATGCGAGACAATTGATTTTCAAAATCAAATAATTTAATTTTCGAAATACAAAAGGGTTTTGGTATGAAAGGATGGCTGACATCGTCATCATCATCATACCTACTCGAGAAACGGAGAGAACTCATCGAGTCTCATTAATCTCCTAAGAAAAAATGACATGTAGTTGTGTCTGTCAAGAAAGTGTATGGGTGGTCCTAAAAAGATATGATCTAAGATTTTTGTGACTCTTCAAGGGTTCAAAATGATCTCATCACGTCGCATGTTTTAAGCTCGCACTTGTCAGAGTAGGTAGTTCTATTCGGCCATGAAAGACTAATGGAGCTGGGGGCAATTGTTGTACGATCTTAAATCTATACACTGATCAATACCAGAAAAAGAAATTCGACAACTAAGGAGAATACACCAGGTCGAATATTAGAAACAATTAATAGTACGACCTGTTCTGTATGAATAAATGTGCGATTAATAGAAAAGGAAATTAGATCAATCTTTTCCAAATGGTAATCCGCGAGGAAAGGAAAACAAGCTTCTGACTATAAATATCAAACAATAAATTCCATTTAAGTGGTTACATGATTTTGTATTATTACTCAAATTGTATTTTCTAATATGTACTTTCCCACTTGTATAATTGGCTACTCTTACCTATATAAAGGAGGCTCGATCTCATACTTATTTTATAATCATTTTACTATACTTTCTCTCTGTAATTTTTTTTTTGCTCTCACATTGAGACTTAGAGAATTTTTTGTAATTCTCTAAAAAATAGTGAAGAACATTGGACGTAGGCTCATCTTTTTTGGGATTGAACCACTATAAAATTTTTGTTTCCTTAATTATTTTGTTTTATCAATCTTTTTCATACCAAAGTCATATCTTACAAAACCTCCGTCAACAGAGTATATGTTAAATTTAACATATCATACTAAATTTAGAATTAATACACTTTTTAGCATGAATGTATTGGAGATGGTCTAATACAACTATACCGACTAAATTAGACCTTTAAATTTTGATTTTTTGTTCTTATATTTCTTGTACTTGATATGTTTTTCACCAAAATTATAAAGAGAAGCAAGCAAACACTATTCGGAAACTGACAACTCACATCGCATACCACAGTTACATAAGTTTGTATCTTGGTACAGGAGTTGAAATCTTTATCGTTATCTCATGTAAATGAGTCATGAGATAGCATTCAAAGAACAAAATAACAATAAATTAATGAACATACAACTTGAAAAAAAAGAAGAAGAAATAAACAGAGAAAAAGTAAGAACCATAAAACCTAATCTTAAACTTTTCTTTCGTGACCAGCACGTTCCAAGACTTAATATTGTTCAAAATTTCAGGGAAGATATATATAAACAGGATGAAGGCTTGAGCTCCTCAAATCTTTTTTTTTTTTTTTTTCTAAACAAAAATGGTGAGATGAATATGATAAATTAAGGCAAGGAGAAAACAAAATGAACATCAACAAGGTTGGATCAAAGACAAGTATTCAATAACTTTGGTTGCTTATTTTGTGATGAATAATGGAAAATCCCAAAAATATCTCATGTGTTTTAACGTAATACTAGTTTTGATCTTGTTGTTTTTAGCTTGTTAAAACATGTAGAACACAATATTTTTTATATTTTCCTCAATAATAAATATCAATATTGAAAAAGTTTTAATAAAGTAGTACATTAATATGAAAATTCAGTAAATATGATTTATTAAATATTACTTAATAATTTTGGGAGATCTCTTTTAGGAGAACTGGAGTAGTATTGCAAATCATCCTTTTTTACCCTTCATTTTAATAAATATTCACGTTTCTTCAATAGCTAAAAGGTTTTCATATAAATTTTTACACTAAGTATATCAAATATCAATACATAAGTCTTTATATTAATTATATCGGTTTGCAAAATGAGTATATCAGTATATTGGTTTAATATTTTATTAATGTACATCCGCATATAAAATGAGTATCTAACGCGCGATATAGTAAAAATTAATAAATATAATGGCCATCTAGTTATTGAAAAATAAAAAAACATTTTTTTTAGTGGAGTGTTAAAATCAATTATTTCGCCAAGAGTCCCGATCAACTATTTGTTTCATTTCAGTAAGGGACCATTTGTTTCTTATTACTAGCAATTGTATTAGTTTTAGATAGACTATTTGTTTATTTAAGACTTTAAAAATATATACACCAAAATTTTAATTTTTATTTTTGAGATAAAGATTAATAATGTAATTGAAACTAACATACACTTCCTTGAAATTGCAATATAATGTTTCAATGTCACCCTTTACTGTCCTTCACTGATTAGGCCAAAAGCTTTTCAAAGAACACAAATATCCTGCCTCGGTGTTTACAAGCAAAATTTACAACATTAATGCCATTTGATTTAAATTAAAGAATTAAACAAAACCAGATTAAAAAAAAATCAAATAAAAAATAAAAATAAAAATCCAATTCCTTAACCAATGTCACTCGTTTTATAATTTGTGTTTAGGGTTGAGGCTGAAACATTTTATTAATAAATATGTATAGTTTCCAAAAGGTTCAGGGTTTAAAATTTAAAAAACAAAAACTAGAGGGGATGCAATGTAAATTGGGAGCATAATCTAAACTAAAGTTAAAGTACGTTTTGGGTTCGGCCCCAAAATTTCAGGCGACAATTTTCAATTTCATTTTCATTTTCGAGTCCATATTCCATTGGCGGGAGTTTTCTCTCTTCTTCTCCCGCTCGCTCTTCTTTTTCTCTCGATCTAATTCTCTCTGCGACCTGCGTCTCTGTAATTAGGGCAAATATTGTGATCCAGAATCATTCGGTTATGGAGGACCAACCTCCAACAACTGAAACGTCGTCCAGGCGCTACGTGAGTTCTTCTTATTCTTCTTCTCTCTCTCTCTCTCTCTCTCAACCCTTGAAATTCTATATGAATATGACCTAATTTTGACAATTTTTGAGTAAGCAGAAAAGAAATAGGGTTCAAATTCAAGGAACTGAGAACCAGCGGGAAAAGGGGAGCAACGGTACTGGTGGAGAAAACAACGACAGGGTCAGCGATGCCAGTAATCCGGCGGACCGCGAGAGCTCCCCCGATGATTTTGAAGATACTCGTCCCAGGACTAAGCGAGGTCGTCCTCAGGAAGGAACTTCTGAACCCACTGGTCATAACTTGATTGGTAATTTGGTTTCCACCCTGAACCCTAAAATTTTCCATTTTTGACTAAATTACCTGTTTAGGTTTTAGATTCTTGTTCAGAGTGATATTCCTTTGTTGCTTGCACTGAATATTGAATACTAATTGTGAAAGTGCGAGAGTAATTATTTGTTAATAATCTACTTTGTGATATATACTTTTTTGGCTTTTCTTTCTTTCATAATAAATTGATCGTTCTGGAAAATTTTAATATGTGTTATTATTATCTTGGCTCCAGTGACATTTTATTTAATATAATGTAAATCAGCCTTTTCTGGTTCATTTTGACCATAGTTCAATCAGAATGTGGGTAACTGCGAATTTCATAGGAATTTTCTAATCTAATAATGTCTTATGTGCTTACAGCTGGTATATTTTTCCCACAATTGCTTCAGTCGTTAATCCTTTCGCAATAAAAACAGTGCTGCTGCACGTAGACATTAGCTGTATAAGTATATTTTTGGTCTTTGAAGTGGTTAATTATGTTGACTGATAGATATTGACCACTTTTATTATACTGTTGTTTTTATTTTTATTCAGAGGTCATTAAAGGCAATGGAAAGTACATTAATCAAACAGTCAAGCTGTGGGTTGAGCAATATGAGAAGGATCCAAAACCTGCAATGGTTGAGCTCTTGACAATGCTCTTTGAGGTAATCTGAAAGTTCCAAGAAATTACTCGACTGAACTGGGAAATGAGAAAAAAATATATTTTCTATTTACTTTATAAAAAATCAAGTCGGTTCTGTTTTATTGTTTAGGTTTATTGTGACCTAGTTGTGTATTAAAAAGAAAACCTTATTCGGTGAGCATTTCTTTACTTTCAAATATGAGTTTGTGACTGATGAAACTTTTAATTCTACAGGCATGTGGTGCCAAGTATTACATAAAAGGAGAGTTTCTAGATGAGATTGATGTCGACGATGTTGTTGTAGCTCTTGTCGATCTTGCTAGAAGAGTATCCTGCAATATTATTGTTTTTGTTTTTATTTGTTTGTTGTTATTAGGATGCACTCACACATATTCTAAATATTCTAGAGCCATAATTTTTTCATCAAGATTTTGTACCCGAAGTTTTGCTTGACTCTTGGGAACCTTTAGGGGGAAGTTGAAGATTACCAAAGTTCAAAAAAGAAGGAGTTCAAGAATTTCAAAGATAACCTTCAATCATTCTGGGACACATTGGTTCGTGAGTGTCAACATGGCCCTCTGTTTGATCAGGTTCTGTTCGACAAGTGCATGGACTATATTATTGCTTTGTCATGGTTAGTATTCAAATACTTGGAGTGTCAATTTGAAGCCAAAATTTTCACGTAGCTTACTCTCTTTGACCTTGTCTCATTTCCACACTAATCAGCACTCCTCCAAGAGTCTACCGTCAAGTTGCTTCAATTATGGGACTCCAACTTGTCACATCCTTCATAGGTGTTGCTAAAGTGCTCAGTGCTCAACGGGAAACAACTCGCAGACAGTTAGATGCTGAAAAAAAGAAAACGGCTGAGGGGCCTCGGGTGGAATCACTAAGCAAAAGGTTTTCAGTGACTCATGAAAAGATAACAATGTTGGAGGAGATGATGCGCAAAATCTTCACTGGGTAAGATTTTCCAAATTCGGAGGTTTTATCAAGGGAATTTAAAAACTATATAGCTTGATGAAAATTAAACTATATAGCTTGATGAAAATTAAGTGCTATACTTTTGTTCCAGAAATTCTAGACTAATTCATGTGGCTGTTTTGAAGGTTATTTATGCATCGTTATCGAGACATGGATCCAAATATTCGGATGTCTTGCATAGAGTCATTGGGTGTATGGGTTTTTTCATACCCCTCTCTGTTCTTGCAAGATTTATACTTAAAGTATCTTGGTTGGACACTAAATGACAAAGTGAGATTTTAAATTCGTAATGAATTATGAACCAATTTTCTATTGCTGCTTATCTGCTGGACATAACTAACTTATCATTTTTCTTTTACTGTATTTTAAGAATGCTGGTGTCAGAAAAGCTTCTGTCCTTGCATTGCAAAATCTTTACGAGGTGGATGATAATGTGCCGACTCTTGGTCTGTTCACGGAAAGATTCTCCAATCGGATGATTGAGCTTGCTGATGACATTGACAATTCTGTGGCTGTATGTGCAATTGGCCTTGTGAAGCAACTCCTGAGGTAAATTATTGACTTTTAACCTTTTGAAACTTTTTATTCAAGTAGTAGATTAATGATTCCCCTTAAGTTTTACTCAAATATTATTGAAATTTGTTGATTTGCTTTTCGTATGCTACAGACATCAACTTCTGCCTGATGATGATTTGGGTCCATTATATGATTTGCTTATTGATGAACCAGCAGAGATCAGGCACGCCATTGGTGCATTAGTGTATGATCACTTGATTACCCAAAAGTTTAATAGCTCCCAATCGGGTGCGTAACGTTTCATCCTTGCTTGGACTCAATTCTAGCAACTCCATTTGTAAATGTATTCCACACATAAGAATACTATTTGCAAAACAATGTACTTTCCAGGTGAAGGAAGTAATTCTTCTGAGGTCCATCTGGGCAGAATGTTGCAGATACTAAGAGAATTCTCCACTGATCAAATTCTAAGCAGCTATGTGATTGATGATGTCTGGGAGTACATGAAGGCCATGAAGGTATGAGTTTTAGAGACACCTATAGAAAGAGGTCAGAATTCAGGGGGTGGGGAATTGTCATACCTAACCACTAGCGGCCTCTGGCTGAGTTCTTCAACTGGCAGTTGTTTGTGATAAAAGATAATAAATATCTATATATATTAATGCAGTCTTTAGTGGATTTAAACTTCCAACCTGAGTTATGGTTGGAAGAGACTTGAGTAATAGAAACAAGTTGACTTAAAACAAAAGATGCTAAAGACTGTAACATGATTATGGTCTTTTTGTGCTAATAAGATGTCATAACTATTAGAAATGTTAAACCCCGAACATGCTATTCTAGATGATGTTCTCTATATAGGTACTAATGGTGAGAGTGGAAAAAAAGATTTTTTATTTGACCTACTCAACCAGTGTAGTTGAGATGGATAAAAGCCTAGGTTTGTCTGGATTAACTTTAGTTTGTAGAGGTGCTGATATTATTTGCAGTTGATTTATTCCTTTACAGTTGCATCAACTATAAGATCAAAAGAGAAAATGGAAGAGAAACAACTGCTTCTTTGCTTTCTGTTATTGTTTCTTAGGATTTAGTTCGTTCTTGCAGGACTGGAAGTGTATTATCTCCATGCTTTTGGATGAAAATCCTTTAATTGAGCTTACTGATGAGGATGGAACGAACTTAGTACGGCTTCTTCATGCATCTGTCAAAAAGGCTGTAGGAGACAGAATAGTCCCTGCAACTGATAACCGGAAGCTCTATTACAGTAAAGCTCAAAAAGTGTGTAATAACTTGGTTTCTCCTGTTGCATTTTTTTCTCTAATCTAATGGTGTTTACTAATTTATTAAATAATGCTAGAGTTCTCTAATGCTTCAAAAATTTCATTTTTGGGGGAACTTTTGCTAAAAAAGTTCCATTCAAAAGTTTTTTCCCCAGTTGATGTTAGATGATTATTATGTTAAAAATTTGAATAGGAAAGTTTATTTTATTTATTTTTCTTTTATTTGGTTTTTTTGTTGCATGGCAAGTGCATGATTCAAAAATGACTTAATTTTAATAGTTCACATGCTTTCTTCAAATTTTAATGCTGGTTTACTTGGACCAACTTTTCATGATGATAATTCTTTGTTCAGGAAATATTTGAAAACAACAGAAGGGACATTACTATAGCCATGATGAAGAACTACCCCTTGCTCCTACGCAAGTTCATGGCTGACAAAGCGAAAGTACCATCTCTAGTTGAAATCATTGTGCATATGAATCTTGAGCTATATTCTCTGAAGAGGCAAGAACAGGTGGGGTACTGATTTTTCTGTTCTTACTATTTTTCCAATAATTTATATATATATATATATATATTTAATGGCTGGGTGCTTATGTGGGCTTTTTTATTTTTTTTTATTTCTTCAGAATTTCAAAAATGTCCTTCAGCTCATGAAAGACGCATTTTTCAAACATGGTGAGAAGGAGGCATTAAGATCTTGTGTGAAGGCTTTTAACTTTTGTTCTATGGAGAGTCAAGGGGAGCTACAAGATTTTGCCCGTTCTAAATTGAAGGAAGTTGAAGATGAGATTGTTGCCAAGGTTAAATCTGCTATAAAAGAAGTTGCGGTATGCATTTCTCTTTCGTTCCCGTTCCGCCCTCCCCACCACACACACACACACACACACAAAAGGAGAAGAAAAGCACTTGATGGTTCATGCAAATGACAAGTTTCAGAATTGCAGGACGGTGGAGATGAGTATTCCCTTCTTGTAAATTTGAAAAGGTTGTATGAACTTCAACTGTCAATGGCTGTGCCAATTGAGAGCTTATATGAAGATATAGTCAAGACTCTTCAAAATTTTAGACACTTGGACGATGAGGTGTGTAAGTTGTAGCTTGTGTAAGAATTACAAACTGTGTTGTTCCAACTGTTTATTTTTCAGTTACTGATTAGTTTGGTGCTCATGCTCATTCAGGTTGTCTGTTTTCTGCTTCTAAACATGTATGTGCATTTGGCCTGGTGTCTAAAATCGGTCATAAGTGGTGATGTTGTCTTAGAGGCATCTTTGTCTTCCTTACTATCTAAACGTTTCACTTTGTTTGAGCACCTAGAGTACTTTCTTAACAGCCCTCAAATGGAGGGAGCAGTTAATCTTGGTAACCTACTAGCCAGCAGGGTAAGCAGCTTTCGTTGATGGTTTAAGTATGAACTCGAGCTTCATTTTGATGTGATATAATGTCTATTTCTATAATGCTTCACCTTTGGTCTAATTATAATACTCTGTGTACTAGGTTTGTACTATACTAGCAGAATCATGGTTTATGTTTAGAAAGACTAATTTTTCCTCAACAAAGCTTGAAAGATTAGGATATTGTCCAGATGTGTCAATTCTCCAGAAGTTTTGGAAACTTTGTGAACGACAACTTAATATTTCAGGTACTAAATGTATCACTTGGTCACTCTGTTTATTTTATGTCCTTCATTGTGCTTAAAATTTTATTGTTTCTTAAGAAGAGAAAAAAGTAAAACTGCAGAACATTATGTTTTTGTACATTGATTTATATCAGTAAGCAGAGTTTTCTGTTTTGTGTTGCTTGGTTTTTTGCTTTAATACATGCTAGTTATACCCACTTTTCACAGATGAGACAGAAGATGATGAGGTTAACAAAGAGTATATTGAGGACACAAACGGAGATTCTGTTATGATTGCTGCTGCCAAGTTGGTTGCTAGTGATGTGGTTCCTAAGGTGAGGCTACAATTTTTTTATACCGAGGGATGAAAAGCTCCAACTTCACGTTGTGAATGGGTTGGGGATATGGTGATATATATATATATATATGTACATATATGAATCTATTTCCTTGTGGTTTCAATTTGAGCAGTTGAACTCTTATTATAAAAAATGTAGCTATCCGGAAAAGTTTGTGGTACCGTTCTGTTTTATGCTATCTTAAACAGTATAAAATTGGTGATTAATTGCAGGAGTATCTTGGCCCAGAAATCATTTCACATTTTGTGATGCATGGAGCAAGCGTTATGGAAATTGTTAAGCAGCTGATCACTGTTCTTAAAAAGAAAGATAATGATCTTCCCAAAATTTTTTTGGAAGCGCTGAAAAAGGTAGATTCTTGAGTATTGATAATGTGGGGAGTTATATTGGCAATTTCTGGCCCAATAGAATTATATTCTCAGTGGTATGGAGTATTGAAAGGATCCTTGCTAGCATTTTTCTTGTATCTCTCATTTCATGACACTTCTTCCGGGGGGAAATGTAGTCGCTTTGTATGATGAATGAAATAAAGTTTTCTTACTGTATCTTCTTTATTCTGTTGCTGAATTTACCTTTCTAAACCCAGTTTCTTATCAAGTTCTATCTGATCAGAGATCAAGTCCTTGGGTTTTCTTGCACTGTGATTAACTATTAGATGTGTTCAGTAGTTTGTCAAGATATGAAAAGCTTTACCTTCCTTTTATCAATCAGATATCAAATTTCCTCTTTTGGAATTTAACAGGCCTATCATCGTCATATGGTTGAACTTTCCAGAAGTGATGATGAGTCTTTAGCAACCAAGTATTTTCTAGAATGTAAAGAACTTGCATCTCGGCTTTCTGGGACATTTGTTGGTGCTGCTCGGAACAAGCATAGATCAGATATATTAAAAATTGTCACAGATGGCATTGAACATGCTTTTGTAGATGCTCCAAAGCAGCTGTCTTTTCTGGAAGGGTCCGTACTCCATTTTGTATCCAAACTTCCTACATCTGATATCCAGGACATGTAAGCATTTCTTTTTTAGTTGTATAATCTTCTATATGCATTGGAGTTTATACTTTGAGTATGTCACATTTTAATCCGTGTAATTTCTTTGCATATGTAGCATGAAGAATGTTGAAAAAAGAACTGAGAATGTAAATACGGATGAAGATCCCAGTGGCTGGCGCCCCTATTACACATTTATTGATAGTTTACATGAAAAGTATGCGAAGAATGAAGGTCCCCAAGGTAATTTTAAACTTCCTTGGTCTCTAATGCTTTATTGTAATGTACTGCTTACGTGTTTAGCTTCCTATTCTCCTCTCTCTTTACTTTCGATGTTTGTCTGTCCCTTTTGTTCTTTTGTGTGTTCTGCTCTTTTTTTCCCGAAGTGGCTGATTCTTCCTTTAGCTGGTCCACAAACTAAATCACACTCGGTCTGAATCCTAACTCGAGAAAGGGTTCACATATCTTAAGTATGGAAGGTGGAAAAGGTTAGATCTTTTCTTACACCTCCGGCCAAAGGGTCACTCATCGCAGTTGGTCAAATAGCAACTGAATTGATTTATCCAGTTCCATTAAATATTTGATTTCTTTTCATTATTTTTTAAGTGATATTGGTTTTAACACTTATTTTGGTGAAATTAATGTCTTTTTATTACCCTCTTGCTTACTTTCTTGTATCGTGTTTAATTTCAACGATTGATGTCTGCAGAAGAGAAAGAAGGGACTTTTGTGAGGCGAAGGGGCCGTCCACGTAAGAAGCAGAATGTACAGGGGAAAAGACTTTTTGAAGAGCATAGTTCAAGTGAAGAAGAGGATTCCATCAGCATATCTGACCCTGAAAATGTTCAAGAGGAGGAGGATAAGCAAGTGGAAGAGGAAGAAGAAGATACCCCTTTAATACATTCCATTAGGTCAGCCAAGTTGAGATCATTGAGAGCTTCAAGAGAGGAAAGCAAGGGCCAGACGAGGACAGGGGATTCTGGTAGAGCTAAAGGTAATTTAACAGTTAGCTGCTTCTTGAATGTCTGGTAGGAATGACTTACTTTCCAGATATCTGATTGGCGTTTTCAACAGTGCAAGAATGGTAATCATAACTCCTAAGTACGTAGCTATTTGGAAAATGACGGGTATGTACCTGGTTTGAGGTTTTGCTTAGCTTCCTCTTTACTGATTGTTCATGGTGTGTGATTGTATCAGATTGGTTGTACACTACATCCTTTTCAGTTTACAGGACTAATCTTTTACTTATTTGTATATTATATGTAAAACAACGGCTTGGTGATTGATTCCATACCAATTTAGAGTAATTGCTCATGAATTCAAGAATTACTGTACATCAGGTTTCAGATTGAAATTTGACACTGATATCTATAATAAATCTTAGGCTAGAAAGTAGCTTAAGATTAAATTGTTCCCGTTGTTTTATGTATTTTTTTCAACTGATTTATTTTTGTGAGAGGCTGATGTTTTTGTCTTCTTACAGGAACCTCAAATTAGAGTTATATATCGCACCTCGTGTATTTCAACAATCAAGGCACGCAGTATAGCTCGTCGGTTGAGAATGTAATGCAAAAGGGATCCTGTATCTAGTTCTATATTAGGAGTTTTGGAAGGTTTGAGCTGTGGTTGTCGTTGTTTGGAGAGCATGTACATATCACAATTGTCTGTTGCAGTCTTTTCTGCTCAGAGTTCAGTACTGTTTTCTTTTTTCTTATAAATTTATCCCTTGTACTTTTGTTAAAGATACTTCACTAACGTGTAATACTCTTTGAGAAGCAGTTAAATGTAGCTTAATCGTTGATACTTTCAGTTATGTGGATATAAAATGGCCTGTTACTCGAGTATATAGCTTTATAATTGCCTTAAATTTTAACGAGTTACTACTTATCAAGAATAATGCCAAATGCATAACTCCTGAAAGTCGTGATCTAGACAAATTCTGGCTCTACAATTACAGACATTACATGAAATGCCTACCTGCCATTAAAGTCCGGCAGAAGGAAACATTTAACCGGTTATCTTCTCGTCCAACAGAACTGTGCTATGGTTCATAACAACTCGAAATTAATCTACGATGCGGTCTACCGAAAGATCCTGTTGCCATAACAGTTGTGATTCTAAAATTGATCCATTCAACACCGTGACTGAACGTGTAGAAGATATCTTTCAAAGAAATTGCATGGACATGGAAACATCAAATTTAAACTTGCAGAGTAACTAGTATGTATGACATTTCTCAGTTGTTATCAGGGAAGTAAGAAGCACAAGATACCTATCAATACGATAACAACAAAGAGCATAAAAAGTTAAACCCACTAAACAAAATTGGGGAGATTCCCTTTTGAAATGGAAACATAAAATTGGCAGAGTAAAAAAAGGGAAGAAAAGAATGAAGCAAGTCAAAAGCTGTAAAAAGTTCCCTTGGCTATGAGATAAAACCAATCAAAGTTTCATCTTCTTCCAGCAAGCCTCAACAGAGGAGAAATAATACCCTGTATCTCTAGCAAAGATTGCTGTATTCGAATCTCCTCTTCAAAAGAACGCTTGAGGTTTCTAATATGACCCTTTAAAGCATCAGAAGCTCTAATGTCTTCAGCTCTCAGCTCAAGAACCTTCTTAGTCAACCCCATCAACAAGGCTGAGTGCGTTGGAACAGTCGAATACTTATGCAAAAACATCAACAGAGACGCTAGCTCCTCCGAATCCAAATTCGACACACATTTCAACAACTTCTTTCTCGCCACCAATTCCTCCATTACCGCTACAACATTGTCCGAATTCTTACTACCCAGTACTGAGACCAAAGCTTCCTTATGCCTGAACTTCTTCAAAAGCTTATCATGCTCTGCTAACTTCACTTTCTTTGGCCTCATGACCAAGTAATCTTCCTCAGATGGCTTCTCTCCTTGCCCTCTATGAAAGTATCTGAAGTAAGAAGGCCTCAAAACCCGCCTCTCCGGTTCCTCCACCGATCCGAAACCAATTAAGTCCCCCAAATCTTTCTTCTCTTCAGTCTCCTTGGCCTTTCTCTTGCCGGCATAGATTATCCCATTCGACGTTCCAATAGCCCTCGTCGAACAATCCGGCGAGAAAGCCACCGACATAAGCGGCGCTGGAAACCTCATAGAATGAGTAACCTTCATCTTGGCATAGTCAAAAACCTTCATATACCCATCAAGACCGACACTCATGATCCGATACTGCTGAGACTCCTCCCCATTATCTTTCCCAATTTTTCCTACACAGAGCGAAGTCACAGTCTTGTTGTGACTTTCCATCGAACACACAATCTTCCCACCTCCGATCACATCCCAAATCTTCACAGAATTGCCTCCCGCCGTCGCAACCAACCCGCCGGAAGGCAAGAAGATAACGTCTTCGACCGGATTCCCATGGTTTAAACTCAATGCCGATTTCGAATCGGTTACTCTCACGTCCCAGAGCTTCACGGTGTGGTCGTAAGAACCGGTGACGAACATTTCCGAACTCACCGGCGAGCAATCGCCGCACCTGACATAATCCTTGTGGCCCTGCATTTCCGAAATTGGGGTTTCTCCGGCGACATCCCAGTACTTGACGACAGCATCGTCGCCGCCTGAGACCAGGTGGAGCTTATCGGCAATCGGGTATTTGACGAATCGAACCGGACGCGAATGGGAGCGGAGTTTGCGAAGCGGGGTTCGGCTCTTGATGTCAAAGACCTGGACGAGACCCGAGAGATCGGAGGCGGCGATGAGGAGGCCATCGCAGCGGAACGAGGCGGAGGAGACGACGTCGGTGAAGGAGGTGATGGTGGCGGTGGGCGAGAAGGTTTGGGAGCTGAAGAGGGTGAGAGAGGCTGAGTGAGTAGCGGCGAAGGGGCGAGCGGGAGTGGGTGAGAAGGTGAGGGAGGTGATGGAGGAGATGAGGTTTGGGATCTGCTGAGCCTTGAAGGAGGACCAGTACTTGGATTCTGGAGTCTGTTTCTGGGATCTGGGCTTAGGTTTGAGCTTGGGTTTCACGGGGAAAGTCTTGGAGAGTTGATGTTCCGCCATTGAAGGAGCCACAGAGAGAGGCTTTGCGGGGGCTCAGTGGGGTTTGGTCTTTAGGGTTTTGGATTTTGACGCAAGGGTTTTTGACGTGAGAATAAGAAAGGCGAGTAATTAAAAATAAATAAAAAGTTTTTTGAGTAAGATTAAATTAAATTAAACTGAATTAAATAAAAGGTTGAGTGAGGGGAAGGGCTGAAGTTCAAATGTGCTCTTCTTTGACTCTTTTTTTTAATCAAAAAAGAAAAAAGAACAAAAAGGAAAGGAAAAATGCAGATCAGTGAAAAAGGACGTGACATTAGATATAAGGACAAAAAAAAAAAATACTTAAAAAAAATGATATTCAGGAAAAGAAAAAGACATGGGATAATTGATATTAGATTTATGAGCTATTGAAATATTAAGAACTTAGCATTTCGAACTTTTTCCTCTTCCCTCGTGACCAAAAATTAAGGATCAAAAGTACAAAAAATCCATGAGGCAACAAAATATTTACATCAAGGAGTTAGTTAACAAGAACAGATGTTAGCTATTGTTATGAGAACCGCATTGAGAAGATGTAAGTTTGACATCTATCCGATTAAGTACCTCAAATTGTTTTATACAATATCCACCCCACCTCGGAGAAATCTCTGGTCTTTATCGTATCATGCATAAAAAGATATGTGAATGTTTAAGGTATATTGATGTAGTCCTCCAAATTAGAGAGCAAAAATATATTATTCAAAACTCTATGAATCTCTTTCGACTGAGGATGTGATTCATCGCCAACCAAAAATTCATGAAACTCACCCGTTATCTCTATCAAGCTACGCCCAGGACTCTTCTTGACCCCCCTCTCTCTCATCAAGCTCCTAACCATCCTTACATCAACCCATCTTTTGTCATTAGCCAAAGTATTAGCCAGCAATGCATAGATACCACTGTCTTGGGGATCCAAGTGTAAAAGTTTCTGTGCAGAAATCATAGCCAACTCAACATTCCCATGCATCCTACAAGCATTAAGAAGAGCACCCCAAGCAGATTCACATGGTAACATTGGCATATTAGTGATCAAATCATAAGCTTCTTCCAGCAGCCCAATTCGACCAAGTAAATCTATCATGCAGGCATAATGTTCCTCCTTGGGCTCTAATTTATAATCCCTTACCATGCTTTTGAAATACGCTCTACCTTCAGAGACTAACCCAGCATGGTTGCAGGCTGACAAGATGGCTACGAATGTAATAGAATCAGGCTCGAGTCCTGTCTGTTTCATGTGCTCAAAGAGGATTAGAGCTTGCTTTTCATAACCATGTGAAGCATATCCAGCAATCATAGTATTACAAGTAACCAAATTTCTCTCTGGCATTTCATTGAAGAGACTTGCAGCTGTAGCAATATTTCCACTTTTGGCATACATGTCTATGAGTGCATTACTTAATATGACACTCATGTGAACCCCTTCTGGATTGATGTAACTGCGATGAATCCACTGGCCCAAGTCCAGGCAGCCCAGTTGGCCGCAAGCAGATAGAACACACACCAAAGTATTCTCTATTGGAAACAAACCTGTTTTCATCATGTCATGAAACAAATTCAGAGCTTCCTTTGGTTGATTATTCTGCGAATAACCTGCAATCATTGCAGTCCAAGATATAGCGTTTTTCTCAGGCATGCAGTTGAAAAACCTCCTAGCCAAATCTAACTCACCCCATTTAGCATACCCATTCACCATGCTAGTCCATGAAAACACATCCCTGGTTTTCATATTCTCAAAAATCTTCCTTGCTTCGATCAACAGACCACATTTGACAAACATATCCAACAAAGCATTGAGCAAATTCAGGCTGCAATTCACATTCTCCAGAGTAATATAGTCGTAGATACATTTTCCCAAACGAATATCCCCTTTTCTAGCGCAAGCTGAGAGCATTGCAATCATGGTAACCTCATTTGGGTTTACATTACTCAGCAACATCGACTCAAACACTTTAATAGCCTCATCCGAGCAATCACGGGCTGCATATCCATCAATCAACGTAGTCCAAGTAACAACATCCCTCACAGAACTTTCATCAAACATTTTGCGCGCAAATAACAAACACCCATGTTCAGCATAGTAGTGCATTAGTCCGTTTCGTACCAACAAATCAGCGTCAAAACCCATTTTCCAGATAGCACAATGAACCGAATTTCCCTCTAAAATTCCCGGAAGCTGCTCACACGCCTTGAGCACCCAAACAAAGCTCTGACCGTCCAGGTCTACGCCTTCTCGAGTCATTTGGCAAAAAAACGAAAACCCCATTACAGGAATTCGCGCTTTTGAGTAGCCTCTGATCATTGTGTTCCACATATAAGTATTGGGTTTCTCGACCTGGGCGAAAAAAGCGTGAGCGTAGCAAATGTCTCCGGAATCAGCGAGAGCGCAGAAGGCCAAGACCCGGCTGGCGGGAAAAGTGTGCGTAATGAGACCATTGCGAGTCATTTGAGCTTGAATTTGCTTCAGCTGGAGCATGGTGGCGCAAGACTCCATGGCTAATAAAGTTGGGTTGGTGATGATCACACTGGTCTTTGGATTCCATTTGCGTTTGCCTGTGGAGGTTGAGGAAAACGGCCTCAAAGACTGGCGAAGAAGTTGATATCCGAGCGTTAAAGTTGAGGACAGAGCTAAAGTTGAGTCTTGAGAATTACATATTATGAGGCGTTTCATGTGAAGTTTTTTCTCTTTGATATAAATACGTAGCTACGTTAGCCTTGACTATGGTTGAAGATGATGAAGATGAGTCCTCAACTGATGTGTATTGCATTTGCTCGCTTGGTTCATCAAGCTTGATCTACCATTGGATACACTACTCCCTTGTCCCAAATACGGGGGTTGGAGGAAAAAAAAAAAAAAAAAAGAGACTAGTTCTGATAATATACTAACGAGGAGTAAAATCTCTATCAACTAATATTATTGGGAATTAGATATTAATTATTTGATAAATAAGTAATAATATTAATTTATCAATAAATGATATTAATTTAAAAAGAGTAGTGTGATTTTAATATTATATATATATTATATATTGTTGCTAAAATATATGTATGACTTATAATATAAATTAAAAAAAACACATGATGGATATAGTCAAGAGTTATATTTAACACAAAAATTTAAAAGTAACATGTATATACATAAAATTTAATATATATACTTTTACATAAATAGAAATCTAAAAATTAATTTCGTTGTATGTAAAAAAGTTAAAAATTAAATTCAGACATGATTACCTTATATGATATATTATATGAAGATGTGTTATAAACATTGAATATAATCTCTATTACTTTTAAAATCCAAATCATTAGAAATAGATTTTAAATCATATACCGAACGTATTGCATGCATTAAAATAATATTATGAATAATGTTGAATTCAATTTAGGTATAGATAAAAAGCGAACAACTTTAAATATATTTTTTTCTTATTTTTTTCATTACCAAAAAAAACTTTAAATATTTTTTTGGAAAAGAACAAAATTAAGAAAATAAAAATTAGGAAGAAAAGAACTCTTCAATGCTATGAATTTATATGTGTTATTTATTTTATGTACTTAATTAATTATTAATTTACACATTGGGTACGAGAAGAACTTTAAAAAATTATTATCTTATACATCTAGGGAGATTATTAATTTAATTTACTGGTCTGAGTTGAGACTAGAAATTTTCATTATTTAATCAAATTTATTAATTTTAAGAAAGCATTCATTTACGGAGGTTTTCTTGTAATCACCTTGCACTTCAAGTTTGAATATTTTTTATTTTAATTAATATTTGCACCTTGAATTATGTAGATTGGCTCAATATACCCTCCAAATTCTTCGTCTTTCAAATTTTGTTCACTAAACTACTAAAATCGCATTTAAATAAGTTAAATTGACGAATGGTGCCATTTTATTGATTTCAATCTCGAATATTTCACTGCTACTTTTTGTCTATTTTATGAACTGAAAATTTTAATAATTTTAAGGAATAGTGTTGATACTTTTAATGAATGTCTTTTCTACATAGTTCTCCAGACTAAATTGCAAGAAAAGTCCAAGACAGAGAAAAATGGAATGTCCTCTAATACTCTAGGCTAAAATTTATGAAAAACATGACACAATAAAAATGAGCAGAAACTTAGAAAACACAAAATTTTCGGGGTTTGGTTTTTTATAAAAACATATATTGATCTTTGTTATGGTGACAACTCTTTAGATGGTAGTTGTTTCACCAAAATTTCGGAGACAAAACTGAGAGAAAATACTGAGTGTCCTTGGTTTGAGCAACACAGAGAATTGGAGAGAAAGACGTTCATTTCCATTTATTCAGTGGCATAATTAAGGATTGAAGCCCACATTCCATAATAGTTCAACTTCATCATTAGACCGGAAGATCTAGAGGGTTGAAGTGTACCAAGAATTGAAATATAATATAGTAAAATTCGATCTCAATATGGAAAAATATGAAGATAACTTTTACTAATATTTCGCTGCTAACAAAAAATTTTAAACCTATTTTTCTTACATATAACACATTATTCAAATACCATGGTGTATGATAATTTTCAACAAAAGGGAAAGTAATGCTATTTGTTACAATATCAATATCATAAAACTTTAAAGTTATTAGGAGATTAACCAATAATTATATTATAGCATTCCCCATTCACGTCTCAGACTAGACAAATTATAAATTGCCCAACATGCATATGGGCCAAACAAAGGGGAAGATGCAAATTAAACATATATCAACCGAGGAGATTTGAACAAGTACCTCTTTATTTAGTTTCATATTAGATTACTAATCCATCCCAAAAACTTACCAACAATAATATTATACTCCGCCTCACATCCATTCAGCCTGGACCTTCTACACTGACGGATCTACGAACGCCTCAGGGTCAGGTATCGGAATAGTCCTGCAGACCCCAGCAGGACTCAGAGTAGAGAATTATTTGAGGCAATGAACAACAAGGCGAAGTACAAGGCACTGTTGCCAGGCTTTGAGCTGGCTCTGCACTTTAGAGTAGAGAGCATCGCAGTAAAGACTGACTCACAGTTGATCGTGGGTCAGGTCAGAGGAGACTTCGAAGTAAAAGAGTCGCGATTACATAGATACTTCTCTAAGATAATGGGGGTGAAAGCCCACTTTAGTAGTTTCAATATTGAACAAATACCTAGGGAGATGAATCAAAAGGTCGATGAGCTAGCTAAAAGTGCGTTGATCAGGGGGATGACCTGACATGCGGAGATTCTACTAGAGGGCAAAAACACAAGAGAACTTTTGGAGACCCCTGCACACCATGTGTTTGCAACTGACTCTGTAGACGAGGGGTGGATGAAACCTATCACCCAGTACCTGACATTGGAAAACCTGCTCACGAACCCCTAGGAAGTAAGGTCGATCAGACTGAAGGCTGCCAGATATTCGATGGTGGGGGACGACTATACAGGAGATCAATGATAGGACCAATGCTGAGGTGCATAAGTCCCATCGAGGTGTAGAAGCTAATAGTGGAAATCCACGAGGGAGCGTACGGCAACCACTCTGGCGGACGTAGCCTCGCCCATAAGGCCTTGACGGTTGGATACTTCTGGCTATACATGATGACTGAGGCTGCCTAATTTGTCAAGAAATATGACAAGTGCCAGAGGTTCACCCCTATGAAACGCCAATCTGCGGAGGAACTCTATTCGAATATAACTCCTTGGCCATTCGCTAAATGGGGCCTGGACATCGTCGGAGAGCTCCCTAGAAGTCCAAGGGGAAGAAGCAAGGGGAAGAAGGTACGTCTTGCTGGCCACTCACCCCCATGAAACGCCAATCCGCGGAGGAACTCTACTCGAACATAACTCCTTGGCCGTTTGCTAAATGGGGCCTGGACATCGTCGGAGAGCTCCCCAGAAGTCCAAGGGGAAGAAGGTACGTCTTGCTTGCCACTGATTATTTCACCAAATGGGTAGAGGCTGAAGCCTACACGACCGTTAATAAAACAGACACAATTAACTTCATTTAGAAAAACATAATCTGCCGATACGGAATACCGAAGGAGATACACGCTGATCATGGCACGCAGTTCCAGAATACTAAGCTCAAGGAGTTGTGTGAGTTATATGATATAAGGCTCAGCTTCTCATCCATAAACTACCTTCAGGGGAATGGCCAGGCAGAGGCAACGAACAAGGCCATATTCAACAATATTAAAAAGAACTTACAGAAGGCTAAAGATAGGTGGTTAGAAGAGCTACCGACTGTTGTATGGGCCCATCGAACCACGGAGCAGAGATCAACGGGAAGAACACTATTCGCCATGGTCTACGGGTCGGAGGCTGTGATCCCGACTAAGATTGGCCTCCTGATCTTTCTCTCCAAAGTGGTAAGAGATGCCTCAATAAACGAGTAGCAGCTAAGCCACAACACAGACATCCTGGAAGAAACAAAGGATATGGTCCTGGTTCACCTGGCCTCGTACCACTAGCAGGCCAGGTCCTACTACGCAAAGAAGGTTAGCGCTCGTCGATTTAACACCGGGGATTGGGTCCTGAAGGTTAGAACAGGGAATTCCTTGAAGCTAGATTCTAACTGGGTCGGGCCCTATGAGGTGATCAAGGCACTTGACAATGACGCATATGTCCTGAAAGAACTCAAGACCGGGAAGAGCCTACCAAATACATGGAACGTCCAGCACTTGAAAAAGTACCACGTGTGAGATGCATGTAAATGCTGTGAGATAGATGTAAATGCTTGTATTATTGAACAACTTAATTCCAAAACAGGTCAAGTTTCTGCTACATGAACTGATCCTTTGGATTACTATAAACAAGGGTCTGCCCCCAGTGCCAGACCCTACGAACTACTCGCACAAATAAAGATCGTACTATGGGAACCATATCGCACAATAAAATGCTTACCGATGGCCCGAGAAAACGTACGAAGAGGAATGATCTGAGCAATCAAAAACTTGCCAGCAGACCTCAAAAACGATCGTACTATGAGAATCACATCGTGTAATAAAATGCTTGTCGATGGCCCGAGAAAACGTACGAAGAGGAATGAGCTGCGCAATAAAAAACTTGCCAGCAGACCTCGAAAATGATCGTACTATGGGAATCACATCGTGCAATAAAATGATTGCCGATGGCTCTAGAAAACGTACGAAGAGGAATGAGCTGTGCAATCAAAAACTTGCCAACAGACCTCGAAAATGATCGTACTATGGGAATCATATCATGCAATAAAATGCTTGCTGATGGCCCGAGAAAATGTACGAAGAAGAATGAGCTGTGCAATCAAAAACTTGCCAGTAGACCTTGAAAACAATCATACTATGGGAATCACATCGTGCAATAAAATACTTGTCGATGACCCGAGAAAACGTACGAAGAGAAATGAGCTGCGCAAACTAAAAACTTGCTAGCAGACCTCGAAAATGATCATACTATGGGAATCACATCGTGCAACAAAATACTTGCCGATGGCCCGAGAAAACGTACGAGGAGGAATGAGCTGCGCAACCGAAACTTGCTAGCCGGCCCCATTAAGTACTACGGGGATCACGTCGCTTACCGATGACCCGATAAGATGTATGAAAGGCGATAGGCCGCACAATGAAAACTTGTGGTCAACCCTCGAGGAATACTTGCAGGACGGGAAAAGAGTTAGGCGATAAGACCCCTCCTGGAGAGCACCTTAGCTATGCGAAAGCCAAAGAAAAGTAGGGCCAGGGTCTACCTATTAGAAGTAGACCCTCCCTAAGGAGCACTTTAGCTATGCAAAAAGCCAAAGGAAATCGGAGCCAGGGTCCACCCGTTGGAAGCAGACCCTCCCTAGAGAGTGCCTTAGCTACGCATGGACTGGAAGTAAATAGAGCCAGGATCTACCCGTTGGAAGTAGGCCAAGACAAGACTAAGCACAAAAACAGAAATTAAAACCCAATTCTGTCTATTATTGCCAAAAATACAAAATGCGTAGCCGACAGGGACGCGAACCTGAAAGCTCTATTTGTAAGTATCAGGTCTTGGACGGACTCGCAGGGACATGTCAAAGTGGTAACACCCTGTTTGTTCCCGATAAGAGCAGAGCTCGGGCCTCTTCCTCTGCAGCGACGGATCCAAGCAATGGTCGACCAACCCCTGGAGCTGGTTCTCGGCGCATTCTCACTTAGGATCGGAGAAGTTCAGCCACACGCGCGGGTCGAACTCTGCTAAGACAAGTCATAATAGAAATTATACATCCTTAAAACCGGACGAGTCAGAACTCATATCTTGATCTCCAGAGCTAATTTTGTCAATCATAGCACGGGGGGAATTCACTAAAAACTCCAAATCATATACGATTGAGCCAAACACAGAGGTCGGCCGCACTGCCAATAAGGGAATGACATCGTATATGATGTCTGACCCTGACCATGAATGCAGGTGACATAAAAAAGAAGGGAATAAATGTGAGAAAAATGCACTATTTCTATTAGTTAAACAGGTGTTTACAACAAGGGTCAGTTTTACATAACACAGTTAGTACTTTACAAATATACAAAGAGTGAGAGGCCTTAGTTACCTCCGACGAGGGGAGAGCTACCAGCTTCGGCGCTTGGACTAGCTTCAGCAGAGGGCAGTATACCGGGGTCAGAATCGTCGCTAGACAAAACGACCGTACCAAACCCTCTGCCAGTTGAGGCGCCAAGACCAGACTGACCGCCATGAACCTCCGCGGTTTGTTCTGGTGGACCGGAAGCGGGGACAATCTCCTTGGCAATAGAGGCAGATGTAGAGGGCCCGTTTTTTTCTTCGTCGAGAATCTTCAGCACATCAGCGGGGTACACAATGTTGATCTCATCCCCCAACTGCTGCATATAGTGCCTGATGGAATAATGGTCCTTCTCGATGCCCTTCTGCTCATCGAACTGGTCTGCCATTACCACCTCTGCGTGGCACTTGAATTCCCTATTCTCCCAACCAGACCTGTAGCTCTCTGCAGAAAGGACATCCACCTGCATTTGGTACCTCGTCTTTAGCTTCTCTGCGTCCACCAGCCTATCCCTCAACATCGCCAACCTCAGCTCCGCTTACCACTGTGACAAGTCGACCAAAAGAATATTAATATCGGTGAGGTCTTCGCCGTACTTCCGAGATAACTCCGTATGAGCTTCCATCAGTTTTTTGTGATCCAAGTAAAGATGTCGGTTTAACTCGTTAGACCGGTCGAGCCTACGCTACAGGAAATGGGCCTCCAGTTTGGCTTTCGCCTCGGCTTTCCTTGCCTTTTTAGCATTATCGACCGCTCTATCGCGAGCGATGAAGGCCAGCCACATCTCTGCCCCTGCGCTCTTCAGCTTATGCTCTTTGACCCTGAGCTATGTTTGGGCCAGCCTGGCGGCCTCGGCTTGATCCAACATGTTGGCGTCTGCCTCGGCCAACTTGGTGACTAGCTCCTCGCGCCTAGTCCTCTCGACGCTCAGAGCGTGAGCCACCGCGTTGCTGACCTTAGCCTCGTCCAGGCTCCGATACAGGTCGAAGTTTGCCGTCAACGTGGCAAAGGCAATCTCGCTCCGCTCGGCTATTGCAGAACGAGCATTCAACTACCCGGTCAGCTCCCTGACGTGAGAGGAATAGAAGGACTGGACGGCGGCTAGCTGCAGGATACAAGAAAAGGGGGTCAGTGTTCAGCAAGAATGCCGAAAAATATGGAGATGATGGCCAAACAAGCCAAACCTGCGTAATACTGTGGCCAGTGACGAGCTTAACGTTCTTCAGGGAGAGTTCCTCCAGCTCGGGCTCCACAGCTGGACCCTCTCCCTGGGCATTATCCGCGTCTGAGGAACACGACTCCACCCTGCCAACTGCGAGAACACTTTCTCCCTCCTCCGGATGCCCTCCGGTAGCTTCTTTCAACGCTCCCGAAGTGACAAAGGTAGGGATGGTGGAAGTAGGGTGTCACCAAACACACCTTCGGCGACAGCAGGAGGTGGCGCATCCTCAGCAGAAGAGGCCACGGCAACTGCTGCTACATCAGTAGCTTCGGCTATCACCCCCCTAGGAGACCCGCCTGGATGTGATTTTTTGGTCCTGTCTTAACCAACGCCACCTGACGGGCTGCCGCGTGTAGACCTTCTCCTCCTTATGAGGGTCAGCGTAGCCCCTTCGTCATCGCTGTCGGAAGAAGGGGTGGTTCTGCCCCTCTTCCCCATCAGGCTTTCCTTCCCCATGGACGAGTCGGCTTCGCGACCCCGCTTCATCGGGACCGGGAGAGGGGAAGGCAGCCAAGACTTCAACCTCGGAGCCCCTCCGCTGAGCTCGGCAATCTCCCCACAAGAGCAGGCAGTGCCGGACCCCATGCCCGTCTTTGAATCGGAGTTGGGGGCGGAAGATATCAGAGCAGTGGGATCTCCAAGCAGGCTCAAAGGCGTCCCTTTACAGTATACGAACTTTATGGCCGGCATCTCCTGAGTCGGGGGTCCGCTTGCTTCGGGAGAAGGGACCACGGGTGTTTCACCCCCGAGTACGAACAGGCCCTTCCGGTTGTCGTCCGAGCCTGTACTTAGGGTGACAACACCCTGCCCCACAACCTCATCCTCTGAGGACACCACCAGATGCCGATCCGTGGGGACCTTGGAGCGAGCCTTGTGCACAACAGCACTCCCCTTGACTGAAGAAGGCTTTGCCGAATGGCCTGCATCTGAACCTGTAAAGAGCAAGCAATGTGGTTAGAACGCAGCCATGACCTAACCAACGGAGCCCTAGGGTACGAAAATGAACTCACCTTTAACCTTCTTGGGAGGAGTGGCTTCCTCTCTACGAAGTCTGACGCACTTCTCGGCCATGAGCTTCACCGCCTCCTTGAGCTCGTGACTGGTTGGTCCCACCAGTTGGCTCAAGGCCGTAATCTGATGACCTACCATGGCGACACGACTTTGCTCATCCCGACAGAACTGGTTCAGAGCCGATACGTCAAGCTGGCTCCGCAGGTGCTTGGTAATGACCCACGTGTCCAGCGGGAAGAGGAGATATGAGACTATCCTTGGCATTATGTTCATCACCTGGGGATTCAGGATAGCCTGGATGTGTCAGCAATCCCTAGAAGACCCAAAGAAGACGATCCCCTCCAGCTCCTTGAGCCGCCCCGCTGACAGTTGCGGCTCAAACCGGCTTTCTTCTGCAGAGGCTGCGCAAGGCAAAATATCATGAGTAAAAATGGACGAAGTGTATACGGACCCAAAATCACGACTTAGTACTTACTTTGCAGAAAAATTGAAGGAATTTAGAAACGCTCTCTATTCACCTAGGGAGAGTACCACGCCCCTCCAAAGACATACAGCCTAGAGTGGGAGTCCCATTATTTGTCCGACATCGGCAAGCCCCAGAAGATGTGGCGTCCTGGGAGCGGCTGGAGGTAGAAAGTAGGGTAAGAGCTCTTCTTGGGGATAAGGGTGAGCTTGTAAGTATAAAAGACCACCTCTGGGTCGATATGCACGTTGAGGATGACTGATAGAGCAGAGAGTTCCATCAAGATCATGACCCTGTTAGCATTCAGCTGTATCGGGTGAATCCCCGTCAGAGCGAAGAACTGGTTGATCAGGGGAGGACGAGGAAACTGCAGCCATTCCAGGTGTCTCCTCCCCAAGACGATGGAGCCTTCGGGGGCAGAGGGGTGAAGGTACCAATCCGCTGGGCCCTCAACCCTTTATAAAGTAACTCCGCCAGGAAAGCAAAGCTACCTCCTTAACGAGTCCAACTCCGAATCCGTGACGGGACAGAGCCTCTGATTCTGGTTCGGGGCCATCGTTCTGAATACAATCAAAGGAGCGAAATGTTCTAGTAAAGAGAAGAGTCGAAAACCCTAAGATTTTAGAAAGCTAGAACACTTGGAGATTTTGGTAAAGTAAAAAATGAGCGCTAATGCGGCTTTTATAGAGGGGGAGCCGAAAAGCCTTTCTAATAGGGGAACAGTGCAAGGAAGACGGAAGCACTAGAATTTCAAAAATCTGAAAAGTCGTGATACGGGATAACGTGCACCAGCGTTGGTAATTGGGGAGAAATAATGGTAAGGAGCCACGTGTACCTCTCAAATTGGAAGACTGGAGACACAATTTCCCCACTTGATGGATGTGAATCCATCAAATAGGGAAATGAGGGCAATTGTGGGGCCCGTTCCTAGATCACGTGCCACATGGATGATTGAGTAGCAAATTAGGTCACAAAGGGGGCACGCCATCCGACACGTGCCCAGAGTAACTATTTAAAAGCCACACGAGTCGCATGCGATACCTCATGGAACCATAGGCCGTCCGAGGCCAGGGTCGAATCTATCCCAGACCCTGGACGGTTCAGCCTAATCCAGTTCTTGTCTCAACAGCCGGGGGTCAGAAGCCTCGAGGGTCTTTCACCAGAAGATCATAAGAGGCAATGCATTGCTCCAGATCCAGACAGGGAATTTAATGTGATCTTGGTAGGTGCGGACATTGGGCAAACCATTCTGACGGAACGACGATTTGTCAAAGTCTCGCCCCCGATAGGCTCGAGTCGTAGGAGATGGCGAAAAGCAGGCCACGACGATGCAAGGGAAATCACGGTATTCACGGCCCGTGATCTTTAGAGTAAGTCATGATGAGAAAAGGTACTCGATCCTGGGATTAAGAGCCAGAAAAGCTCTCAGTTCCAGGATTATATATACGAGTCTTGCTTCCTCCTCAAAAAAAGGAGATGAAGATAGACATATACAGAGAAAAACTTTATCTTTGCTACTCAGACTCAGGGATAAACAACTAATTTAAGCATCGGAGAGTCTTTGTAAGTGGCCATCCCCGCCTCTCCGACCCGATCTAAAGTCAAAAGCACTCTGGGATAGCAAAGATACGTGGACAGTTGGTAGATACAATGTCAGCAGTTCAGAAACACATAGGCAACTGATAAGAATCGGACTAACAATTTGTATATATATTTGTATATTAAGAAGACTGCCGTAAATATCTTTTATACTATATTCGAAGGAAGTTACAATTTTAAGATAAAATGTCACGAAGATTCTCAACCCTATTTTTACCCTTGGAAGATAAGAGATATCTTACCAAATGTTCTTTTTCAACAAATACAATAAGTGATGACATTGCCTAAAAAGAAAAGAACTTCCATAAAAGATTCGTGCACTGTACATTTTCTAGATAACATCAAACAGTTTTCTGCCTTTGTAGATCAGATCCCATAGAGAGGTTCACATGTGACAACATTTGACGATAAACGGTACCTTGTTTTATTAAGTGATTACTCCAGCGTACGTTATTTGATGTGTTAGAGTAATTCATATATATATATATATATATATATATTGTAAATAAAGAAAACTACATTAGATATCTCATATAATATATTTAAAGGAAGTTACAATTTTAGGACAAAATGTAACAAAGGCTCCCGACCCTGCTTTTACCTATGGAAGGCAAGAGATATCTTACCAAATATTTTGATTCAATGGAGATAGAAAAGTGATAACATGGCCTAAAATGAAAGAATCTTCCGTTAAAGACAAATGTGTTCCATGCATCGTCTAAATAATATCGAACCATTATTTGTTTCGTAGATTAGATCTTACAGAGAGGTTTACACTTCACATCATCCGATCATACATAATAGACAAACATACCAAAAGCATTCCTAAAATTAAACTAAGGTAAATTAGTAAATTACGAAACAATCACCCCAGTATTCATTATCTCCTGGTAAAATTTCCTTAAGTTCTTTTTTTTTTTTTTTTAAATTTTTAATTTGAATTTATATTCATGCATTTTGTTGAAATTTAGCAAAATAAATATAAGCATGAAATGAAAATATTTTATAAAAATGGAAAGACAGAGAAAAGTTTTTTTTTTTTTTTTTTCATTTCAAAAGAATTGTAATATTTTTTTATTTATCTATTTATTTTTTCATTTTACATCCAAGCCCCCTGTTTTGAGCCAAGGTTAAGGGAAGATCCACAGTCCACATAGGCGCAGGTTAGTCATAATCAGTGATCACAGGACAGGACGAGCGTCAAAAATTAGAACGGCAAACAATTAACAACAGAAAAAAAAAAAGAGAGGCTATATATATATATATATATATATATATATATTTTTTCTCACTCAACTCAACTCAGCTCAACTCACTGACGTGGTTCTCATCTCATCAATCTCCACTTTCTCACTTCTCAAATCCAGAACTCACACACACTCTCTCTCCCTCTCTCCCAACCAAAAAAGAAAAATAAATAAAACCCCGCTAATTTCTTCCGTCGTTTTATGAATATTTCTCTCTCGAATCTCGTCGTTTGAGCTCCTCAATGCCCTTACTTCTCACACAACTCAAGGTCAGCTTCCTCAATTTGGATTTTCCACTAATATATATATATATATATATATATTCAAGGCGTTTCTACTTAATTTTTGTCTTTAATGTTTATACTCAATACTGTACGGACACTCCCTGAACCTTAATGCAATTATAGGTGTTTAACGTTCAATTAACTCATTTTCGTTTTGAATCTAGGGTTTCTGAAGTGGGTTTTTTTTATTGAATTTTATTTTTTCTCTTTCAGAATGTTATGTATGTGAGTAAGTGTAACTCTGTTAGCTTTTACTGTGATGTTTATGAAATTGACCGTCTGGCCACTTTTTCACGTTATATGTAATTTACTTGTTAAGTAAATCAATAATTATTTAAAAATATAAGTAAATATTGAAGTCATTGCTTCTTGTAGATATTTTGAAACTCTTTAATTATGTCATAGGAATGTCGAGTTCGCTTGTATCAATCTTTTTTTTTTTTTTTGAAAGAACCTATATATAATTTCATGACGGAAGGTATCCATATATATATACATATATATAAATGTTTGTATATATATATATATATATCAGAAATGAATTTTGGTGTAAATGATAGAAATTTGTGGTGAACGTGACTTTTCAACATACCATATTTGCTCAATTATTAAGTAAAATCTCCAAATGGGCTTGTATAAATGAGCAATTTCATATGGTAACATCTCTAATATTTAATTAGAGAATTAGCCAAATTCCACAAGGTCTGAAACTGAACATATTGTTTGACAATTGGAAATGGTGAGTGTAACATGTTTGTTACTTCTGAATTAAAGTTACAAGTGTCCAGGCAAACGTCCAGCAAAAAAAATGGAGACTAGCTGATAAATAGTGTTTATATTATAATTTTGCGAGTCATAGTATGCATACACATGTTGATATTATCTCATACTTGTTTGCATCCGTTTTGCACATAGAAGAATACCCTTGTTGTACTGAAGCCCATAGAGTTTCTGATGTGCGTGTTGCTAAAAATATTTTACTCACAATTTTCAAATTATACCGATCTACTCAACAATTTTTCCTCTTTATTTCAAGTTTTTTTTTTCTTTTCTCATTTTTTTTTGCGGGCTTAGGTATTTAAGAATGAGATATAATAAGGAAGAGCCAACAACCAGTGCTACACAAGTAAGTATCCCTGTAGTTTATACAATAGCTAAAACGCTGTCCATATGATTATTTTTCTTTCGTTTATTTAATTTTTTTTGTTATTTTGTATTTATTTTTTTCCCTTTAAAATAATTTCAGTATGCTCCTAGGACTTTGTTTTATTGTTCTTTCACTTGGTCAACCATCAAGCATCAAGAATTTAAATTACTTTTGTAAACAGGCCATTGACTTAATTTCAGCAGTAAAGGATTTACATGGACTAAGTTCGCAAGAGCTTAATAAATTGTTGAGGGACTCTGAAAATTTTACTATCCAATATGTTACTGAAAAAGGATCAGTAATAAAGGTTAGATATGATCTCATTCCATTGACATTATTTTGCTGTTGGGCTGTTATTATTGTTCCAATGAATGTCTCATCTTTAAATTGCGTATTATATTTGATGTTTCAGATTGAGATGGAAAAGCTGGCGGGTTTTCTTCCTTTGCACCTTATTGCTGTGCTTATGTCAGCTGGTAGAGAAGAAGCCCTGTCTAGCTACTTGTTATGTGGTCTCCGGCTTTTGCACTCTTTGTGTGACTTAGCACCTCGTCATGCTAAGCTTGAACAGGTTGTTTATAGGAGTTTTCCTAGGTTTTCTATTGGCCTGTTTTTGTTATATACATTATGTTTTATCTTTCTGTGTCATAAGAACTTTAAGCAACAGATCTGTGGTCCTTAAATTTTGGTTGAATGTCTTGAAAGTTTATGTAATGTAAACCCTTTGATGAATTTGCCAACATGTATCTTTTCTCATTACCATTTTATCATGGTGCTGCTGATTATTTTGACTTAGAAAGACCTGGTGACAGAATGGGTGCAATGTCAGGGACTATTGTCCATGTCTGGAGGATAGACTCTTACTCTCTTAAAAGATTTGTTTCTTCCTTTTTTTATTTTAAGAATTCAATCGTTTTCTTGATTACAACAGTGCCTGGTGCCCCCACAATGCTTTTACAAATGCGCATATTATTGTTTTTTCTTGGTAGTTATGTATATTTCTAATTTTCTATTGATATTTTAACTTCTAAAACTAGTTCTAGTAGTATCAAAATGAAAATAGTACTTTTCTTCTGATATTTTTCTTCTCAATTGTGGTTACAGATTTTGCTAGATGATGTAAAATTATCAGAGCAGCTTCTTGACATGGTGTTCTATTTACTAATTGTTTTTGGCAGAGTTGAACAGGTTCTTCCGAATCCTGACTTTTGAGTTCTATGTCCCATCCTATTTGTTTACGCTGAGATTTGCTCTCATGATGCAGAGAAACCGTGATTTTGGTATACTGCCCTTTATGCACTCTGCTTTGGTGGCATGCAGTCTACATTTGCTAACAGGATTTATATCGTCACAGTGGCAAGATCTTGCTCATGTATTGCTTGCACATCCTAAGGTAAATTATAACATTGGACTAGTATTTCTGCTATAAATAGAAACAAGCTTTATGTAGAAAGTTTTATCAATCTATTTCTCAACCTTCTATGTGCATTTTGCAGTTTTCACCTTCTGATTATTTTTATTTATTTATTTATTTTTCAAATGATTGATTTATGTTCTCAATGTAAGATAATATTTTTTATCATCTGTATTATTTTCTGGCTTTTTCTTTGTTTACGCTATGCACTTGTTAGTCATTATGCTTTTTGTCACAGGTTGACATATTTATGGACGCAGCTTTTGGAGCAGTTTGTGCCACCATTAAGTTTCTTGAGATCAAGCTATCATGTCAACATACTAATTTTTGTTTGACCTCAAGCTTGACTGCTGAACAAGTGGTGAATTATCTTTGCCAACAATGCGAGGCCTCTTTACAATTTCTTCAGTCTTTGTGCCAACAAAAAATGTTTCGTGAGCGACTCCTCAGGAATAAGGTTTCCAAATAGGATATTTTTATTCTTTTAAGATTCAACCAGACTTTTATTTACATGTGCTGTCTAGTACATCTTGGCTGTAAATTTGAGGTCAAACATCGGGAATGGGAGATTGGCTATGGCCTATCCGAAGGAAGCTTCCTTCTTATATACCGGCCGGTTTAATTACACTTTTCTCTTATTGCAATTGTATTTACTGCACAAGGAGGTGAAGCTTTTTGTGGAAGGGATGGGAAATAGCTAAATTTGGGTTGGGCTAAAGCTAATTATTGTGATCTCCTCACAAGATACAATTTTTGGCCATTTCATACCTCTGTACTGTCATAGAAAATTGTCCTGATGGATCTTTTGAGGTATCAAGTCATTGTACTTTTATCATGCACACTCAGATATATTCGGTTCTGATGAAATGCAGGAACTATGTGGAAAGGGTGGCATTTTGTTTTTGGCTCAAGCCATCTTGAAGTTAAATGTTATGCCACATTTTACAGAGTCTCCCAGAGTTGTGGCTTCCGTATCTAGGATGAAAGCCAGAGTTCTATCAATTGTGAGTCATTTACTCGTATTATCTGGAGGCTCAAGCTATTATCTATTACAGCTCCCTATCTTTTATCCCTCTGTACGCAAGGATCAATATGAATCCAGCCTCCACTTTGCAGTTGGTGAGTCTGTGTGAAGCTGAAAGCATTTCTTACCTGGATGAAGTTGCCAGCACACCATGTAGCCTGGATTTGTCGAAGTCTGTTGCTTCAGAGGTTAGATTTCTACTATTCATTAGAGAGTGGGTATCCTTCTCATAACCATCAGAAATGGTGTCAATTCTTAAGTTGTTTCATGTTGCCAACCAATCAGAATTGCCTTTTTAAAATTCCTTGAAGGTCCACTATGCAGAAACTGTTTTGGCACGATGACGACAACATTCTTTTTCTTTCCTAAGAAACAAAAGATACATATATATATATATCATACTAAAAGATGGTACAAGAGATGTGGCAAACGAGGAATCCCCGGGAATCAAAGAAACAAAGTTATGGGTTCTTTTTCTTGAATTGGCTTTTATAGTCCCTAAGAAGTGATGTTTAGTTGAGTGGTGGTCTGTACAGTAGGACTCTGACTATTCAAGTTCCCATTGTAGATCTTTGTGATTAAGTTCTCTCCCCATGTCAAACCTCCCCCATAATAATAAGTTAAAACAACATTATTAGGTTCATCAGAAGATGATCAGTTTACTTCTAACTTTTTATCCTTTCTGTATGAAAAGCTTGCCTTAGTTATTGAACTGCTTCATACTTCCATTTTCATAATGCAGGTTCTAGATTTATTGAAGGCTGCTCTTGGTAGAGATCCCAGAAGACTTATCCCTTGCTCCGACAGAAATTACCCAATGGGACTTTTGCAACTCAACGCAATGCGTCTGGCAGATATCTTCTCAGATGATTCGAATTTTCGATCCTACATTACAATATACTTTGTAGGCAATTATTCTCTTGTTTCAACTTTATTTATTTATTTGCTGGAGCAGTTTCAATTTTAATTTCTTTGATCTACTTGTATAATTAATAAAGTGAATTTTAAGACTATAGCTGCTCTTTTATATTCAATTCATTGCATCATATCCCTTTCATGCATATAGTTTGCATGCATCATGTACTTTGCCTTGGAAACATCCGTCTTGAAGAAATTTGTGACAGTATTTTCTACATGTCCCTCCAGACTAAAGTGCTGACCGCAATATTTTTGCTTCCTCATGGAGATTTTTTATCCAGTTGGTGTTCTTCAGAACTCCCACTAAAGGAAGAAGATGGTTCTATTGAATATGATTTATTTGCATCGTCTGGATGGGTTTTGGATGTACTTTCATCCACCAACCTACAAAATCCAACTAGTTTAGAATTAATGGTAGTGTCAAATAGTATGCTTCAGGCGTCCTATGCACATCAGAGAACGTCATTATTTGTCAAAGTAATTGCAAATCTCCATTGTTTCGTTCCCACCATCTGTGAAGGTTGATGCTTTGCCTAATTTTTTTGGTTTGTTATTACAAGTTTATAAGAGTGTACTAATTTTTTAGATATACTGATTGGAGTTTCAATTTTCATTCACAGAACAGGAGAGGAACCTCTTTCTTCACAAATTCATGGAGTGCTTGCAAATGGATCCATCTAATGTATTGCCTGGTTTTTCTTTTACTTCTGATGTTCCTAAAGCTGCCACTGTGTGCAGGAATTTGCGTAAGTATCTTTCTTTCATGATTTTCTTAACTGCACAGAATTGCAGAAATTGTTTCCTTTCTTACACTTAACTTGCATGGGCAGGTTCCTTGTTAAGTCATGCAGAATCATTAATTCCTAATTTTTTAAACGAGGAGGATGTACAGCTCTTAAGGTAATTTGATTCTCATCCATTGTTCTTGCCTAGAATTTTCTATTTGCTGTGTTTCCTGAAATTTCTACTCACACAATGGTTGATATGGTAAATCGTTCCCCCCCTTTGGATTCTTCACAGACAAAGCTACAGTTTGTTGTACTAAACCATGCAAAGTATATTGTGTTTTGGTGCTGTGGTTGTTTCCAATCTTTCCTTTTTAAGTTTGACATTTTAGAATATCGAACTGACCTTATGTGCATTGGAAGTTGAATCCATCAGAATTAAACATGTGCTTTGATGAAAGCTTTGTTTCCTCCTTAAGCTGCTATATTGTTGTTTCCCCTTACAAAGGGCTGTAGAAATATTTCTGGAGTTTGAAATTACGCGGTTCTTTTCGTCTGGAGTTTCAATTACGTGGTGGCTCCTTACATGTGGGTCCCATCGGGGTCTTCAGATGTGCAATCGGTTTTTTCATGGAATTTTAGCGATGACAATTTAGAATCGTAATTGGCAACCTACAGATGGATTCTGGTCACATATTTGATTTGATAACAAATAGCATTCTCTGATTAATGAAAGCTTGTAATTTCTATACGCTGCTTATATTATTCGTGGTGAACATGAAAGAAATTAATTAAGTCACTGTATTTTTTTTCTTGACTTCACTGGCTGTGCATTATGGCTTACTTATGCTATTGATATTCTTGTTGCAGGGTGTTTTATAACCAACTGCAATCATTACTTATTTCTCCCGAATATGAAGAAAATCGAGTTCAAGTAAAATCTAGCATCCTGTAGATTTTTTTTTCCCTTTCTTTCTTGGGGTCAAAAAAGAAAAAAATAAATTATTCTATATTCACTTTCTGCCTTGCCTTTAGCAATGTTTGAATGTTTTTAAACCATTATTCTGGAGCAATTCAGGAAAGGAAATGTGAGGAGTCGATATCTTGGGATAAGTTTGCTAAACTTGACCTAAATGAACATAATCAGGTGAGTGCTGAATGTTTGTTTCATTTATTTCACACGATATTTAAATTCGAAAGACCATATTTATGTGCTATATTAAAACATGATTAATAAAAGGGATAAATCAAGTTACATGAGTGGCCTTGTAATATTTAAGTTTGAATTAAATTGTGAATGCTATATGTTCACTTACAGCTGTTAATAACATAAATAGCTGATTCTCCGTTTCCTTCTCTTCTTATTCTTTTTTGTTACCCTTCCCTCTTAATAATTGTTAGGGTAGTCATTTACGACTTATAGTCAGTTTTCTTCAACACAATTAGCAAATTGGTATATTGAGTTTTTTGATGGCATATGGCTATTCCAATTGAGTGAGCTGAGAAGTAAAATTTGATTCCTCTTAGGAGGCTCAGAGTGCGGGGGGATGCTCATCACCTTTGTCGAGGAAAGAACATCCAAATCTTAATAACAGAAGTGGTAACTTGAAGGAGGAAATGTCTGAAACTTCTGCTTATCAAGATATAGACCAAAAATATTTTAACAGTGAACATATATCTCAAGAGGCTGACGCAGTGAGGGAAGACAAATGTAAATCCAGCATGAGTGCATTTGGAGGCATAACCGAGATCAATAAAGATGCCCAGAATGTTGAAACAAGTGGTTCAGATACTAGCTCCACAAGAGGCAAAAATGTTGCTGATCAAATGGACAATAGCGAATTTCCAAAACTGGGTGTGGCTACTAAAGAAAGTGCGCATGGAAGAAATGTAGAGGAAAAGAAGATTGAAACTGTTCAGTCTGAAGAAAAGCAGCGGAGGAAACGGAAACGAACTATAATGAATGATGAACAGGTGGAAATGATTGAAATGGCCCTTGAAAATTCTCCTGATATGCACCGAAATGCGGCTTTAATTCAGTCGTGGTCTGATAAATTAAGTTGTCATGTATGTGAACTGCACCTCAAACTTTTTTACATCTAAATGAAAGTTTACTTTTCGTTATTGAATAATAACACGTTTTCTTTCCTAACAAGTTTCTCCATTGTGTTTTCCAGGGTTCTGAAGTTACAAGTTCGCAGCTAAAAAACTGGTAAGGAAGCCTCATGTTGTTGTACCTGATCATGCATATTTGAGTCTTTATATATACGTACATGTGGACATACTTAAGCGGGTTTGTTCTGACTTTGAAGCTTCATGTTCTTTTTTGTGTGATCAACAGGCTGAACAATAGAAAGGCTAGGCTTGCTCGGACAGGCAAGGATGTTCGTGCAACACCAGAGGTCGATAGTTCTTTCCCAGAGAAGCAAGGTGGCCCAGGACCAAGGTCCAGTGATTCACCTGGGACTCCAGGGGAAGATGCTTCAGTCCAACCGAATGTGGGTAGAGATCCTCAAGCAATCACGTGGAGAAGCAGTACGGCTGAAAATTCTGAGGCTTCCCCAGCGGTTGGTCCTACAGAATTCCTTCAGTGTGAGCAAGGCAAACATGTCATTCTTATGGGCGAAGCTGGAGAGGAGATAGCTAAAGGTAAAGTATTTCAGGTTGGTGGGAAATGGTATGGCAAGAACTTGGACGAATTAAGGACTTGTGTTGTAGAAATATTGGAGCTCAAAGTTAAGAGAGGGACGAGGCTTCCACACCCGGCTGTCTCCACTGGTGTCTCGTTCGAGGAAGCTGAAACAAGAATTGGTGTAATGAGAGTGATGTGGGATTCGAGCAGAATCTTTGCATCACGTTCAAGTAAATGACAGCGATGTAAAGTGGCTGCATTTAGATTTCACCTTTTATTTTTTTCTTTTATGGGTTAAGGCAATTGTAGGTAGACATAATTTCATAGAATGAGATTTTTTTTTTTATTTTTTTATTTTTTATTTTTGTCTAGAGCATCGCTTAAATCACCTCTCCCGTTGATTTGCAAAGAATGCTACATGTGAATGCCGATTAGTTAGATGCTTCAACAATTGCCAAGCACGGAGGTCACAGGATGACACGTTAGTAATCGCCTATCTTTTCCTAAAATGGCGGTCTGGAGTTCAATTCTCCATCTTGAGTTAAGACAATAAAATTATTAGATTAAAAGATAACGCCAAACTACCCTCTTAGGCGCATAATCTTCCCATCCAAGAACAATGATTACGGCAGATCATTACTAAGGAACTTCGTGTTCCATTTCATTAATCTATGCATGCTTGATTGGTTGGTCTGTCATTAACAACACGTGTGTACTTTCAAATGCTCGCTTAATTGTAGCGTTACTTAGAGTTTTATTACACATATGATGAGTGAGTGCAAGACTGATGACAAATTAAAATTCTAGTTACTTTGGAGATTCGATTCTTGAACTTGCCCGTGTTTGAGAGCATTCGAAGGTGGGTGCGAACTTACGTGCCATCTCAGTCACTGTTTAATTAGTAAATATTATTAAATATATACCGGGCAAGTTAGAATACACCCAATTAAATAGGGACACTCTATATAGCATCATCTATATTTTCTTAAACAAAATGCTAAACATCTTATGAAATACAAAATATAAAATATAATATTGTAAAGGGGATAATCGGGTTAAGTGGCCATGTAACGAGTAAAATTTGAATTTGACAGTGAGTGATAGCTTATCTTCGCTAATTGAAAAAAAAAAAAAAAAAAAGCTTATGTTTGTTAATAATATAAGTATTCAATTTTCTAGTTTTTTTTTTTAATTATTTCGATAATCATTTATCACTAATAGTCGGTTTTATGTTTTATAACTTTTCTTGTTAAATAATTAGCAAAAGTTGATTCCTCTTATGAGTCAAAAAGGGCGAGGTTTTGTTAAATAATTAGCAAAAGTTGATTCCTCTCTTATGAGTCAAATGAGGCCGAGGTTGCTAAAGACATTGAAGTAGAGAAAAAAAATCAAATCTTAATTATAGAAGTGTAAAAAGTGAAAACTGTGTATTTATTTTTTAGTTTTTTTTTTTCTATTTAGATTATAATAACAGTTAGATTTATGATTGGTTAAAAAAATAAAAAATAATTTCTGGCATTATATATATATACGGTCGATTAACATGAATTTAATATTAGAATCATCAATAAACAATCTCGATACGCCTGTCCTCGAGTTCTCGTTAATCTTACAAGAATTAATGCCCAGCACTACTAGTCCCTCATTGCCTCTGATTAATTAGATGCCTCAATAATATCCAAAACCTTCATTTCCCTTAAAAACAACACCCTGGCATTGGCGGTTACTCGTATAAGCGTCCGATAATCCTGAAATTACATAATTTCCACTATACTAAGGCTTCATCTCTGCCAATCCAAGACCAAGGTACTTCTGTTTCCATTAAATCTGTGTTTTTATATATTTGTTTCCTTATCTCTTTTTTTCCATATATTTCTTTGTCTGTCAACGATACAATTATCTAAACAACAATACTATCATTAGAAGAGAACACTGGATATTATTTCTGCTGCTACTGCTGCTGCTGTTGTTTTTATATATTGATTTAATTATTACTCCAATGGAAGGAAAGATGGCATGCACGCTAGCTGTTCGAAGAATTGACTGTTAGACTTGGTACCTTGTTTGTTGTGATATTACTGTGTCTTATTCCTCAAAAATCGTCTCGAAATTCTTGGGTTGCAATAAGACATTGCCATACTATTATGTTTCCCGAGTTTCAGTGTCATAGCGGAGATATCAGGTCTTTTTATCATATGGGAAAGAGAATTTTGGGAGCAACCCTTTCAATACTCTTCTGCTTCAGAATCTTAATTTTGTTCATTAGTTAAATGGGCATTGCTTCTTTAAGTCTACTCTTTTATGGGCCTCTACTTCTTTCCCTTTTCCACTTTCTAAGTGAAGTTTTTTGTTGGAGTGAACAGCTTTGCGGACACAAAAAGCAAAGATGATTAATCTCAAAGACATAGTGCCTGCAGCCCAGAACAACATAAACACACAGTTCATACTTTTGGAGAAAGGCAAAACCACAACAGAAGGTCAAAACAAGACATGCTTGGCGCTCGTGGCCGACGAGACTGCAGCTGTCCACTTCCAGTTGTGGGGAGACGAGTGCGAAGCCTTTGAGGGCGGAGATATCATTAGATTGGCCAATGGGATTTTCTCTTACAATAGAAACAGTATGGTGCTGAGGGCAGGCAGGAGGGGGAAGGTAGAGAAGGTAGGAGAATTCACAATGGCTTACGTTGAGACACCCAACATGAGCGAAATCCGTTGGGTTCCTGATCCTAACAATTCCAAGAAATACATTCAGGAAGCTGTCGTTTCTCCTCATTCACGCATTTTTCCACCAAAATATTAATGTTTTTTTTTTTCCATACGACATTTTTATGTCATAATTGTAAATGAAAACCTGTCTGTCTTGATTCGAAAAACCCATCTCAAATTTAATATTTTCGCACAAATAACCAAATCTGAGTTGAGAATTTGAGATATGCTCGGGATGTAACGAATAGAAATGCTTTTTCAAATACCACTACGTATAGAAAATGATGTGATAAACAGGAATAAGAAAATCTTGTAAAATTGTTCTATAAGTGAAAGATACAATGCCTTGACAAGAGAATAAATTCTCTTTGAGGAAACAAATGGTATACATAATTATTCTTTTAATTTATATTACATTACACAAAAAACTAAGCAACCAAACTCCTCCCCTGTAGGTTATTTCCATCTTCGACAGCAGAAATACATCTCTATGGTTGTGGACTAAAATAATGTACATGTATTACAAACTCAATCTTGCGAAGAAATGATCCCGCTAACAGCTAATTTTTCTAGTATTTCCAATCTATGTTACATTCACCTTCTGCAACCTGAACACACACGAGAACTAACACGCGCTTTCTGCTTGAGGTTGAAACTAAGAATGGAATAAGTATCCATAGAAGAGCAGACCATGGATAGGTAATTTACAAAGACGCAACAATGGGTGGAACGAGAAAACATATTATCATATATAAGCAAGAGAGCTGCGGTCATGGTCGGGCTGTGGACGACCGCGAGTAGGCGTCGGAGGTCTTTGAATGTTAAGCTCCTGCAGAACAGCAGAAACATACAAATGCATGACAGATGTGGCAATTTAAGATTGATCTATATGCACGTGAAGGGAAAAGAGTAGAACATCATAAAAGAGAAAAGTCTCACCTGCATCCATGTGTCCTCTATAACACGTTCTGGAGAGGTCTCTGGGGATTGCAGCGGTGGCGGCAAGGGATGAATTAATTTTGGAACCACAACCAATCCCCTGCCAACTACTAGAATAGCTCCAGCATTGTTTGCCGTCCCTATATGGAATTATAACTGAAATTACTGGCAGTGCAGAGAGGAGAAACACAGAAGCAGGCTTGCTTTCTTTTTTCTCAAAAAAAATAAAAATAAAAAAATAAAGGAAGTGTTCCATTGTTCAAATAAATTTTTTATCCTCCTCTTTCGAACTAAAAGGAAGTCTGCTTACCACAATAGTTTGTTGCTGAGAAAAGAGTGATCAACTGCCCCTGGGCAAATCGTTCAAACCCATCCATGACACATTCATGGGCCCTTATAATTAGCTGTAATTTGTTTTTCTTACAGAACTCTGTGACACGGTCTGGCTGCAGAAAAATAATGGTAGAATTTAAAAAAAAGCCATAACAATTAGCAAAAAGGTCCTTGCAAAAATGCTTGTAGGAGGGAGGGGTAAACTCTTTGTGACTGAAATTATAATACAAGAGTGTAGAGCCAGAAGAGTGGACATCAGAAGAGAACGGATTAAAGAAAATTCCAATGGGCATAAGCTTTTATAGTCTTGGTTCTCATTCTTTATACAGATGGTCCCAAAAATATTAAATCCTTGGGCTTCTAGTAATTTCTAAAAATGAATTTATGTCCCTTATCTACATAAAATTGTTCCCAGTCCGAATCCCACCAGTAAATCCTATGCGCCTGAATCACAAAGAAAGAAAAAGTTCCACACGTACAGTGATATAGGTATTAAGATTCTGTAAGACAAATATAGTCACGAGTACAAAAAGTCTACTTCTCTATAAATTAGAATATGCATACCCCAAATGTAACAAGACCAGGCCCTCTAGCATTCGGTCTCAAGCCCTCTACACTATCATTCTCCGTTGGATCAGACCTGTTTAAATGGATATCATAAGACCAAATAACTCAACACAGATCAACAACAAATGAAGAGTTGATATGAAGAAGAGCATACCATAAAAGATCCATTAGAACAATCGATCCAGCATCCATTGTTATAGGTCTCTCAAGCTTCTCTATCTGTTCTACAGAATGTATGGACCTCCCTATGCCACCATGCATACAGATAATTTTCTTTTCAATGAGTGCAGCAAGTGGAAGATAGTTGAATAGTTGATTGAATCGTGTCCATGCCCAAATTCCATCATTCTCTCCCTTGAAGTTCAATCATCATTATAAGAACTTTTGTATCCCCAAAAAGCAACATATCGTATATAAATATTAATATTGTGTGTAAATATTTATACCATTCTCTCAATGCATTCAATACGAAAACCAAAAAGTGCATTTATGTCAGCCGCCTCATGGTTTCCACGTATTAAATGAACATTTTCCGGATACTCGATCTGCAAAATCAAGAGGGAATCATGTAAGAGGGTAAGACGTTATATCGAAACTGAAAGACTTAAAAAGCGAAGCTTGCCTTGAGCGCAAGGAGCAAAGTTATTGTTTCCAAGCTATGCTGTCCTCGATCAACATAATCTCCCAGAAACAAGTAGTCAATATACCTGTAACATACATAGATTGGCTTATTAAACAACCCTGCCAACTTGCCCTAGAATCTTTATAAAGAGAACCATAGTTTAAACTTTAAAGACTACCAACACTAGCTCTGCATCTTGTTACTGAGACAGCAAATTTAGGTAAACAACAGGATACAATTTTGTTTTTTAAAATGGGCTAGGACTACCACACCAAGGGTCCCACTGCACACAAGACACAAACAGCTGCTACAACCCATATCAAACACAGGTGCCAAGAAACCTCATATCCGATTCTATTTCCTATTTACCAACGATCCCACAAGGTCTCCACACTTTTAGGCAGTACAGAGTCCCCAGTCTCCCATCTTTAAACACAAACTAATCCCAAGTAATTAAGAGCACTTTCCCACTTCATGAAAACTAGACTATAATAAAACCCATTCTTGACATAGCATGGGATATTATACTTGCATTTTTAATGTGTAAGACATAAGGAGAAAACAACTGCTGAACTTACGTTATGTCTCCCGCCGTGGATGGAAATCCATATTCATCGAACAGCCGCATCAAATCACCAAACTGTCCATGAAGATCACCAAAAACTTTAACAGGAGCTTTAAGCTGAAGAACTGTTGGCTCTTGCATAAAGATTTGTTCAGCCGCATAACAAAGCTCGCCCACTTCATAAGAATCCAAGAAAAACCTTCTGTTAACAGGAGCTTTCCAGTTCCGAGGCCTCAGCAATGCAGAAATGATCTGCAAGGAAAGAGATATAATAAGAAATCTTGACATGAGACATAAGGGGAGGGAGAAAAACAAAAGAAGAAGAGCATTAGATGTAGAATGGACTTGCCTTCTTATGTAAACCCTGAGGAGATCTCTGCCTGGTGAACTTCTTGGTAGGATATGACAAGTCGTTATTTACTGGAATCATTCGCCTACTTTCATTTTCAAATTGATCCAATGATAATTGTCTCACCATCCCACCCAGGTTACCTACAGCCTCTTTAGCAACTACAACCTGTATTGCGACAACACAATAACCTATAAATTGTGAAGTCTTCAGTAACTAGATATCCATTTATAGGAAATTGGTGCAAAAAACATACAGCTCTGGGATGAAGCCGAACATCTGCCTCATTGTCGCTACCATCTGAAATTGTTTCCGCAGCTTGTGAGTTGTCGTCAGATACAGATGTTTCTTCGGGAGCGACAGATGACGCCTGCAAAGCTTGCCATACAGCAGTAGCTGCCTCAGCTTCAGCAGCAGACGCCTCCCTTAGTTTCTCCAAAGAATTTTTGTCCATTCTGCCAAAGATGGGACAACATCACGAAAATTATAAAAACATGTAACCGTATCAATGTTCATGGAAACAAGAAGCCATATATCAATGAATTTGAGAAAGAATGCAAAGGAAAAATACCTCACGCCACCAGATGAGTGAGCCTCCGGTTCATCACCATCCAGAGTCGGTGTAGTTGAAAAAGAAAGGTTAGAGTGATTTATTTTGGGACTTGTTATAGGGGCTGATCTCTCAGATGTCAAAACAGGAGAATTAATTTCGGACTGAAATGACGAATTTTCAGCAACCAGAAAATCATCCAGCAGTATCTCTGCAAAGAAACACTTTATTAATAACATAACATCACAACATAGGAAAACGTAGTCAACAACAAGATGTTGCAAGACAAGAGAACACGAAATTAGTTCCAATTGTATATGGAGACGACCTAACTGAACAACATTCTTAACCTCTAGGCTCTGCCCACCAATTTGTTATATTTTTTATTTTTATTTTTCTAAAAAAAATTATTTTCAGGCCTTAAATTCTTTTCTTCCTAAAATATTTTCTAGGGTTTAGTTTTCACAATAATTGCAACTCAGCCGGTAAGTCCTCTCACAAGACTTCCTAGTCAGAACCCACCATCTCTTTGGTTAGACAGTAAATTAATTAACACTACTGTGACTGCACATCATACACGTGCATACAGCAGCTACTCAAGTTGTTGATAATGACTCTTAAGTTCTCAAACTTATTACGAAATTTTATCATCTGATAACTTTTTCTTCATGGGAAACAGAAGTATGAGCATACTTCAAGGTTAAAGGAACTGCATAACCACATATAATGAAAGAAAAAAAAAGGTATTAGTATAACTGGGGTCGCTGCTTCCATTTTAACAACTTAGAGTAAATCCAGTCCTTAGTATTAAAACAAAGACACGTTTTGCATTAAAAAAGAAATAGAAAAAGGGCCAGACATTTTCAGTTCATTATTTACAGACTTAAAATCACAAACTCTGTTAGTCTCTACCTCCTCTGAGACCACCATATATATAGATACGAACACCAATAGATGCAGCAGCATGTCGACAACGCCGCATAAGCTCCAAAGAAGGATCATAGTCAGAATGTCCCTTGCTGTTGCGAGGGGAAGTCACAAGTCCGTTTCTATCTAACCAAACTCCAGCAGCAGTGTCCAATACTATCGAAAAAAACAAAAAATAAAAAAAAAATAAAAAAAAAAAGACATATTGATAACAAGTTATTAAAAAATTACAACAATCATTGATGGTTAGCTTTGACTGAAAGATTACCTGCAATAGCTGCTTCACCTTCTACTCCACGCCCTCCCCTCAAAACCCCTCCTGTAACATGTAATCTTGCACCAACAAAAACCTGAAAGCAAATGATGTTAAAAGTGTGGTGATAAGAGGTCAGCTCAAGAAGATATTTATCTCAAGAAACTTAAAAACAAGTGCATGCAAAAGGAAACAGGCACTAAACCTATAATTCCGAATCAGTTGTTTCATTGCTCATCGATCAAATAAAAGGCCTATATGCAATTGCTTTACATCAATAGAAATATGTAACTAACATATAAAAACGTACTGTCCTTGAAAGATAAATAATCTGAAAAAAAGAAAATATTGGTGACAACACATTCATGATGCACATATCATCAATTACCGCAGCTTGTTGGTATCTTGGTGAAGGAGAGACTCCAGGTGCAAGGGTCCATTCCCATTGCCCATTCCTATGCATCAGCAGCCCATAAGCATCTGCCAGTGGCTGTTCCAAGCAAGTATACCATTACACGAATCAACAACAATATTTCAATTAAAAGCCACAAAAAACTTAGCAAGCAGCAATAATAAATTAGTCAACTTGTTTAGAACGTTCATATCTTGTATTGAATCCCTCTATATTTCCCCTCAATCTTAACCAAGATTCTATTAGTTCAAACCAAGTTTTCAACACAGTCCCCAATGATCTCCACTTACATTTACCAATATAGTTTCAGAATAACTGGTTCATATTTAGTAGCATCATTATGAACAAACTTGCTATCAAGCATTGAGTGCTTGTAATAGTGTTATGATGTTTATGTACAATTGTCATCCATATGTTCCAGTTGGACCATTATATTCCTAGTCATTTCCTCATGAAGTTTCATCAATAGGATAATGCACTTCCCCAAAGTGAAAAACATGTTTAGTTCACTAGTAAAATTCAGGCAGAAACAAAAGTCAAAATAAAGCCAACACAGTGCGCACATGCCATAAGGATGATGTGCCATATTTTAGTTATTGATTTGGATCCATTAGCTCCCATAAAAAGAATTAACATACTGTGCCAGAAGCATCCCTTCCACCACAAAGCAAAAACATGCCATCTGAGCGAGCGCTAGCTGTAGCATACCTGCAAAATATGATTGACTTATTGTAGTTTTTGTATTTATATATTGAATTTTTTGGTATTTATATAGCCTAAAGAAAAAAAATTTAAAAAAAACATAAAATTTTCAATATGGAAAAAGTACTCACATTCTAGCAGAAGGTCTATCGCCTTCGGGGTTTAGCCTCTGCCATACATAAGGTTTCTGGGCAGTATCCAGAACCCAAGCATCAGAAAGAACTCTTTTCCCTGCAAAACAATAATTCACCACACCATGGTTTACATACATTCTCATGACAAAAACATAGCTACACAGATTTTATGAATGATGATGCCAGGACAGATAAAAGTAGTCTTGGCTTCATAAGTTATGTATAATTGGACCCACAGATATTACCCTACGAACTCTTTCCCTTTTCCCTATTTTCTCTTCCTGAAGTTCACTTATAGCCAACCTAAAATTTATGCAGTATACCTTACGCAAAGTTGTGGCTCTGTCTTCCTTTTTCTTTCTCTTTTTTTTTTCTTATGGGAGCGAAGGTACATGGGCTAGAGAGAAACAAACACACACACACATAGGAAGTAGAGCCATATTCCATGCTGTTTGCTCTGGCACATATATTCAGCATATACTTCCATACATGTTTAAAGAAAAGTAGGCTAAACAAGTAAAATTCTCTGAAAAGGCATTAAGCTTGGTATCTGCAATAAACTGACTATCTTACAGCCAGTAGCCAGACCATTGTTGCAAATACCTGCCCTATAAAATCTAGACTTATGTAGTAACATCAAGAGTGTATTCAATAAAGTAAATACATTTTTATTATTATCGTTATTATTATTATTACTACTACTAAGATTTTTCTACCCTTATGCCATGATTTGGCTTACATTTTTATTATTATTGTTATTATTATTATTACTACTACTAAGATTTTTCTACCCTTATGCCATGATTTGGCTTCCTTTCTTAGCTGAGAATTTATAGCTAAAAGGTGTTAAAGAATGGGAGCAGGGCTTTGATAAAGAGTAATTTTTGAAGAATTTTATAGGAAACAAACTTAATTAAAAATCAGATATACGGGAACACTTCCAGCAACAACATAAGATACTTTGACGAATTTCTATTACACTCACTAAAAGCAAGTTACTGAAGGTTGCTAACCACACTTGATAAAGTCCCTCCAATTAAAATTTTCAAGAAGTAAAAAATCATGTATCTCAAATTCAATCGAACACGGAAATGCCCTCACCGTCATTGCCACTAACAGTAACAAGGTATCTTTGAGCTACCAAGTCCATAACATGGCCATAACGAGGACCAGGTCCCTGTCCTTGCACGACCACTCTACAATCACATTCGATAAAACCATGTTCAGTAAACCACAATCACAAAAAGAAAAGTCTAGTCTAGCCAAAAACAAACCTCAATTCTAGCCTCCTAATCTCACCTGTGCCACTTGAATTTATCATTGGTCAAGTCAAGCACAAAGAGATCATCCGTAGAATGCCCAGCAGGACCAATGCCACCCTATCCATATGACAAGAATTCACAAATCAAACAAATGTCTTAATCCTATGACCCCGAGACAAAAACCCCAATAATATCATTTCTTTTTCCCTATAATCTCTTCAAATAAAACTGCCTGAAGCACCTGAAAGACGACCATTGTGCCCACTGCAGCCGCGGCATGTGCTGCCCTCGGAGAGGGTGGCTCACCAGCAGGCCTGACTCTGCAAATCACAACATTGAAAATCGAAATCAACTTAACAATGTCTTACTTCATTCACAAAATTACTACTAAAAAAGACAGAGAGCTTGAAGAAGTTCTAGTTTACCGAGTCCACTTCCTGGTAAGAACATCATACGAATGAACCGAATTCGTCACACCCGCTAACCCTACATTCAAACCACCCCACAATTCGAACAAAAATTAAACTTACAAAAAATCAAGTCAAAAAGAAAGCCCAATATGACATAGAAAGAGAAAAACCCACTGATGCCAGGGGCAGAGGCGGCTCCACCGCCTTCAATGGCGGTGGCGCCTCCGAAGAGAATCAAGCGTGGGCCATAAGTCTTGGTAGCGGCGACGGCAGTGAGGGTATGACCGCAGCGCGGGCCAGGAGCGTCGTCATCGGTATCCCAATAGGTCTCAAGGGGGCGATAGGTCGGAGCCGGGTACAGCCACGGCTTCGAACCCATCGATCAAATCCAAAATCCAAAACCCAAACTCGGATTATTACCAGATTGGTTTTTCAGATCAAAGAGTCCAAAAAACCTGCTCGAATTCAAATTGAATTGCAAGACTCAGAGAAACCAGAGAGGAAATCGGAACCCTAAGATCGGAGAAGAGTGCGGCCCGCGACGATGGCGGTGGCGGAGGGGCCCGAGATTAGGCTCCGGACCCGTAGATTCTGCTTAAGCAAGCTTTATGCTTATCTCTTTGGTTTTCTTTTTTTAATTATTTCCACTAATTTTAATTTTAATAAAGTCTGGGGGTTTTAGAGAGAGAGAGATAGAAGGGAGGGGGGGAGTTTTGGGGCGGAAGAGGAAGTTTTTATACATATATTTCCCTCTTTATTTTCTCCATCATAGAGCATAATCTCAGTTGAAAGAAGAACCTGTGAAACGGCGAAGCACAGCACATTATTTCTCAGCAAAAAGAAATTAAAAAAAAACATATATATATATATATGTAAAATAAAAAAGGTGAAATGAAAATGATTCTGGAGTGGGGACCACTAGCACTAAAGTCCAAAGAGTCAATCGTTCTTATACGTACTATTTTTTTTCTGGGACAGTTAGAAGTCGAAGCAAACGCCTTACCCCGCCAAAGTGAACATTCAGTACCCTTTTTAATTTTTTTTTTCCTCATGAGTGAATATTCAATACTTACATTTTACAGCTGCATGCTTTGTTGGAATTTTTTCAATATTTTCTATTTTTGAACCTTAATTTATTGGAATAAATTTAAGAAACTAGCTACTACTACTACCTCTCTTTATTCCTTTTCACACACATTATTTTATTTTATTATTTTTTTTTTATTTTCTCTTCACTTTACCTGTTTTTCTCTTCTCGCTGTCTCAAACTTGTTTGGATCTTACTTTGATCAAAGTTTCTCTTCTCGCCTCAAACTTGTTTAGATCTTACTTTGATCAAAATAAATGTACAGAACTATAGAAGTTAGGGTTATTCCGTAAAAATCTCTATTGAAAATGAATTATTTTGTCTAATTGTCAAAATTTACTTTTAACTAATAAGTATGATTTTTGTATTCTTACTTTGTCAATATTTTCTTTTCGTTCGAGGAATTAAGAATTCAAACTTAGACCTGAGAGAAAATATGGTTATCGCTATGCTATGCTTGCGATTGCACCATTGATAACACTTAAGAGTATTCATAAGTTTTTTGTTTTGTTAGCTATTTTCAAATTGAGCAAACATGGTTCAATTTTTTTTATTTCAGTTTATTTTTAGTCATTTATTTATGAGTTAAAAATAATAATGACCTTTAAATTATACTTATTGTATCATTTTTGTCCTTGAAATTTTAACTTATATGGTAATAATTTTTCAATTATATAACTATTGTAATAATAACTTTTTTGTTATAAACTATTAAATATTTAATAGCACACAACTTATAATTATGATAAAAAATGAGATTCTAAAATTTTAACTTGCACGATAAACTATCAAAAATATGCAATTATTGTAGTAATGATCATTTTTTTTCACAAACTGTTAAATTTTTAACAAAAAATGAGTCATCTAAAAGTATACAATTTCGTAATTATAGCTAAGAACAAGATTCTGACCCATAAAAATAAATAATGACTAATTATATGTTTTTTCATGATTATTTTCTATTATGAAACTAACCATTTTTGGCAAAAGGATTATTATTATAAAAATTGCATAATTCAAATACCATTATTATATAAGTTAAAAATTCAAGTGTCAAAGTAACATAATGAGTATAATTCAAAAGTTATTTATATTATTAACCCTTAACTTATTTTATTTATTTTCAGTTCAATGTACGGGTGGCTTAGTTTGTGTAACAACCTCGTACTAATTAATAACTTAATCAAAATATTAGCACGAGATTATTACCAAAACATTACTACCGAAACTACGATTTCTAATTTTCTTTTAAAACTACCACACAAAATACTATAAATAAAATTTTAATTTTATTATAACATTAACATTTTAAACTCCTCAAAATATAATATTTATATACGAAATATTCAAAACACGCTAGAGCAATTTTCACAAAATGGTCTCATATATACATTACACGTCAACTCAGCCCATACTGCTCACTCTTGTACTTTATTCTTTCCTTTACCTACAACACAAGGAAACTCATGAGTTAGAAAGCTCCGTAAGAGAGTTGCTAGTATAGAGTTTGATATGCAAATCAATAAACAAAAATATGTCAAGTAACATGTGTCTCTAAACATTCATCACCACATTCATCATCACACGTACGTACATAAACTCTACAAATTTCTCAAAGTATGATATATGACAACTACTTGTGCACATACGTTTTTTGAGTCCTTAGTATTTTAGCCAATATTCATACTTTTATATGGTAACCCTTCTCTTGTCTTGGCTGAGACTCAAAGGTATATCAAACCACAGTTTTACTCACAACAAGCAAACCTTACTCTGGCCTTAGCCGAGGCTTGAAGGTTGCCAAGCTATAATAAAGCTCTCAAGTGGCAACCCTCATTCTGTTCACTTGACTCAAGGGTATTTCTTACCACATATTGTCACACAGACTTTGTAAAAGAGCATAGTTTGTAAATCGGGTTCTAACCCTTCCATATATTTTCAGGTCCATGTAAGACCAGTAGTACCGTTCTTACTAATATCATGACATTTATATTATGGTTAATATATATCTCAAATTAATATACTATGAAAAGCTCTCTCAGTTCACACAGAACTACTAATCTTGACCAATATATAATCTCATAGCCAATATACTTAAAAATAGCCAATATGGCATTTCAAAGCTTAATATGCTCTAAATAGCTCAAAAAATTCGTCGAGAATTATAAAACATGAGCATTATCAATAACCAAAGAACACGTATTAGTGTTCACCACTAATAATTGAACAAAATATTAAAAAATATACAAATAATCCACACAAGATTTAATCCTTACATGGTAGGTAAATTCTCTACTTACTTATTTGCAATGGCCTTACAGTTGATTTCAAATTGGTCACAATATTATAAGTGTGTTTCCTCATTGTAAAGAACGATTTACTTATTAATTAAAGCTTCTACTTAGTTTGCAATTAATTAAAACTATTACACTATACTTTGTGGATTTATAGTCATGAAATCCCTATTAATTGTGTATAAGTGTCCAAATATGAGTAAAGTTCTCAAATATGATATTTGGAATGTATCGGGGTTGAAACACGGTTATCCCATATTGAAAAAAGCTTGAAAAAAAAAAACACTTTCTAGGTCTAAAAAACCAACTCCTAGTCGACCAAAATAACCTAAAGACAAGCCTTTCATTCATTGTCAATCAAAACAATTTTTGGTTACTAAAACAGAGTCTAATCAACCTTGTTGAGAAATTAAAGTTTCAATCTTACTCACTCTTATTTTGAAGATAACAAACATTTGATTTAGTACTAATGATTTATCTTGAGTGTGTACTGAAATAGCTTTAAAAGTTCTAACTCAAGTTAATCAAGTAATCAAACTTGAAGATGAATAGAAAAAAGCTTGAAGATAAAGATCAAGAATACAATACTTGGACTAACAAAAGATTAAACACTTAGTTCTTGTACTCGAATACTTGTTTACACATATTATGATCTTAATGGCTCAATTTTTTCATAAAATTAGAATTTTTCAAAAAAAAATTGTCAAACCTATTTATCTCTAATTAAAATAAAAAATTTATTTTAGACAAGATTTTAAATTGATTTATGAATTTATATAGTTCATATATTATATATTAAATCAATTTATAAAGTCACATTTTGAAAATAATTCAAAAAGACTTGAAATAAAATTCAAATATTGCTCTCGGATAGATTCGACAAACCGGCCTTTAGAATCGGTTTATCGATTCTTCCTGCACATTTTTCAATAATTTTCAGATTCGACCGTTAGGACTGCACTTTCAACGGCTAGTATTTTCAGTCGACCGAAAATGATAGAATGTCTGTTAAACGGTTATAAATAGCTAGTTTTCTTTCAAGTCTATAAATAGAAACTTCTCTAACACTTGAAACAATTTTTGAATATCCTTACATATCTTATATCATACATTCAAGTTATTCAAATCAATTTTGTGATTCAAACTTTTAAATATACTTTTTCACAAAAATTACTTGAGCCAAACTAGATCATATATTGTATTTATATCTATTCTCTCTAAACTTACCTTGTATCAAATGCTTTCATTAGAGAGAGATTCTAGCTGAGAGATTCAACATAAAAATCATAATTATAATTATGAGGTGAGGTTGCCACCGAAGTTAAAACAGTCCGATTTAGGTGAGGTTGTCACTGGATTCTAAACAACCCGAGTATAGGTGAGGTTGTTACCAAGGTCTAAATAACTCGTAAGTTGGTGAAATTAATATTATTGTCTAAACAATTTGTGTAGGTGAGGATTGTCACCGAAGTCAAAACAATCTAAGCCTAAGAGTGATAGAGCCAGAGTCAAAACTATTGTAAAGGCATGAGTGTACCTAAAGAGAAATTATTCTTTGTGTATAAGAGTCCGTCAATCCCATAATCTTGATTCGAATAGTAGAATCTCAAAGCAAGTTGGCAAGGGTCAAAGACGTAGGCAAACTGTCATGTTTATCTAATCTTGTAAAAACTAAGTTTGCATCTTCTCTATCCCTATACTCTTTACTTTATTACAAGCTATTTATTTGAGTGTTTAATATTTAGTATGCTTAATATACTTGATATTATTGCTGTATGTTTGGTATTACTGTTCATTTAGCATCAAAGTTTCAAAATAGTGGTTTATGGTTTTAAATAGTTGAAAAATTTCTTAAAATGTTTTAAAATCCAATTCACCCCTTCTCTTGGGTTGTCAATCTTGGGCTAACAAATAGCTAACAAACATGCTAGTTGACCAAAATCAACTCAGAAATGACTTTCTATTTTGTTGACAACAATGTTTTCGTAATTTAGAAAATTCATAGAAAATTTAATTCTTAACCAAATTTTACAAATTAGGTTATTCCGAAAAGATGTCTACCATAACATATTAAAATTTCAGCACATTTCGATAAATTAAGGGGATTAAACATACAAAATACGGAAATTATTTCGTGATAAACTCTAAAATTTCAGAATCTGATTTTCGCTAAAAACTCAAAATAAGACTATCCAAACTAACCAAAAATACATTTTACAAGTTTTATTTCGTCTAAAATGATCTTAGTACATATTTCAAATCCTAAACAAAGAATAAAAAGAATTTAAAGGAAGAATATAATGCAAACTAAGAACATTTCATAAGGATTTAAAGATTTTTTTTTTTTTTTTTAACCTTCATAGACCTCAATCCATGGACATACAAAGAGGAATTGAGTTAGAAAGCTCTATCACTTGGAAAGAGTTCAGAAATTAGAAGGAGTAAAGAAGAGAGTTTTGAAAGAAAGAGAGAGATGTGTTCTTAATTGATACGTGAAATAAGTAAGATAAAACAAAATACTATCAAATAAATTAGTATCAGATTATAAATTAAACTTTACTTCTTTAACTCACAAAATAGGTGTCACAAACATATTCTCCTGCGGGACAACTATCCCTAACATGTTCCAAGGTTGAGGTAAAACTAACCTCAATTTTTGTAAGATAGTCACTGGTTTGAAAATTATTTCAATTAAGCCTTTGTAATCTTTATAATTTTTCCATACTTTAAATATTATCATCAAATACACTATTTAACACCCTAGAACCCATAATTGTTAGTGAAAATAAAATTTAATTGCCAATACTAAGCTCCAATTTATCAGCTTCAAAGAAACCAACTCACTACTCACATTTCGTGAATTTAATTCGCATCATAAGAATCGTGTAATTTCCTAACTGAAAATAATAAATGTCAAATAATAATTATCATGTTAACAGTAAATAATTACATAATATTTGGCTAAGCTAGCTTGACAAAGGTTACAATAAGACAATAGTAGATATATTAGAAATCGATGTTTTTGTTTGAAGTTCTTTTAATTACCAAATAAATAAATTATTGACAGAGGTTTGTCAATATAATGATTTATGAATTGCCAGTTAAAAATTGTACGCAAAGTGATCAAAATAAAGTAAATAAAGATAAACGAGTTTTATATTAGTTTAGTTCTGAAAAAGATGAGACTATGTTTAATGTTTTTCACTATTTTCTGTAAAATTATAAGAGTTCTTTAAGTATCAAGATAAGAACAAAAAGAGAATTACAGAGTACAAGTGTTTAGTGAAATGAATTGTGTAAGATCTGAAAAATAATGAGACTGAGTTTCCTTTATATAGATGAGAATGATTCAATATTTTCGATGAGAAGCTATATAATGAAAATATAATTTTCGTAATAATACAAAATTAGATAATAAATAATAGTCAAATTGTTTGGTTTCCAAGAGAAGCTTATTTTTCTTTTACAAATTACCCGCTCTCATGTATGTCTAGTTTTATTTTATTTGCACTTCAGGTCGCATATTTGATTATTCAAGGAAGATTGTTGTTGATTATACAATTGCTATGCGACCTACCATTTTGACTCCGAATGAAACATTGACTTTCTTTCTTCGATGTTGACTATCAAAATGTGCAGTGCAAAGATTTTGAGATTCCAGGACATAAATATTAGATAGTACAAATATATATATATATATATAGCATGAATCTAATAGGTATTTTTTTTTTATCATTTTGGTCGATAGAAATTTATAATGTTAATAGGCAACCGTGTATATTCAATCTTATCTATTTTTATTCATAAATTTGATTTGTCAAATCTGACCAAACTTATTAATTTTGGACGTTGGTTGGGTCATTCTATTTTTTCGATCAATATGATTCCTTTTCACACCCCATGAATAAAATTTTCTCTAGCCTCACGTACAATTTTTGTTTTCTTTTCTCGAGCTGAAAATGAAGAAAGAAAAGACAATTTTGGGATGATGGGGCTGGACTTGGGGGGATTAAGTTTTTCATTAACAGGAAAACATGAGATGGGCCTTCCCTAGATTTTCTCCCCAATGTCTCTTTACGAGGGTAGTTCCAGATGTATTTTTAATCCTCGCTGCCACAAGGTCATCCAATAGGGAAACAGGAAAACTTTCCTCTCCTTCTAGAAAAGGGTAATATACCCAGCCTACGTTGAAGCCTGTATAGCTCCTATAAAATCCTAGGCTCTTCCCATCAACATTCTCTTCATATTTTTCTATCCCCAAAACTTTGACTTGATTTAAATGAATTATTTATTGGGAAAAGAATAAAGTAACATTTTTGACCTTGGATTATTCAGTATTAAATCTGGGCCCTTGAAAGTTGACATGGATGCATTAACTAATAGAGATGGCTATTATAGATGAGAGCGCGATGATAGAGAATAATAACATGAAATGCAAGACCGTTGCGTCGCTTTAAAAATATGAATTATGAAATTATTGTTCACCCGGACCATTTTCTGCCAATTAAGTCAAATCTTTGAGGAAACGAGTATGAATCAAATAAGAGACCTAATAACTACACAGGATCTGTACAAAAAGAGTATTTTATTCGTTATGATGTTGAATTGAACATTATCAGCATTATAGTACCGCATATATGAAGTAATGCTAGCGAGGATAAATTAAAAATGCTACATGAGTATGAACAGATATTTATTTTTTGACGGAGAGATAATAAAGTATTTGCCCCTTTTGAAATCAGAGAAGCTCTCCTTTTGCATGGGTCCATGGCTCATGGTATCCAACACGAAAGGTGGCATAACTAGGCATCTAGTTTAATTTAATCTCCATCTGCATAATACAAGCACAGGCAATGGATAGTCATGATGGAACTATTGACCAATAAAAACGAAAGGATAAAATAGCAAAAGAAAGAAAGAAAGCGTAGACTAGCCTCTAGTCCCCATCAATGCTTTCAGCGCTTATCTTTACACCCTGTGCAAGTAGAGGCCAGTTTCTCATAGATTACATGTCCGGTTTTTATTCAACATTCCGCAATAAACAACTCCAAAACAGTGCTCCCAATGTAATTTATAAAACCCAGTGACCGCTTTCACCACCTAAATGCTTGCGTTATTTATGACCAGGAAACAAGCAGATCTAATAGCACAATCTGTATCATATCCCAAATAATAATTCAAGGCTGTCCTAAATCACAGCCACTTTCAAACAGATCTCTTCTACTCTATAACTGGATCCACATAGCTAATTCGTAAGAACAACAAGGTAACTAGACTACCTTAAAATAAATATTCATAGTTTCTTGAAATGCCAATAAACTTTGTCCCAATAGACATTTCTATGTAAAGGCTCAAATTACCTTCTTTAGCCGCAGCCTGCTACAACAAACTACTCGAGTTCTCGTCTTCTTTTACTCATAAACTTCAAGCATCAAACCCGAAATAGAACATATGGTTTTACAAGTCTGCCACTACAAAGAAGTAATAAACTCTCAGATTTGTTTCCGTTATTTCTTTTCCGATTGGGTCAATGAGGTACCGCAATTACACGTGGAATTTAAAGGCATAGAAAAACGGTGAAGTTATCGTAGATGGGCTGAGGGCTCAACCTCAAGCCGGCCCAATACAGAACCCATGCAGGCCCAAAAACAACAAATCCACAAAGGCCAAGACTCGAGAGAGTGCGCAAACCAATAAACAACCGAGTAACCTCAGCTGCTGAGGGGCATATGACAATATGACATGCAGGGTCGCTCTCCCACTCGCTTTCGCTCACCACCAACATCAACCACCGTCGTCATCCTCGATGGTAGCATCGGCAATCCAATGCGCTCTGACGAAACAAGGCCACCGCTTCCTCTCCACTCTCTCAGTCAACGCCGGAGACCCCTCCGCCGCCAACAAGTTGATTGGAAAATTTGTGGCAAGCTCACCTAAGTCTATTTCTCTCAATGCTCTCTCTCATCTTCTCTCTCCAGATACCACTCACCCCCACCTCACGTCCCTCTCTCTGTTAGTGCGTACTCTCTCTCTAGTTTTCCCGAGAAAATTTTCGAGCGAGACGAACTTTTCTAACATCGGTTAGTTCCTTATTGCAGTTATATTCAAGGATCAAAGAAGCATCTTGGTTCGAGTTTAATCCCAAGCTAGTAGCAGCACTTGCCGCTTTGCTCGATAAGCAGGGACGATACCGGGAATCGGAGGCACTGATTTCGGAGGCCGTTTCGAAATTGGGACATCGACAGCGAGAACTCGCTCGTTTCTACTGCAACTTGGTCGAATCACATTCTAAGCAAAGCTCGAACCATGGCTTTGATAGTTCCTACACTCTCCTATATCAGCTTCTTCGTAACTCTTCCTCGGCTTATGTCAAACGCCGAGCCTTTGAGTCGATGGTTGGCGGTTTATGCACAATGGATCGTCCTGTTGAAGCAGAGAGCTTAATGGAGGAGATGAGAGTCGAAGGCCTCAAACCGTGGGTTTTCGAGTTCAGGTCTGTGATATATGGCTATGGACGATTAGGATTGTTACGAGAAATGCTCAGAATTGTGCACCAGATGGAGAATGAAGGGCTTGTGATAGACACTATTTGTTCGAACATGGTTCTTTCCTCGTACGGAGCCCATAATGAGCTTCCCCAAATGGTCTCGTGGCTTCGGAAAATGAAAACTTCAACCATTCCTTTCTCAATCAGGACGTATAATTCTGTCTTGAATTCATGCCCGACCATTACCGCAATGCTACAAGACTTGAAGAAGAACGATATCCCTCTCTCCATGGGCAAATTGAATGCCATCTTGGAAGCAGACGAGGCTCGGTTGGTTCAGGAGTTAGTCGGGTCACGGGTTTTGGAGGACGCCATGGTGTGGGATTCTTTGGAGGTCAAGTTGGATTTGCATGGAATGCATTTGGGATCTGCCTACTTGATATTTTTACAGTGGATGGAGGAGATGCAAAACAGGTTCAAATTCAACGATGATGGGAAGCTTGTCGTTCCAGCGGAGGTTGTGGTCATCTGTGGATCAGGAAAGCATAGCACTCTCAGAGGAGTTTCACCCGTGAAAACCATGATCAAAGAGATGATGTTACGGATGAGAAGTCCGATGAAAATTGATAGAAAGAATGCTGGCTGTTTCATTGCCAAAGGAAGAAGTGTGAAAGATTGGTTATGTTGATCGAGAAAGGAAACTAGAATCATGCGAGTGTATTCGCCTGAGCTTCGTTGGCCAATACCACAGAAGAGAAACACGTGTTCATTCTTCTAACCTTGGGTTTCTCTCTCCTAGCTTGAGATATCAGGAAGTCATCACCGAAGTTGCGACCTAACATATCGCGTCTTCATTTTCAACCTACAAGATAAAACAACAGATAATTATGAATTTGTTTGAACACAATTTCGTCTCGTGTTTATTATTCTGTGTAAACTCAAACACCCAAAAGAACCAGAATATGTATAGATACATATTCTGTTTAAAAGAAAATATGAAGCGACTCGTGCCTTTCTCCTAAATCCTAATTTATTCTTGTTCATTATGTGCAGTAATCGTGTTCCTTTCTGTGCAACATAATTCTCTACCAAAACGCAAGTATTTTGAGCTTGAACTTTAGAAATGAATAGGAAGCTAAAAGCATGCACCAATAACCACAAAAGACCTTTGATGTTCAGACGAAGAAATAGGCAAGTCATACCAGAAAATCCATCGTGCTGACTGAGATAATCAACGAGCTTGACCATATAGCTGGAGCAAAATATGCTGCCGCTTCAATCTCAACTTCAGATTGTTGCCTCCAAACCCATTTACATCAGTTTTAAAACCATGGCATCCACCAAATATACATCTTGCCAAGATTTTTGTGTGAGATTGCTTCAGTAATTAATCGACGGGCCTGACCTTCAACGGCAAGAGGCAAGGATGGAGCCGCACCAACACCAACTACAACTCCTTGCAACCTTGCCTCAATGTTACTAATGGCTAGCTGCGGCATTCAACAAATGGAGCATGTCTCAGCAATTATTTTATAGCTATCCTGATCAAAATCTATACTGTTCGAAAGAAAATATTTATTTTTAAGTGTAGTGGGTATATTGGGTCAGTGAGAAGATTATTTTAGTAAAACAATAGAAAGGGACAAAGGGAGGATTTTCTTCCCTACATGGTTCAGGATTTCCAGGATGAGGAATCTTAATTTTGCTGATGGCAAAAAAGTTTACATCTTCTTGTCACTATAATCTGGAGCATCAAATGAAAGCATCCACAAATTATGATAGCTGGAACATGGTTATTTTTTTCTCTTTTAAGAGAGGGATCGTTCCTAAGAAACACTTCCGTCTAGTGAGGTTGCAACAATTGTTCAACCAAAAACAGGGGAGCAAGAGGAAGGAGTGATCATGAATTTTAAAGTGGAGTAATTGCTTTAAACTTAGAGGTGAATGAAGGAGATCAGAGATGCAAACCTGTGCATGTGGATTCTGAACTTCTACCCCACTGGACTTGTGAGATTTTGTCCATTCCACAAGAGGATCATGAATGAAGGTTTCAAGAACACTCATCAAAGTCTCCCTATGCATCCTGAGAACTGAAAGTGTGATCTCGCAGACCCTCAAGAAGATTCCTTCATAACCAGTGATTCCCAAGCCATCAATCATGTTCTGCAAATTTGATCAGAGTCCATAAAAATACATTCCCAAGGTGATAAGAGAACTCCATGCCATTAGGGAAAAAAAAATGAACTTGGGTCATGGTTTTTAATTACTTTAATATGTTGAAAAGTATAAATATACTGAACACAGGAATCCTTGAAAGAGGGAAAAAAAGAAATCCCAAATGTCCTGCCAGGACATGTATGTCGAACAATTTTAAAAGTGCAGAACTTGAAATTTTTCTTGCAGGAAAACCCAACTAACCAGTCAACAAAAGTAAGCCGAAAATCTGGTTTTTCTTTTATCGCAACAATAAAAAGACTACTTAAAACTGTCTAGGCAAAAATTCATGAAGCATGTGTTTCTCACCTGAGTAAGCCTGAAAGGAACCAGCTCTGGCTTCTCCAACTGCAATCCTTTGTCAAATAAGCAACTGAAATCGACATGAACACAGTCACCAGTAGTAGAATCAAAAAGAACGTTTTCACCATGCCTATCACCAAGTCCCACAATATGCCCAACCATTGACCACACAGCAGTGGTGTGTGCATAAGCAATCCGTGCCCTAAACCAAGCAGCTGGCTCAGAAAAAGTGGTAAAAAACCATTTATGGAAAACTGGAGGGAACAGTGGAAGAATTTTATTCTTCAGCATCTCGTCTTCAGGCATTTTACTGTGGCACTGATCGTATATCCGCTTAATCTGAGGATTTGTCTTCAGCCTATCAAATTTTCCACAGGTAATATATATGTCTTGAAGTATATGCCTAAGTCCACGAGTATGAGGAACCCATTCTACCATGCCACAATCCTCTGTCAAAGGTATCACAGCAAAGGTGCGAATGTAGAGCTTCCTGCGTCGGCTTTCTGGGTATTTGGACAACAAACGGTTTATCATTGCAGTGAACTCCATCATGCGGGCATCTTTCCTGAGATCATCCTTGGGTTTGCACAGGAATGGACGTTCCATGCCATCACTGCCAAGTAGGATAATCTGAAATACAATGGATAGATAATTAAGTAAACAAAACACAAGGCAGGCATCAAGTTTTAAAGGAAAATCTGCAATAAACATAACTAGCAGGACAATCTATAGACACGGGAAGGAGAGAACAAATTAAGCAGGATCTCCAAATTCTTTTCCAAATCTGTCATGGTACTCTGAAACATGAATTATGCGAACCATGAACTTAAGAATTTGGACGGATTTGAATCCAGAAAAATGTTGCAACGAATGACTGCATTTAATGAAACTACTGGAAACAACATACTTTTTTAGGTCGTTGAAGAGATGAAAGAATCTCAGCCTCGTCAGCGATGCCTGATATGGTAGGAAGATCAGTCAAAGAAAAGATATCAGAGGTAAGTGAATCAGTAAGATTCCCATCACATGTTGGTAGATTAACTGTAAGAGATTGTTGAATTGGCATGATAATTCCCAGTGGCATCATCCTCTTCAGGGAACTAAATTCACTTGAGATATTAATTGTCCTTGATTTTGGTTGACCAGCATGAAAGCATAACTTAATCAAATGATCTACAAGGCTGGCAAACTGAATAAACAAATTGTTGCCATTATTTCCCTGGCTAAATCCTTTTCGTGCAGCTTGTATGATTTCTGCAGCTGCCTCCTTCCTAGAAGGAACAGTGGACTTTGAAACTGCTGCCATAATCCATAGCGCTTGCTGTGGGTACTGTCGAAGAACTGATGTGATGATGTGTTTCACCAATCGAACAACTTCATCATTCTGGTGGCAAATTCTAGAAACCAACTGAGGCAGTACTGTCAACCACTGATATGTTGGCAAATCCTTCAAACAGCCTCTCATAATACTCATTACCTGCCATCATAGGAAGTAAAGAAAATGTGGTATAAGAAACAAAGGAGCGAAAAAAAAAGCTCCAACACAGGTTAAAAGATAGGTCCTTATAGTTTGGTAAAAGCTCATCTTGGAAGTACAACTGATTAATAATAACAACTACCTTTGTGTGGACACTTTTCAGATCTTTATTAGTTGATGAGCCGCTTCTTTGATAAAAACTCCCAAAGTCAAACCATAGGGTAAGCAACCTTGGAAGTGCTTGAAAGAGATTTTTGTGACCCCTGTGAAGTCCTTTGGCATAGAATAAGAGCACATCAGGCACATAAGACCACCAACGCTTCTCAGTAACTACATTTGAAGAACCAACATTACTTGTTGATGGTAACTTCCCTGGACCTGAAGCAGAATTTTCTTCTTGACGCTTCCTGGCATCGGCAAACACTTCATCACAATACTTAGCCATATAGAAGTATCCTTTCTCCCACTTGGGCTGTAGTTCCTTTACCCTAGAATAAAAACTCATTACATCTTCTTTCTGCTTCTGCCCAGTGTAATGGATCCACCTAGCATACAGGAGAAGAGTTTTTGCAATATCACGATTCTCATTCGAACTTTGAGTGTCACAAACTAAAGGTGCTGAGTTCAGTGGAACCACTGACAAACTACTAATCGATGATACAGCTGCAGATCCTACAGCCTCCACGGGCATATTCAGGAGTGACTGTTGCAACTCCGCAATGGCACCATCAGACCTCCTGGTGCTCCACAAAAGCTTAGCCTTCTCCATGTGGACATTAGGAGCACCTGAAGCTTGGGCTTCAAGGATGGCTCGATTTGCTGTCTCATAATGACCAGCCATGCGACAAAGCTTTGCATATTGAAGCCAACAATTACCAACTTGAGCACCAAGACCACTGGCACCAAAAACCATTCTTCGGAAAGCCAAAAGAGGCTCCCTTGTCCATAGCGATGGCTGTGTAAACCGGAGTCGGTTTTCCCAGTTCTCCATCATCTTCGAGAAGCTCAGATCACCCACTTGAAACGACTTCTCCAAAAAAGATTCATTAGCAAGAAGAGTGTGGAAGTCCTCCAGCTCCCGAAGCAAATGAAGTTTCACAACAAATGGGTAAGCCCGCATGTAGGAATCCATTCCCGCAGCTGCCAAAGAAGCAATTAGAGCTTGCTTAGACTGTGCTATTTTTTCAGCAACCGAAAACTGGTCCTTCTCTATCATGGCCTGGAGAATCTTCGCAACATCCAAGTCAAATAAGGCATTACTTTCGGAGCTGCTACAAAGTAAACCTTCTTCATTAGATCCATTAAGGAACTCATCCATCAAGTCCCATCTGCCAAGTCTCCATGCTGCCTGCACACCTTGCATGCACCACATTTTCTTGTACTGAGGAATTCTAGAGATTAAACCATCAACATGAGTAACCATAGCTTGAAGATGGCACATGTTGAGTAAACAGTTGAGAACATCTGAATGTCTTTGTACTGAAGTGGGCTCCATCTGCAAAGCTTGTTCACACGAAGTTAAAACCTCAGCCCAGTTTCCTGCCTTTTTGTTTATTAGAATCTGGTCCTGTAGTATCAAAGATTTACGTAAAGATGCCACGCCAGATAGACCATCAGGCTCATCCAGACAGCTATATATTTGCATTAGGTATGAAACATCTTCATCCTCAAAAATTCCACTTCTCTCAGCTGCAGGGTTGAAAGAACCTGACTTCCCCCTCACATAAGATTCAAAGTACATTAAAGACCTTGCATAAGCCTGGCATCTTAAGGAGGCCCTGGCAAGGGTTACCTTTGGGATTGCAGACAAAAGCTCCGAAACATATTTACACTGTATTGTAAGTTGATCATGATCCATCACAGAATTTGGATATTGATCTTTTGACTTTAATGCTTGTTGCTTTGAAGATGATGGTCGAACAGATGGGGAAAGAGCCAGATCTTGTTCAACGTCATCCACCCATTGCCCAAGATTGTCAAAAAGAGTGAACAGTGACTGTACACAAACTTCACTTTGCCCACCGTTAGCTCCATGAACTGTGGCTCCACTGTTTTCTGATAGTGCAGCATCAAGAACAGATAGGATTTCTTCCATTATGCCATGTCGTGACTCCTCAGTTCCATGGCAGACAACATTAAGAACTAAATATGGCAGCAGATATACTGCTGTCTGCATGTCATGGCGCACTATACCTCGACATGCATTAAAAATCCTTGCACGAGAACCTGTCGCATGTGCCATCAACTTTTTTATCCAAAAGAAAATCCACCTTCTGAATGACATGGATGGTCGATAAATTGGGCCAACAGATGCAGAATCAACAACATTAGGAAGTTGAAATCTAGAGGTTAGACAAGGGGCTATTATTTCTTTGACATAATTAGAAAATCGGTCCCACAATATTTGACCCCTCTTCATTTGAATGCTACCATCAGTACTCTTAAACCCTGGTCCAGCAATCTTTGAAGGTTTATCCCTCGTTGATTCTGACATAGAAGCAGCATTCTCATCCATTGATGCCTCACAACCAGCAATCTTTAGCAGCTCTTGTATTGCTAATGCAGCTGAGTCTTGAATAATAGTGTCAGGTGCAGCTCTAAAAGCTCTGGCAAGATGCTTGTGAATTAACTCATAGATAAGGTCGTCATCAGAACATTCAATTTTAAAGCGTTGGCATGAAAAGCCCTTCACCTTTGCTGGGTCAACTGCACCAAGTGCTCCAAGACAATCAGCACAGACCAACTTCAGACGTTGTCCAACTGTGGTCCGTGATTCTTCCGCACATCCTCTCAATAAGGTTGTGATCAAAGAACTCAAAATATCCATATTTCTGCCACCTTCAGCAGTTATTAAACCTGTAACCTCTTCTTTTCTCAGATTTAGCAACTTTCTCAACTCACAAACTACCATATATCTCACATTTAAGTTCTCATGATTCAGACCATCGACAACATCTCGCAATTGATCATTCAAAGTCATTGACCCACGAGCTTCTTGTATAACTTTATTAACTTCTGATAGAGCAGGTAAACTAGGCAATATAGGGAACTCACAAATATATTGCTTTAAAATAACTTTGTTGTTCAGCACAAGGTCTTCCAATATTTTTCCCACTTTCTCCAGATGTCTTGTAGGATTTTCTTTGTCTCTCTCTAAGAAGGGAATAAGGGCAGCGAAGACTTGAGAAACTACGTATTTTCTGCTAGATGGTGATAGTTCTGCCAATTGTTCAATGAAAAAATGCAATAAAGTGAGACCCTCACTTTGGAGTGGTTCTTTATTAATAGCATGCATAAGGAGAACCATCAGTTTTGGCACATAAGTACTAAGTTGAGAACCCATCATCTTAATCAGCATCTCAATGCGTTGTAAGGCTTGTTTCTGCAGTGAATAATCCTCTGAGTGGAGCATCTTTCTATCGATACTGTTAAGGAGGCCAACAAAGTGATTCCTCAAAAAACTTGGAAGATCTTCACCACCAATTAGAACCCTAGCAACTTCTTTTATCATCTCAGGTACTCTTGCTAGCCTGGAATCAAATAGAAAACGGTAATGCTGGGCACAAGGAGAGAAAAGTGATATATATGAAGCATAATATGACTACAAAATACCACTAAACTCGATATCCACTAGTCAATCATTGCTGGTGAAAAGGCCTAAATGACTCGAAATATAAAATGACAACCAAAAGAGTTCACGGGCTAAAGCTAATGAGAGACTAAAACATTACATGCAGACCACCGAAACATATGCAGAACTTCAATGGCATCCTAACCAAGTGAATTATCATGTTAAATTTTTTTTTTTCGGGGTCCGGTTTGGGGGAGAAGAAAATCAAGTTCTTAGATACATTTTTAGTCACTGTATTGTTATGAATTAGTAAACATCTATACCTTCTACTTATTTCATCGGAGTCAGTTCCATCCAAAAAACATACAAGTTCATCTAAAAGTGCAGGTAACGCAGCTGCAAAAATTTCTTGTTTGTCAGAACCAGTCTGGGCTTGGTAAAATTGCAAAACAGAGAGTAATTCTTGGCCATCTGCTTGATGAAGAGCAAAAGCTAGCACTTTAGGTAGCCAATTAACTATAAGCGGCACCATATCAGAGTTCAAACATTTAGCCAACTCATTTAAAGTGTCAACTGCTTGCTCATCATCTTGCTGAGACACAACGAGTTTTGGAAGAACAACAGGAACCATTTTCTTGATGAGTTCTTCAGTTTCAACACCAAGAACAGCTTCTGCAAACTCTCTGATCATTATTGGACGGCCAGAAAGCCTCACTGACAAATAATTGAACAGTTCATTTCGAACATGAACAACTTTTGAAAGAATTAGTTCAAAACCTCCTCTAAGATGGAAGTAGCAAGATTTGTGTATTAGCCTTGATGCATTCATTCTCACTGTCACATGTAAATTATCAAGCTGATCAATCAATAAGATAAGAGAAAACAAAAAAAGCTGATTGTAAATATCAACAGCAATCATAATTTCTGCCGTTGTTTCCAAAAGGGTCTCAAAGATTTGGGGATCTTCAGCAGCTGCCAATGCATGTTTAATCATATCCATAAACTTTTGTTCTTTACTTTTATTTTGTGAGTCCTCGTCACAAAATAAACAACTCAAAACAGCATCTTCAACGAATGAGCTAATTTGACTGCAGAATGCTTCTCTAATAGCCTTCTTTCTGTTAAGAAGCAAAAAATTAACACATTTAATCCATTTGGATCTAGTTTCAACCAAACTGCTAGTGGTTTCATGTACAAGGATCCTTCGAATATTTTTCACACAAGAAACTTGGACATCTTCTGATGACTCATCATAAAGAAGTTCAAAAAACAGATTCCTTAGAAGGCTGAAATCAAAATCCATATTGATTTCCCTGCTGTGCATTTCAGGCAGACTTACATCATTTAAACACTGCTCATTATTGCATTGATTACTTCTTCTGTCACACTTTGAACACCAAAATCCTTGCAGTAAATAATCTACTGTTCGACAGGGTTTTTCATTTTTTGTAGTCAAAAACAATTTGCATTCACTTTTATCTAGACCAGCTCCAGCATTACAAGATCCATAGAGGCACGACATATAACCAAGAGAAAATGGAAGAACATTCCTGACTTTTTCGTGTTTCTCTCCTTCCAAGAATCTGTAAGACCAAAAAAACGAAAGATAAATAAACTCTAGAAGTCCTCATATGGGTGATTTCAAGCACAAAGAACGCATGATAGAACAAGGAGCAACTTTCTAGTGATTATATTTTGACTATCACTTTATCACCTCCAGGACTCTAAAATGTAACCATAAAAGTATAACTCAAGCTATAAGCAAAAGAAAATTGAACAACAAAACACTAGTCATGGTGAGTAATCTATTCAAGACTGAAAGTGGCGTGTAAGTTTCAAACAAGGAAAAGTTATAATATAGATGCATTATTGTTATTCAGTAATGAAAAGTTAAAATGCATACACCTCATTATGTTAATGCTTTTCTATCTTAAAACAGTTTTCATTAATCGCTTATCTAAAACTGAGAAATAAGTACATTAGATTTTCAACTTACTCCATTCTTCTGAATACATGTGATAGTATTCGATGACCAGACCACAAGACAATCACTGGCATCGAAATCACTGCTTCAGATCTAACTTCTTCAGCTTCATCATGAAGGCCCAAATCCAGGACTTCCAGATCAGATTCACTACTTCTATCAGCAAGCTTGCTCGCAACTTGAACAGAGAAACATTTTGCTTTGCTCAGATTATTAAGTTTTCTGTCTATGTCGGAATGGGTCCATGGAAGCTTTAGCAGTACACATACTTGGTCTGCATCAACATCCTGATTTCCAAACATCTTACTCTCCATCAGAAGTGGATCTATATAAGAACAAATTATCAGTTCACGCCAGAAATTGAATAGAAGCGTATTCACAATTTAAACTGCCAAATCTTGAATAGCACCCGTCTAACAGCATCCTAGAGGAAGACAACCATCATAAAACTTATAAATTTCTGCTCCTACCACTCCAACATTATTAGTTTAACTAAAAACAAATGTAGGAAACCAGATGCATGAAGAGCTGGAATAACATCCGTAAACCTTTTCCCACTTCAAACACAATTACTCAGTCATCATCACATCACATGTCAAGAAACCAAGAGTTCATGATTGCAGAGGAAATTGAATCAAGAGGACAGAAACCATACCAGCATGCACATCCAATTATTTCAAAAAGCTATGATTTATTATTCAAGTATGCTTATCTTGACAAGTTTGGCTGTATAGTTATCCCTATATTATACCAGAATGCATTCCTTATTTTCAAGTCACTTACCTTCAATTTTGAGATATATGTAAGCAGATAATAAGTTGTTTCTGCTTTTGAGAACCAAACCAAGTTAACAAATCATATCCCGAGAGTCAGCTTTGCTAAAATTTTAATGACTAGGTTAGCTTCATTGACTTACTTTGCAAAAGCAATATGTTGTGAATTCCTTCCAGATAGATTGAAATATCGACTGTGAATGAACTTTCTTGTTTTGCCTGCATTAAATGAAAAAAATTTATTCAGAGTTAATAAAATGTGAAAAAGAGAGGGGGAGAAAAATTATAAGCCTAAGTACCTCAGCCAATATCCAGGGTATCCATGAGTACATCTCCTGAAAGATTCTAAGTGCCAGAGTGGTCTCTGGATATCTACAGAAGGCAATGCAAAGCATGCTAAGAGCTGTTAACGCAATATCTGGTCTTAAAGAACCAGGACTGACAGCCGGAGATTTTAAACTTTCAATGAAAGAAAGAAGTGAAGTGTGCATATAATTTGAATAGTCATCTTCTCTTTCACAAGCAACAATACGAACATGCTTTTGCTGAATCTGATTACTAGCATCAGAAGCCATAATTTCCTCATCTACCTTTTGCCGTTTGGTCTTGGAAGCGTCCACATCCTGAATAGGTCTTTTCTCCCTGAACCTTGTGTTTCCAACTGGTTTATCACTTGATATTAACAAATCTAGACTTCTACAACTTGTCATTTTCCTTCCAAAATGATCAGGACCAAGTATGGAAAGAGCTACTTGAAGACAATCAATCAGTGGGAAGCAGGGTTCTGGAAGAGAAAGTAAATAAATAAGCGACTCTGGCCTCCATATATGAGGAGGACAATTTTTTGCAATTCGAATATATGCACTGCACAATGCAACCTGAGAAGCAGAAATAGTTTTTAGATCTCAGTCAAATCAACTCTTCTGACCTATCAGCTATCCAGATCTCATGAATAACTCACTAGAATTACTATGCTATCTAAATGAAAATTTATGGAATAATAACATTACCTTAAGCTCCTGGCTTTTGGTTCTCCTCATTGCTTGAGGAAATACAGTTACCAAATCAGCAGCAGTTAGCTTGACAACAAAGTCAGAACAACCGGAGTGTAATGCATTCAGGCAACCACCCAATGATGAATCATAAACCACATTTCTGCAATGTAACAACATTGTTAGCATACTCACTAAAAATTAATGAATATTATCATTTCAAATAGATTTCCTTTGAGATCCGCGAGCAGAGTGATTGACAACATGCACGTACATAGACATATCATTATCATCTAACCACCAAGGAGCAAGTTAAATTAATCAATTTAACCTCCCACAAAGCCAAACATATTCCTGCAGCAAGGAAAGAATAAAATTTTGACTTCCTAAATAAGCCTTATATATTACAGAAAAGTAAAAGTTTTGCTTCAAATTTCACCCCAGTAGATCTTTTCACATTGCATTATCATCAAATCTTTAGATGAGATTTCCACCAAAAGATAACTTCAAGTTCCACTTCCAGAAATCCAATCACATACCTATATACAGGAAGCCCCTCTTTGTCCTCACTTAATATAGTGGATATTGACTCGATTATATTCAGATGTGGAAGAATGTCAAAATTTACTGCTGATGCAATGACGCTTGTAAAGTCAAAACATGCCTTCAACAGAATTCAAAGTTGTCAAAAACTGTAAGTTTCCAAGAAATACGTATATAAACCGGGCAAAGAAAAAATATATAGAGAGATCTGTATCAACAAGCTTCTCGAAACCAATTGGTATACTAAAAATGCTAGCATAAAGTAATGGCTACCCACCACATGCAAGTCAGAATCCCCATAACATATGAGAGAACACACTGCCATTACAAATGACACATCGATTAGTCCTTCTACATAGAGAGTTCCTTCTGTTAGGCATTTAGCAAGAAGCCTAATCATCCAAGTTGCAAAAGGTTGCCACCTTTCTTTGCCAGTAAGTTTAACTAAGATACCAGTGCCATCGGTTGGTTTATTACATGCTGGGAGATCTCCAAGACGAGTAAGATCCTTCGAAATCCCATTGAATGACTTAGAGAAACACCTTAAAGTTACTCTAGTGGGTTCTGCAATGCTTGCATGGTCAGGACAGCATGATGCCACATAGAAAACATCTGCATGAAAACAAAGGCATATAAGCTATATTCTATTCTTCCTAAATCCTAAGAAATAGAAATAGCATATGCATCAGTAAAGATTTCAGAGATTTCATCTTTTTCATTGCAGCTGGCAGGAGAATGTGGGTTAGAACGGGCCTACGCACTCTCCCACGTGGCAGAGTGCAAATAAATAGTCCATCCAAAAGTGTGTAAAATAAATTGATATGAATTTTCCTTCCCCAGCCAATATGCAAAGCAAACGCTATACCATATGGTTAAAAAGCAATAAATCACGAAATTCTTTCTTACCTTCAACAACTATCATGGCATCAATGAAAAACAGACGGTAAGCATCTCGGGTTCCAGTACGAAGCAAAGATAAAAGTGAGCTGACAGTTTCGAAAATTATACCATGCCTAGAACTGAAATAAATGATATACTCTTTATCAGACAAATGTCAGCATAGCAGCAGCAACAACAACAAATGAATAAAATCAATCAGGAAAGTAGGAAGCAAGCAAGAAAGACATAAATGTGCCACACACAATTAAAAATTGTTCTAAAGCTTATGGTTGCATTAGACTTAGATACTAACTTTACTGTACAATATAGAAACATCATCATATGAAGCATAGGAGGCAAAAAAGTAGGAAGAAAGTTTGCTCCATGGCGCATATAACTTCAACATTTCAAGAATGGAAATTACGAAATCACGTGAACTTTATCAATAAACAAAACAAACTTCATGAATAACTGTCAAGAAATGAATTCAATCGAAAAAGGTTGCCAGGGAATTCACATTAGAGATTAGATATAAAAATAAGATTAAAACCCAAAATTAGATTTACAAAGATCAAGAAAATCGTCAACAAATCAGAAGATTGTCTCTTACTTGCAGCCAAAAAGAAAACATGTATCCAAAAAAACTGTACGTCCAGTACCGAAAATCACTTTCTCAACCAACCCTCCAATCATAGAGTGTTCCACTGCCTAATCCAGTAGTATAGCTAACACATCAAGAGCTTAGAGTCTAGCCAACAGAGTTAAGCACAAGCACTTGCGCATACACTAACTTCGAGTGACACAAAATTCGAGTTTCCCACCTTTTACTAAAGCTTAAATAAGAACCAGTTGATCGTCATTATTATGCCCACTAAAATAAATTTTCGAAAAATAAATCTGAAATAACAGGCGATAACCAATACAAGATATAGATATATAAATAGGGATAGAAGAAACATATAAAGAGGGTTTCACAAAAAGCAATATGAAGTTGTTGAATCACGAATGCATTACCGAAACAAAGGTTCCGCAAAGAAGGGCAGAATGCGACCAATGACAGGTAAAACGGCGCAGGCCTTCCCATGATAAAAGACCCCAGGGAAATTCTTTGCAATATGGGAGATGAGCTTCAAAATAGCTACAACTTCTCTCTCGTTGGCTGCATATCATACGATTATTAAAAATATCTGATTACAAATTTGAAATGCTCTTGTTTTCTTTCAAGTAAAGTAAATTCATTAAAGTTTGGGTTTCAAAATTCCAATTTTCGTTCAGTACAATTAGTATCATCCCACCCATTTCAATTTTCTCGAGAAACAAACAAATTTTAAGAAAGAAAGAGAGAGAGAGAGAGAGAGAGAGAACCAGAAGGGGAGGGAACGACATAGGCGTGGAGGAGATTAGGAAGGACAGCACGGAATCGAATCTCGAGAGCGTCGTCTTCTGCATTGGAAGGAGGAGTGGATGAGGAAGCTGCTATGCGTTCACGGAGCTCGTGGACCAGGCTCGACAAGTTCGCCATGCCCTAAAACCTCATTCCCCTCTTTTCTCTCTCTCTCTCTCTCTCTCTCTCTCTCTCTCTTCCCTCCCAATTTCGAAATCGCAGACCAGACTATGCTCAATAGTTACACTCACTAGTGACTAGTGTGGGCGTAGTTAGTAGTGTAGTGGCCGTTCTAGATATTTATACTGTTCAAGAAGGCGCCACTTTCTCTTCTTGCCTTCACGCTTCCCAGTTTCCCCGACTAGTCCAGGCGTCAAAATCAATTTGGGCTTTTTGGACATAGAAACGGGCTCTTAAGGGTAACAGACGATGGGGCTTTAAAGGCCCGAAATTTTGTTTTTCTTTTTTGGCGCGAAAAACGTTTTAAATAGAGAAATAGAGAATTAAATTCTTTTTTACTTCTTGTGTTAATGCCACACGTTGGATGGTTACTATTTCAAACACTTTTTCTTAAAAAGTCTTTGGATGGCAGAAAATAGATTCTCAACACTAATTCTGAACCTTGAAAATAACAATATTGGCCACAACCTAAGGACCATAAAATTTAAATTAGTAGTATTTAGGGAATACAAAATCTTTTTTTGATAAAAAGTTAATTTATTATTACTATTATTATTATTATTTCTTTTAGGTTAGCTTGACAAGTACTTTTGACCATGTGATTTCTTTTCTTTTTTTGCTTTTTCTCTTTTTTTTTTGAAGAGAGCCTTCATTAAAAAGAAGAACAACAAAAAAAGGCGGAGGGGAAAGCCACAACCATCCTCACCAACAAAATAACAAAACCAATCTATTGGTCAGAAAAAATCGATAAAAACAGCCAAAAGAAAAAAATTGAGAGGGCTCCATGCTGGCGTGTTAGACCATATGTAATTAAGTTATATCATTCCTTCATCTATAATGATGAAATTTCAAAATATATCAAGAAGAATGCTAGACCACCCTCTTGAGAATTTTTCTATCTCAAGTCTACTTGAAAGTGGAAAGAGAGAGAGAGAGAGAGAGTAAATTTAGTATTAATATCAATAGATCGTCAATTTAATTAAACTTATAGGTCAGCCTTTACACTCATAATAATAAATAATGGAACAAAAAGGACCTTTGTTTATATTGACTTTATCTATTATCCATTACGATACTTTCCATCCCTTTAAACAAAATCACGAAATTGATTTTATTTCATAAACTAATAAAAGATATGCAAAACGTAAATAAACAAAAACAAATCTGCTAAAAGACTTCCCGTTTGCATTAAAAGCAACTAATTCCTCTGGAGCTCAACCAACTAAACGATATCAATTCTCTACAGAAAATTCCTACTAGTCATTTTATGAACACAACCCCTTACCGCCTCCTCTTGGGGCTTTACCAACTTCTTTACTTCATCAATGGTTATCAAATTATTGTTTGCTCTTCTTCCTTCCTTGCTTTCCTCAGCTTGTAGTTCCAGTCCAATTACAGGGAAGCCGAGTAGAGTTCACAGTCGGCATGGCACAGATGTTAATGTCGATTGGAAGAAGGCGGTATTGAATGTCAAGTTCCCGGAAAATCTTAACCATCTCTTCAATCAGAAGAGATCTTCTTGCATACCTCTCACCCATGTCTTGGTGATTCATTCTGTGGCACAACCAGACGGCCATTCTCACCCTGTTGAGTTCTTCAATCTCCTTCATTATAATCATTGGTGCGGGATACCAATGCTCCTTCTTGTTCTCAACATAACTGCAGTAAAAAACAATAGGAAATTAGTCATACGCATATCATAGTTATTACATGACCAATCAAGAGTAAGGAAGAAAGTTATGTTTTCGCAATCATACCTCGTTATTCTCTGTCTCATAGCGACAATCTTATCCGCTGGAGTAGCGACATGGATGCAGAATTCAACACCATCTCCTGTGTCCGGACTACGGTAGAAGTTGTTGATGGCCTTAGTAGCGAGAGTACTGTTGGGGAATATTATCTTTGTGTTGTCATACCTTAGAAAAACAGTAGTCAAGATGTTCATTTCTTCTACAACCATCTGAAAATTCGTTAAAACACAAATTAGGCCCCCCATACATACAAGGAAATTGGCAGAGTCTAACTTCCTCAAAAGATGGAAAGTTACCTGAACTCCGTCGATTTCGCACCGGTCTCCGACATCAAAAGGGTGCATCACAAATAAGAAAACAATAGCTTCAAAAACCGTCTTGCACGTGTTTCCGAAAATAAATGCCACAAGGACTAGCTGTGAACTGACAAAGAGTAGAAATTTGCTGGTGGCAATTCCCAGTACAAGAAGCCATATGACCCCAATAACAATAGCAACTATTATGTTCACCACGCGGTGAAGTTTGTTGACAGCAGTTTTAGTGTCATTCAGTGTCAAAGCAAGTGCTCTCCGCTCTCTGAAGGCATTGACCTGGAAAAGAATACAAGTTTTGTCAAGTCTCTAAAAGCTAATATGTGTACCAATGGAAAATGCATCTGGGGAATTGTATGAACAGATGGTGCTTTTAAACACCTTTCACATGTAATCTACCCTTGAAGATCTTTGTATGAGAAGAAAAAACCAAAAATATAACCATCTTATTTCTTGTGTGCAGGCGTGCCTTTTTCAAGTGGTTCGTTTTGATAAGCATATAAATTACTGCTATTAGTGGCCTTAATTCAAATTTCAGTTCTACAAAGCATCTGAATATACTAAAAAGAAATACAAGGGAGAAAGAAAATTGCTGAAAGAATTCAAATGAACAATGTCAAAATCTTTTCCCAAGTAAATTATGAATTTTGGACTTGTTTTAAGGTTTTGCTAAGAAGAGGAGTTAGTGCCCTCATTCTTACCACCCAGTTTTTCAGGGAAGATTTGCTGATTTTTTTGGTCTCCGATGCCCCTTCAAAGAGACTCATGGTCTTCAGAGCCTCATCTTCTCGCATGAAACGCATCAAATCCTCCATGTAGATGTACCTGCCAATGAAATAGGTGAAAGAAATTTGTTTAGATAAGGAAATAGTCTATAGACAAAAATGAAAAAGAAAAAAAAAAAAAAANCACACTAAGTGTGCACACTCAGCACTTAATACCAAGTGTGTGCATATATTTGCACACACAACACTTGTAGCTAAGTGTGCACATTTCCACAACAAAATCACCTACATTATAATACAAATTAGATATAAAACTAAAATATATATCTAAAATATATAAACTAAAATATTTCAGAGTTGTTTCAGACTAATCACGTACTTGATACTACATAATACATCCTTGAAAGAAAAACTACATAATTCAATATAATCATAAGAGAACTCAATATTGAAAATTTTATAAACAAAGCTCAATTACAAAAAAAAAAAAAAAAAAAAAAAAAAAGAGAGAGACTCATCATCAAGCTGAAAAGTCATCCACTTGAATACTACCTCCTACGAAAATGAAATCAAGGACATGACCGGAGAGTGTTGACCGGAGAAAATGACATTTCTCAATATGAGAAATGACATTTCACCGCAAAAATAATAATCGTATCATAACGCTCTTTCCAATTGAGAAATAACTACTCAAGGAGAATTTTTCTGAAATTCTAGTCACAGAGAAAACAGGATGCTTATTTATTATTCCCAGTTGATTTTAATTTTTTGCATGCATCTATTCCTTTCTGATATTTTAATAAACATGTCTACTTCAATTGAACTTGACTTGCATGAAACCATTATAACACGGGAGAATGGGGGAAAAAATAACTCAGCCTTTCAAAATAACGAAAAACTTCCTCATCATTTTACAATCTAATGTAAGGTCAACATGTAATGCAAACATAGTCAATAAATTACTAAGCTTTAAATCAAGTCGATGGTAACGGCGGTAAGAGTCTCATGCCACAATAATAACATACAATTTAGCATTTATGACAACATGGCAAAATCAACTTTCAATAACAGCTTATAATAATAATAACAAATAATACTTGAACTTTACAGCATAAGTTGAAACTGTAACAAGTTAAAAGAAAGAAGAAACTTACTTGGAGCCACGCCTAGCCACATTCTGAAATATCTTTTTGGCAGCAGCCTTGGCCTCAACTTCACTTCTTATCTGAGTATTTGAATCATCTTCATGCGTGGAATCCAAAATTTGCTCATCGAGTGTAGTAAGAGAACCATGTCGAACCATTTTCATTAGTCTCTTCATGTTCCAAGCAGACACATTCTTGGGATTAAGCTTATGTAAGTGATCGATTGTGATCCCCTCATCGGACTTCTTGCTAAGTGCCCGAGACAGTTTCGAACTCTTCCCAGTTTTCGACAACCGTCCACTCCCAATAACCCGGCTCGTCCTAGGTGGCGGAAACCCGGACGAGAAAGCCGTGGCCTTAAGGTCGGGTGGCATAGTAGCCCCAGCATTCTGGAGCTTCTGAACCTCATCAGCAAGCCTCTCATCCTCCTCCTCTGTCTTATGAATCTCGATCAATGGCGGACCCGAGAGAGTTTCGATCACAAACTGGTTGAAAAGCGAGTCCTGAATCCTATCAAAGTAGGTACTAACATGAAAAGATGAAGCTAACACTTTCACGATGAGGGTCTTCACCAACCAAAGCAGAGTCCCGACCAAGAAACAGACCAGTATTTTGGTCACATATTTAAGGCCCTCGCTCCTGGTCTCTCTCTCAACTCTTCTATCAAACAAAAAGTGCCAAGCTATTAGAACAAGACCAAGCCATAAACAATTCTGAACAGCTTTTCTAACGCCATAAACGAAATACAGAACCCTTTTACGTAAAAGAAAATTCCTCTCAATAAAGAAGACCCCAATCCGGATCCCCCAACCCGAAACCAGTCTACCGCAAATCAGAACCGAAATCAAAACCTCCCATTTCCAAAGCTTCAGCTTCCACAAGTTTTTATGCCTTAAATACGGGATAGAAAGAGTACAGCCCAATGCCCCAACGATCAAAACCAAACTCGCCCATTGAAGCAGAGTCAAGGCACTAAGATTCGCCTTCTTGAACTCATCGGGTAAATCCTCGTCCAGAAACGGGTCATCATCTTCGTCATCGCCACCCTTCCCCAAAAACCCAGATTTGAGTTGACCCGATCTCGGCACCAACCCGGATTTCGGAACCGGGCTCGACCTGGGAATCTGCCCAGACCTCGGGACCCGACCCGATCGCCTGTCGGGTTCTTCGGGCGGGTCTAAAAGCCTGGACTTGGTCCTGGCCCTTAGCAAGCTAGACCTTTTTTGGAACGAAATCTCGCGCTGAAACGACGCGTTTGACGTACACCTCACAACCTCATCCCCTCCATCGCCCTGGCTCTGCCCCTGTTGTCCCCGAAACCCATCGTCCTCCGGCGACTCCTTGTACCGCCGCCGCACAGACTCCGCCGGGGACCCGACGACGGGGCTCTCCGCCGCCGACGACGGAGGGTTGAACGACACCTTGAGCTCCTTCGACGGCCGAGTGTTCATCGGCGACTCGGCCAGCGGCGGTAAATCCCGGTCGTTGTGGTGGCGGAGCTCCTCCATCTCCAAATCCATGTCCAATGAGTAGTCCCCCGACGCCTTCTGCTTGTGCAGAAACTGCCCAATCAGCTTCGACGGCGGATCCTCCACCATCCCCACCCCCTGGCTCTCCTGCTTATTATTGTTGATGTTACTTCTCCCTTGAACGAAATTGAAATCCTCTTCCGACCCACCTCCGGCTCCGGCGCCGGTGTCCTTCGCATTGTCTCCGTCGACGTCCTTCCACACGTCGTAGCTGGTTTCCCGCCATATTTTGGTGCCACACTTGGCGGGGTCTCCGGAATTGGCGGCGGCGGAGCTGGCCGAGGGATCTCCGTCGTCGATCTTGACGATGACCTCGCTCCGGTCGGGGTGGCTCATATCGTAGTGTTGGTGGTGGTGGTGATAATGGTGATCCTCAATGTCTTGATCAGAGAGAATGGGAAGCTGTTCGTGGCTGGTCTGGGAAGCGGAGATCTTCTTCGCATGCTTATAGGAACCGTGAGACTTGAACGATTTCTTGAGCGAGAAATCCATGGCCAGGTGCGTTAGAGGGTATTATTATAGCGACTGTCCGAATAAAATATTTGCTTGCCCACCCAAATATAATATAATTAATATGTACATTATATATTTTTTTGTGCAGAATTCAGAAAATAATAATAAATAATTAAAGAAAAGTTTTTTTTTTTTTTTTGGGTAACAATTGAAGCGAAATCAGTTTGACGCTTGTAGTGAACAAGGGCATTAATAAAAGAAATTTTGGTTATTTTTAATTGATCTGTTTATAAAATTAGAGAGAGAGAAGGGTTTAGAGAGTGAAGAAGATGCAATACAGAACATGTGGCGCCGATGACTGTGTTCCGAGGGAAAGAGAAAGCTAAAGTTGGAACGCTTTGCATGGGCTAGGTTTCGACTTTGGAGACTATTTGGGTAATTTCCTCTTTTCATGCAAAGCTAAATGTAAACACCATTGGCTTTCCAGCTCAATTACAACGGTGCCACCCCCTCACCTCATGGCTTCGTGGACAAGGTTTTTACTTTTTAGTTTCTGTTTTTATAAAAGGGAAATAGTGATTTTTTTTTTTTCCGAAAATAGGAAATTCAGGGAAATAGGGAATTAATATGTCTAAATGTTAGTTTTAGAAAAATGGCTAACTAACGGTACATGTATGAAACTTACCTTTTATTTTTGAGATAGCCATACAAATTTCTAACCGGGGAACTTTTCTTCAAGTGTTTTGTAACATAAATACTTCCAAATTATGTACTTATAAACGAATAGACTGTTACTATGAATGTTGAATTTTAGGTAATCTGGTATTAGATTTCTATTAATTTTAGAAATCGCTTCTCTTTCGTAATAATGAATGATGAGGGCATTTTCGTCAATTAAAATTTTTCACTAAAATTAAATGCTTTAGATATAAATTTGAAGCTTTATGTTTCATTTTAAGAATCAAAGATTCAAAAACTCTAAAAAATATATTTGTAATTGACCTGTTGAAAAATGTTTCATTATTTATTTCACGTCTAAAAATAAAAATTTGAAGTATTTATAAAGCAAACTAGATGACCTCATGTGGTTCACATTTTAATCAATTTAAAGGAAAAATAAAAAGTCTCAGCATATTATATTAAATTTAAGAATTTGATTTATGTGGTTAAAGAAAAAGTAACAAAAGTGATTTTAAGGATAATATCAAAAAAAAATCCACCACTTTTAGTGTTTTATATATAAAAAAAAAAACCCACACCTTTTTATTTATATCAAAAATTTGAATTTACATTTTCCTATTAAATAAATAAGATCAGGCCCATACATTTATTCAAAATTAGAAGTTTAATTCATTGATAAAAGCAATTTTACCCTTTAAAACTCAAAAAATATACATTAAAACTAACTAATAAATATTGAAACCACTCATTCTTCTTTTTCTTTTAAAAAAAATATTTTAAGTGAGAATAATAATTGTTATAACTAAAATGAGTTTCAACTATTTAAAAGAATTTTAGAAAAAAGAATGATAAAAGTTAAAGAAAATTCTCATTTTGCTCTTCTTCTTTTATTAAGAGTTTATATTATTATAAATAATCAAAATTCAAAAAATAAAAAGAGGAAGAGAATGACAAAAATAAAAATTTTAAAAATTTCTTGTTTTTTCTTTCTTTTTTTTTAATGACATTTTAAGTAGAAAAAAATAATTATTGAAACTAAAATGAGTTTAATTCAAAACAATTAAATGTTAAAGAGAAAAAGAATGACAAATGTTTTTATTGTTAATAATTATTATTTTCATTTTAAATATTTAAAAAAAAAAACAAAGACAATGATAATTAGTTTTCCAAATTTATTATTTTTAATATATATTTTATGAGTTCAAATGGTAAAATTGTCTTTTTCAACAATTAAAACAATTAAAGTTCCATGTCTGACTAAATACGTAGGTTCAGTTCTTCTATTTGATAAAAAAAAAATATAAATTGGATGTTTAATTTGATATTAGTGAAAAGGTGTGAGTTTTTTTTTATAAAACACTAAAAATTATGGACTTTTTTTAGATATTATCTCTTATTATTAATTTCTATTTTTCAATGAAAATTCCAATTTTTCAATTGCGGGGAAAATAGGTTTTTTTTTCATACTAAATAATGCAAAATCTTCATGCTAAAACATGGTCATCGTGACAAACAAGTTTTTCTTTAAAAAAAAATGTTAATGTTTTCTTCTTTTTTTTTTTAAGATAAAAAAATGTTAAATGTTTTCCGATGCATTTCCTCATTATTAAACCATGAACCTTCCAGAAAACACTAGTTTAGGGACGTATCAAGCCACAAGGGTGTTATCGTCATTTCATAAATCGAGAAAGGGCCTATGGTGGAAACGGAACACCGAATTGCCTCTGCACTAATCTCCATGTAGGAGACTCGCAGACGATTGTGCTCTGCGTGTTCCAATCGGACACGTCCACTGTACCCAAAATTACTATTAAATATCTCTATAGATACATTAACACAAGCTTGTCTTGGATAACTGGATATAGGTTTCAGTCAAACGGTTGGACGTGAGAACCAACCTTTCCCACTCAATTTTTTTTAATTTGTAATAAACGAGAAGATTATTAGTTAAATTTTAATTTTTTTTAAAAAAAATATCTTCAATATCTAGTTGGTGAACAAACATGAATGGCATTACGTGGCGGACAATGATTGCTCAGGACACAGATAGTTGCAGTTGAGCACCACCGCAATCACCGCCGTAAGAGTAGCTTTGCTTATAAGATGGAAGCCACGCGTCGTAACAGTAACCGGCATTGTAGTACTGAAGTAGTTTCCCGCGAGTAGTCTTTTGACTTTTTTAATTTTATTTTATTTTATCTTTTCATTTAAAAAAATTACGCGGCTGAGCGTGAGTACGAAATAGAAAGCGACATGTATGTAGGCTTACAATAAATAATGTGATAAATAAATCTGAAATTTTAGGCTAATAATAAACAAAAGAGTTTAAGAATGGACCAAAGGCCAAAAGTGAAGAGGACAAAATGGGAATGTCGTTGATGGGAATATTTTTATTCTGGGTCCAATGTTTGATTGATTGACATGTTTATATTATATAATATTTTTCTATGTCTTTGAAATGAGGATGTGAGATTTTGCATTTTGGTCCCATTTTTGTCGGATATGTTCTCGAAGGAAAGAAATGTTAAATATTAGCAGAGTGACTGACTGAGTTTGCCAGCCCATTACTTTCGAGCCAAACAAACCGTGGCACATTTCGAGTCCGCTGTACATTTTACCTTTTCAATTCCCCCATTTTTTATTTATTTTAATTTTTATGTGGAAGCCTTCATGACCAATAAATAAAAAATAAAATGAACCTTGGACAAACTTAATTGATTTGTAACAAACTGATTGGGAGTTTGCAAAATGTAGGTATTTAGGCCATATTTATTATTAGGTAATGACCATAGTAAGAATAAGAATAAGAATAAGAGAATTTTTTTTCCCTCATCAATGCATGTGTATGATTACCGACCATGTTCTATTTTTATGTCCCATTTCTTATTTTATCAACTAAATTGCTAATTTTAAAATACTAAAGTTAACAGCGTGAGAGACACAAATGGGACAAATATAACAATGTTTATCGTCATCCTTCATCATGGAAGAGATATTGTACAGTTAAAATAAGCTACCAACAAGAGATTACCGAAAAATGGAGCAGATTGCCTATGTCATTTTTTTGTCATGAACAATTGTAATTAAGATTATTTCGATTTTTTTTTTCTATAAGATACTTAAATTACGTACAGATAATAGGTTATTGAGATCCGAAATGACATTATTTTTTTGTAAATATTTTTCTTATTTGATTGGAAAATTTACAATTCTCGGTTTGAACGTTTGAAAATTATAAGTGATATATTTTTCTGAAGTAATTATTCTTTTAGATTCTTCATCAAACAAAAATAAATAAACAAATAAAAAGAAAAAGTGCATGCTAAATTAAATTGTGAGAAGGAGTACATATTCGGGTGAATAGATCGATGACGAGGATAAGTATTAGATCGATGAATTATAGTGTTTGTAAAAAAGAATTCTTCACAAAATTTTGCCGGATTGAAAAATGAGGGAGAATTGTAGGAAAACTAACCTCGTAATTGCTATCAATAATGTCATATCTGCTGTTAATTTTGTGTGTTAAAATTAGTTGATCTGGCGCAATTTGGTTAGAAGGACATGGAATGGGATATAAAAGTAGGACATGTATTTAAATTTAGGAAACTAATTTTAGTTTTTCTTTCACATACGTTAGTGAGTTGAGAATAGATATCTTAAGTTTTGAGTTCTTCTCATTAGTATTTTTAACTTTTCTTCTTATGATTATTTTCATTACAAAATTAGTAAGTATGCTCTTAAATCTCGTTTATTAATCCAAAATGAAAGAATTGAAGAAAGTTTTGAAAACCAATAAGAAAAAATAAGAGAAAATAACATTGTTTCTTTTGTTCACTCGTTTAATACAAGGTCAAATTATAAATTTTAGTGAAGTTAATTATCGTTGTTTTTTTTGTCAAATTATAAATTTTAGTGAAGTTAATTATCGTTGTTTTTTTTGTCCTCACTCCTAAGATATTCTTTTTTTTTAGTGCTAACTTACCTATTCCTAAATTAGGAATACGATTTATGAATCAAATAATTAATTACTAAAATATATGTACACATTAAAATTTTCTCTTTGACTACTGCGATGTAGATATTGACAATACAAGTAATTTTGTAATTTATTTAACGAGTTATGAAATAAAGTAATACTGTGCTTTCTTTTCTCAAAATTCAACTATGAGGGGGCAAAAACTTTATTCATTTTATTTTATTTTTTCAGTAAATATCATCGGAACAAGAGAAAGTTTATTAAATATATATTTTTTTACTTAACTCTATCAAAGCTCAAAACTTTATCTTCCCACATACTCTTACAAATTCTATGAGTTTTGGACCAATTGAAATAAATCCTATTGGCCACTTTCTTCATAAATATATAAATAAACACAAATGAATAAAAAATGTAAAGAATATAAATTTACTATTTCCTAACAACATAACAACATCTTATCTTGTTAGGAAATTACTATTTAATATAATTATATGGTTTACATATCTATTTAATTATATTGAGTCATACACATAGTGATGTGATTAAGTTAGGTCAAAATATCAATCTAGGTATGGATTAATAATATGAATTTCTAATTAGGATTGATGGATACCCTAATTACGTCGTATATATTGTCAATTATTTTGGGTTATAGTTCCTATACCAAAATTATACATACACTATTCTCTATCAGTTACTATCACTAAAGATAGAAATTTATTAAGTGAACCTTCAGACTTTCGACTGTAGAAGATATCTAACTCTTAAGCTTTCAATTTCGTAACGCTTTTGTGATCGTGACCAAGTCCTCAGCTACTTATCACTATGGACACAACAATCCCATTCTTGACAATTTGATGTAAATGGTTATTAGAATTGTGTTAGGTTTATTCAATCTTTATTTATGTAATAGTAAGTGGTATCATGTCTTTAGTTTTAATTATCTTTACATATTTGGATTTTTAGGTTTCAATATAACATATATGATTTTATGAATTTACATGATTTTGTTGAGGTATGAATGGTTGAGGGTTAAATTGTGGGGTTAGGGTCGTATACATACGAATTTTAGAGCTAAAAATCACTGAAAATCACATTAGGCTTGAGCTACCGATATTAAAATTGAGTAATTATGATTACAACAAATCGCCTAAGCATCGCAATGTACGGCCTTTGGCACGGTAGCACCAACTTCTAAAAACTCAGTATTGCGGCACCTAGACTCAAATTGAAACTAAAAATTTCAAGCGGCTAGCACCGCAACGCCAACTTCTTGGTGCTGTAGCACTGACCCGTTCAACAAAATAAGTCAATTTTGACTAAGTTAAGTAATCAAGGTCAACGTTTTGACCTATTTAAGCATAATGGACCTAATTTTTTGGAAGAATTGAGTCGAAAACGACTCAATTCAAGGAGTTCTAACCCAAAACTTGATCAATTAAGTTTAATTAGCTCAATCTACCTTAAAAAATAGCCTACACTTTACTTATTGAAAACTCTATTTGTGTTTTTTTTTTAAGTTTAATTAGCTCAATCTACCTTAAAAATGACCTACACTTTACCCATTGAAAACTCTATTTGTGTTTTTAGTTGACAAAGTATAAACTTAAACGACTTTTGTTAGTGCTATAGAAAACTTTGATTATTTAGGCATTATGGATTTTTTTTTTACAAAATTTATCTTATAATTTAAAAATAAATAAGATGGGATAATATGTTACTAAAGTAGCGTTTATTGTGTGGATTTGCTTATTTTAGGATATAAAGATATTATGTGTTTATTATTTATGTAGATAATTATCAGTTCAAATGAAGGTGATTATTTGGCCAAACAACAAACACACTTGCAATAATAAATGTGTGACGATTATTAAGTTTCTATGTAGACAATAAATTGGCCGAAAGGAAGATTTATTGTTTGATATGATTTATTGTCAATATTTGATTATTGTATTAAAGAGTACCACTTACAAAATGATAAGTCGGCCTAAAGGAAGGCTTATTAATGTTGTGTTGGGTATCTTGTGATGAAGAGACCACTACTATTTATTTATTTCTACTATGTTATGTTTGCATATTTTATTAGATTATGATATGAAATTAGGTTGTAATCTTGTTATTAGTTTTGTTCTTTATTCAATTTCTGCTTCTTTTATATATTTGCTGATATTAATAACATTCCAGTGCTAAAAAGCACAAACCTTAAGAAATAAGAAGAGCAGGTTTTGTTTTGTACTCAGTTGCATTGATCTAGATATTATGCTCTAGATAAAACATTGTACTACTCTTACCATTTAAAATTCTTCTGATGGTAAAGAAGGATTTTAAGCAGTGAGTATGTTATAATTACATAAGTCTTACAATAATGCGACACTCCATTAGAGAAGCCATAAAGGGCACTATACTTGAAGAGATAGATGCTAAGTTATTCCTAACAGCAATTAAGGATCTGAAACGAGTACCTTTCTTGAGAAACTCATTCCAATATAGCATAAGAATAAAAGGAATATAAGATAGTATATGTTGAAAATGAACTAATGGCACTTAAATTAGAGTTGTCAAAAAACTTGCTCGTACATCTGGTCTTTATCTCTCTTTCTGCACAATTCAGCTAATTTAAGGGAAATAGCAACACCATAAAGGACAAATAGTCTCTTTTGAGATCATTTATTATTGCATGTAAGGAAAAGATGGGTTGAAATGAGAAAAAACTAAAAGTACTCACTTAACATGCACTTCTCAAAACAAGATTAAAAAAAAAAAGAATAAAGATAAGAAAGCTTTAGTCAGGACCATACAGTATAAGGTGCAAAAGAAACAAAATGATAAATTTGCTAATTTCTTTTGCAAAAAGGGTTGGATACATAAAGAATGATTGTCCCAAATTACACCTTTCAATTAAAAGGGGTATGCTTATTACTTTTGTTTGTCTTTAAGTTAATTTAGCTCAAGTATCCAAATATATTTGGTGAGTAGAAACAGATTCCATTACTCACATATGTATATCTACGCAAGCTTGTCTGTAGAATCAATTGCCAATCGATGATGAAAGATTCATCTATTTGGATAACGACAACATAATTTTAGTAGAGGCTATAAGGTTGTTTAGATTACAGTTAGAGTCTAGTTATTATTGGATTTGGAAGAGACTTTTATTATTTTGTCATTTAAACGAAATTTAAATTTTCTATTTCTAGCTTAGACAAATACGGTTATTCTTGTTCATTCAGAAATAAAAATTTTTAGTTTTTTTCAATATTTAAATATTATTGGTACTGGTTCTTTAATTGATAATTATGTATAAATTAAAGACAATTGCCTCATTTACTAAATCCTTGCGTATTCAATAATAAGATACAAATATAGATTATTCTATGATATAATACGGGCATTTAGGACATATCTCTAAATAGAGAATTAACAGATTTATGCTAGATGGAATTCTTCATGCAATTGACTTCAAGGACATTAAAGTTTATATTAAGTGCATTAAAGGAATGCCCAATAATATTTCTTATGTTCATTGATGATTATTCTCATTATGAGTACCTATATTTATTTTATGAGAAGTTTCAATCTTTGAATGTATTTAAAAGCTTTCAAAGCTGAAGTTGAAAATCAACTTGGTAAGAAAATTAAGGATATCAAATTTGATCGTGATGGTAAATATTACGGTAAGGAAAATAGATCAAGTTCACAATATCCAGGGCTATTCGCTCAATTCCTAGAGGAATACAGAATTATACCACAATATGTAATGCCAAGAAAACCTAATATAAATAGTGTCATTGTGTGACAATACTAAACACTTAAAAGATATAATAAGAAATATGATTAGTTATTCTTCTTTACCTAAATTGCTATTGGGAGAAACACTAAAGACTGCAGTATGCATATTTAACAAAGTTTATACTAAAGCAGAGTGAAAACATCAAATGAGCTATGGATAGATGAGAAATCTAGTATTAAGCACTTATATATATATATATATATATATATATATATATATATATATATATATATATATATATAAGGTTATCCAGCTGAGGCTAGGCCACACAAGCCATATGTAAAGAAACTGGGCTCAAGAAATATTAGTTGTTATTTCGTTGAGTATACTTAAAGGTCGAGGAGTTTTAAGTTTTATGATCCCTTTACTAGATCCTTTTTCAAGATGGAGAATGCCACATTTCCTTGAAGATGTTGAGTTTTAGGGGAGATAAGGTTAATGAATAATGTCCTTGAAGAAGAATTTATTTCTCTTCCTACAGTTGCTATTGAAAATTATTAAGCACATATACCTGATATTATTCAAGATGCAAATTTGAAATTATAGAATAATATTCAGCAGCTCCCTATCCAAAATAAAGAAACTCTTTATCTAAAATAAGGAAGTTTCTCCTTATGAGCAAACTCAACAACTTCAAGTAGAACTGTCATTAAGGAAATCTACTAGGAAAAGGAGTAAAAAATGATCCAATCAATTTCATTCAAACCAAACAGTATTCTAACTCCCAAAAGTGGAATGATACCATAAAGAGTGAGACGAAATTCACGGGGACAACAATGTTAAAGATCTCATCAAATTGCTAGAAGGTGTGAAACCCATTGGTTGTAAATAAAAATTTAAGACCAGGGGGAATTCAAAAGGCAATATCAAGAGATTTATGATTTGTCTAATTCTAATGGTTTCACTCAAAAGAAATGCATTAACTATAAAGAGACTTTCTCTCTAATTTCAATAAAAGACTTTTTTAGGATGATTTTGGTACTCATAGCTTATTATGATTTGGAGTTACATTAGATGGATTTAAAGATTAGAAGTTTCTCATTCATATATTATAGATTTTATCAAGTCATTTTCTCATTTAGTTTTGAGAAAAATTTAGTTGATGGTTGAATAGATCACAAATTCAGTGTAAACAAGTTTATAATCCTAGTTTTGTATGTTAGTAATATACTTTTGGCTGGCAACAATATAGTCTTGTTACGCGATACCAAGAAATCTATATTGAAGTACCTAGATATGAAAAATCTTGGGGACATTTCTTTTAAATTAAGAATATAGATACATCGAGATTTCACTCCACATATCTTTTTACGATATCACAAAAGAGCTATATCGATAAGATGCTTAATAGATTTGGCATAAAAGATTGTACTTCAGAAGATATACCCATTGCTAAAGGTGACTAATTCAGTTTTAGTCAGTACCCCAAATGAGAGCATTCCCTTATGCATTAGTAGTAGGAGTCTTATGTATGTTTAGGAATATTAGGTAAATATCTGAATGACCCTAATATGGATCATTGTACAATAACAAAATGGATTATGCATATTTACAGAGAACTAGAGATATAAAGTAGGCCGACCTATATTTGATAAGCCCACATAGGCTTTGTATTGGGCTCAGGCTTGACCCGCCTAAAATGTGAATTGACCCAATCCAGCCCAAATTCTTACTAATGGGTCCGACCCAGCCCATAGGTTCAGCCAATATTTCATGCATGCTTAAGTGAGTTGTACCTATGTGGACCGAATATGGGTC
>JXTB01000162.1:788742-809297 GCA_002914805.1 Parasponia andersonii
AGGCTGTAAGCTATAGTTAATGGTATTAAAATACTATTAAGGATTTATTGTAATAATAATGCTGTAGTGTTATATTTTAATAACAACATAAACTTTTTGAAGTCAAAGCACAAATATTTTAAGTTTCTTATTATTAAATAAAGAGTTTAGAGTTATTGAGTATTTAAAGAATGTATAGATATAAATTCCATGATAATGGTCACTTACCAAAGGTTTACTATATAAAGTGTTTTCTTGAGCATATTGCTCATATAGGTATTGTGTTTTAAAGATACGCAGTTTTAGTGGGAGTTTGTAATGTAGTTTCGATATCTATTAGTAATACTTAATTTTGTTTAATTTACTACAATATTTAGTTGATGGATTTTCATGTAGACTCTGATTTGATATATATGATAGTTTTCACATTATTTTCTTTTATACTATAGATTATCATAAAGTGTGCAGTAATATATTAAGAGAAAGGATTAAAGTCGATCTCACTTCAGTTTATATTGAACCAGTTGGAGGCATGGTTAAGATCACATTTTGTATATTTTTTATGCCATATTCTATCCTCAATCTATGTCGTTCAGGTATATTAGTACGGTGATCGTTAAGGGTTATACTTGCCATTTTGTAAGTGCAGTGATTAGCACTTTGGTCCCAATCGACTAGATTGTTACTTCAGAGATATTTAAAAATAATATAGCGATTTCATGGCTAGCCTTAAATTTAAACAATATAATTTATTTTTGATATATATGTGGCCAAAGTAGGAGATTGTTAGGAAATTATTATTTCCTATAATTATATAGTCCACATATTTATTTAATTATATTGGACTATATTATTTTGTCTAAGCCCTACATAGTGATCTAATTAAGCTATCAAAATATCTATTTGGGTATGGATTAATAATGTGAATACTTGATTAGAGGACTTGTTTAGAGTTGATGGATACCATAACTATGTCGTACATATTGTCACTTATTTTGGGTTATGGTCCTCATACCAAAATTATACATATACTCTTCTCTCTTAGTCACTATCACTATTTAGACTTTTGATTATTGAAGATCATGACCAAGTCCTAAGCCATTTATTACTATGAACATAAGTAATCTCAACAATTCTATTCATGACAATTTAATATGAAGGATCTTTAGGATTTGTTAAGTTAATTCAATCATTATATATACTCTAAAACATCTATATGTAATATTTACATATAATATATATATATATTGATTGTAGGGCAAATACTTTTATTATATCTATATAATCTAACTAAAAAGAAAAGTTAGAGGATGTTTTATCATCGAATAATACATTATTGAAGTGTAGTCACAAACACAATTTGGTAACTGTCAATTTTTTACACATGAATCCCTTGTTTCTAAATTAAAAAATATATTATCAGAGGAAAAAAATATAAAAATATTATGCTTTTTCTTTTTCCTAGTCATCCAAAAATATCTTCTATGTCGACAACCAGAATAGGACAGAAATAAGCCAATTAAACTTTTTTTTTTTCCTTTTTAGTGAGAGAGAGCTAAATAATCTCTTTAAACTCAACCCAAAACCAAAATTTCCATTCCCCTCTAATGTCCTCGTAACAGGTGTCATTGATATCACAAATTGCCAGCTTTTAGGCTCTCATGCCGCTAATAACATAAGTTGATAACAATAGATTATTCACCAGATCCACCCAAATCCCAACTCATTTGGTTGCTCAGTGAGGCACTAGGCACAAAAAGTTGTGAACATCCCAACCCCACTTTTCTAACCTTTCACACATTAATGTCTAATTTATGCTTTCATTTAATGTTTAATGTTGTTATTCTAGTCGTGTCTAGAACTTTCAGTTTAATAAAAGGACATTTTATAAGTCTATGCCACTTGGAACTTTTTACTCTAGCCAAGTGAGATGGCTCGCCACTCTTTTTTTCGTAAAAAGTTCCACTACTTACGTTGTGGCTTAGTTTACTAATGTGAAGCATGCAAAAATGTCTTATATATTATGTTATCAAGTAACATCGTTCTATTTTCATAAAGCTTTTCTGTTTTAGGAAATAAGAAATCGTTAATATGCCCTTCTAATTGTCAAATTTTAAGAAAATCCATCACATTTGGGTAGTATTATCCACAGATAAGTGATAGGTAGATGTACTCTGCAGAAACCCGAATACAGTTAGAGCTGAAAATGCAGTAAATTCAATTTAAATACGTGAAGTTTACAATAACGAAATTCACCAAATCTTGATTTTTCTTGGGTTGAGTTTCATGTCATACTGTATGCCATCATAATCATCTTATGTTTTTTTTTCTTTTTTGTTTTTTGGGGTTGCACTGACTTGGATTGTTATTTTCTTGCATATGATTGGCACTTCTGTTGCTCCACCAAGTCCAAATTCAAAAGGCAACTGAAAAGAAACGCGTGGTCATGGTACGATTTTGATTGTCTTGGAAATCAATGCAATCAAAAGAACGATTACGGCGGTTTTGAAAGAGAGAAAAAAAACGAACGATTACGGGCCACTGTTGGGCCTAAAGCGCGTAGTACATTCGAGAGTTGTTTTTAGGAAAATGGACCTAATTAGCAGTGATTTGGGCCAAACTAACTTGAGGAAATTTGATTTTTTTTAATGATAATTTTTGAAAAAAAAATTAAGAGAGTATTTAAAAGAAATGACCTCTTTTTTCAGATCAATTTAAAAAATAGCCGTTTTTTATACCTATTTAATAATAACCCTTTTATAATTTTATTTTTGATAAATATCAGTTTTTTAGTTAATCTACTTTTTATAAAATAAATCAATACTTTATATGTAAATTGATTTTTTAAAAATTAAATCAATTTTTAAAAATAAATCAATATATTTTGATATACTAAATATGAAAAATAGTCATGTTTAAATAATCTCATTTATTGGCAGTATTTGAACAATTCTTATTTTGCAAATTATGATCTGAAAAAAAAAAACCATTTTTAAAATCCCAAATGTTTGAAAATCACGGCCTTCAATTAGAAAAATACCACTTTTAAAAATGTTTATAAAAATACTAATTTTTTAATTAATTGATGAGATATTTGAGGTTACCTCAAGTAATTAAATTGGTTATCTCAAATAATCTAGTTGTTTACCTCGAATATCATAGAAAAATATCAATTTTGAAAAAATAAGTGATATTATTCTAAATATTTACTTTTCTAAAACATTTTAAAAAGTAATACTTTTCTAAAATCCTGTATTTTTCAAAAAATTTGGCCTATCCGGTATTCCTCAATTTTGGTACGTTGGGCTTGGAATTTTGTAAGGAGCCCAGTTAACTTTTGAGGCCTTCTAGCTAAATTTCATTTTTTGTAAACTGACAGTTTTTCAAACACTCATAAAAATTTGGCCGATTGAAAATTATTAAAAAAATAACCGTTTTTAATATTTAATATATCAAAATGTATTGATTTATTTTGTATAAAATTTATTTTTTTTTAAAAATAGATCAACTAAAAAACGGTTTTTTTATCAAAATAAAATTATAAAACAGCGGTTTACTAAATAGGTTGTAAAAAATGTTTAGTCTTTAAATTGATCTAAAAAAAGGACATTTTTTATAAATACTCCTATTTTTACAGGAGTGTTTTATAAAATGACTTTTTTAAGGTGTGTCATAATATTTGTGACAAGCAGTTATTATATTAGTGATCAATGGATAAAAATAATAAATTTATCGTCGTAACATATAATCAATGTGTGTCACTAATATTGTGAAACTCTTAAAAAAATATATTTTGAAAAATAGTCATAGAAAAGTCATTTTGGCCCAAATTACTAGTAGCTGGGTTCATTTCCCTTGTTTTCGTAAGAATTGCATAAGATTTTGACACATCGTGGGACTTATGGTTTATTTTATGTTTGTCCACTGAAGTATGTAGAATGTCTCAATATACCTGTGGACTAGTAAAAATCTTAAATTTGCCCAACCCCACCCTCACCCTTCCCAGGAAAAAAATAAAATAATAAATAATAAAAAAACCCAAACAACCCCAAGATATTAACCACTAAATTGTCATTTAGTCATGCAAGCCAATGGAAAATGATAAGTGTCATAATCCTTGACTGTTTATTGAAAACAATAAGATTTGGGATTGAATTCAGTAAAATGATGAGCTTCGTTTTTTCAGATGTTTGCCAAATAGAAGGATGATTTTAGTGCTTCAATGGGCAAAGTTGAAATTTTCAATAATGTATGGGCACATTGAGACACCCTATATAGTCTTGGGGGCAAAATATATATTAAAAAAAAAACTAGAATTTAACAATGAGAAATTAGAGTGAGGACCAGTCTGAATTTTTTTGAGAACTCTTGAATTTGATTGTGAAATAATTTCAGCTATAACTGTTGTTTTTGTTACTAATGCTCGAAAATTAACTCTCGATTACTAGCTAATATTTTAGAAAATGACATTTTTATAAAAAATTTTAAAAGTGATATATATATTTTTTTAAATATAGTACATAATCTAGAAAAAGCTGAGTCTACCTTATATTTCCAATTCTTTTCTAAAAACGTTGTGGCCTAGTTTTCACTAAAATATTTTAGAAGTGATTGGCACAAAATCTAACCTATTTTCATAACATTTTTTAGAAGCTAAACTACGTAGTTGTTAGCTTCTACATTGAACTTAATCAGAATCAAATTTTCTCTTGACATTAGAACAATAGGAAATTGGGCCTAATTATAGTATATACACTTTTTTATGCTTCATTCTTGTAATTGTCTATTTATAGCTTAATGACTTACTCAATTTTTTTACCGAGTACGATATATAAATTGATATGCTAAATTTAGTTTATATACTAAATTATCAAATTTATACTGAGTAAATTAATTTTACATTTGTATCCACTTATATATTTAGCCATTTAGTATAAAGTTTGAAAATTAGAAATAGGCTTAAAATTGGACCATTTTGCTAAAAGTTCGAGAAATTATAGTGGTTGCCTATCTTTTACATTTTATTCTAAAAGATGTTGTTTTATTTTATTTTTTCTACTCTTTCAGTGAATATCCAAATCTATCAGTTCTTATAGGAAGCTATTAGGAGCTTGTATACTGTTATTTACTAGGCAGCACAATATAAAGATCGATAGATTCATGATTCAGACAATTTTTTTTTTTAAAGCAATTTATTTCAGTGACTAAAAGAAAACGGCTGCTTTCCTGGGTGCGCCTTTAACGGTTGTAAGTTGGATCACATTTGGTATAAACTATTTCTTGGTTAAAGGAAGGATAGAGGAGTTTTTAGGACTAATCATAAAGTTATAAACTTTTGTGAATATTATGATCGTAGTCATAAATATTGTGACCGGTCCCCCACTCAATTTCTTTGACGACGTAGAATAGTATTGAATCGATTGTTTCTTATTTAAAAAAATATTATGCATTTGAGTATTTATTTGTGAGAAAAGTGCGTTTGATGTTTGTTTGTTTGTTTGTTTTTTTTTTTTTTTTGAATGGTATGTTTGGTGTGAAGGATTATTGCGTCAAATTAGAATAATCAACTGGAATTAACTCAGTTAGTTTAAAACTGTAAGGATGTGTGTGTAAGTTTGAGAGGTCGAAAGTTCAAATTTTGGTAGTGTATATGTTATTTTATTTTAAATTTGTAATAAGTGATGGTCATTAATTAAATGTATCAAATTAGAATGAATTGGATTAGGATATACTTAATATTTTTCTATACTAGGTTGAATTAAGATTACTTTGTATAATATCAGAACACTGGCATTGAAATGTGGAATAAAAATATTCTTAATTTGATTTAGATTTAAAAATAATAAAAGTCTATTCAAATGGGATATACTAACATTGGAATGTGCAGAAAATGGAACCGACTAGTAATGGTATAATCACACATTTTAAACGAGAGTATTTATTCCACTCAAATGGGAATAATGTTGAGATATAGTTTATTTATCTAATCCAAAAATGGCATCAAATATTAGATTATTTGCCCTTCCGACGAAGTATGCACCAGGAGATTGAGACAGAGAAATTTGTAGGGAAAAACTCACACAAGTCCTGTGACACACAGAATTGGGAAAAAAAAAGTACAACAAAATTCACCAATTTCAATAGTGGGTTATTATCGAAAAAAGAAATCTTAAATTTTTTAATTTTAGAAAAAAAAAAACTGATTTTCCGATTATATTTTTTAAAAAAGTCGTCTTCATTTAATTTTAACAAAAAAAAAGCTAAAATTTTTGGATTATAAAACCAAAGTAAATTAGTTTAGGAAATAAGTCAAGTGACCTATTTTCCTCTAGAATACACTATCACATAAAACTTTTGGATTAACAAGCTTTGGACTAAAACTATATCATTCTTATATAAAAATGTTGACCTTTGAGTTAAAATAAATTTTTAAAAATAATTCATAACCATATAACACTTAAAAAATAATGTCGTTTCTTAATTACATTATACGTTCATTAATTAAAAATCTATTTTAAGTTTAATTTGATTAGATTTCAAAATATCAGAGTTTTATTTAATATAATCATAAAGCCAAGATTTTTATTGCTAAAATTAAAAAAATTCAGAATTTTATTTGCTATAACAAAAAAGTGAACTTTTTTTTTTTGCTAAAATAAAAAAACCCAAGGTTTTTATTTTTTATTTTTTTAATAACCTAATAGTGACAACGAAAGCCAGTAACTGATTGAAGAAAAATAAGTAAATTCTTATAATGAAGCCGCAAGATATAATGTGAAGTGTACAATGCTCACCCAAACCATCACCCTTGTTATATATTTATATGTGCTTAGATTTGACTTCCGAAGAAAAGGGCAATGGTCGATGAAAAAATGGAGGAGCTAATAAATCATAGTAGGAAAAAGAAAAAGAAAAGTTAAACAATCCGGACGTAAAACTGTACATGGTTGGTCATGTTGGTAAAATAGGCCAGGTATTTAAATTATATGGTCATGTCACAAACATCAGCCCTCAGTGATAACCCCGTCTAAGGACAGACAAGAATCTTCCAGATGATGATTTACGTCGTTCTTCTCCGTCGTCCGCCACCTGTTCAGAGAACTTTCTCATGTGAAATCTTTAGTTAACACCAAAACGAGTCTTTACCAAAGATGTTAAGATCATACAATCTTAAGCGACAAATTACGTGAAAGAAATATTGTTTTCTACTAAAGAATCATAAGATTACAAAAGGGTTAACTTAATTATACGTATTAGACTTGCCTCTTTGGCTAATTGCTGTAGAATATCAATAATTTCGGAGAAGTCAGGTCGTAAGGCCGGGTCTTGTTCCCAACATCTCTGAAGGATCTCAACAAGCTTTGGATGAGTTTGCTTTGGAATAGGAGGGCGTAGACCCTGAAAAGAACGTCAGTGAAAGTACCATGTGATCAACACATAATTTCCGACTTATTTACACGTACGGAGAATGCATGCATTCTCTTTTGCACTTTGTTTTACACTCTCAAGTCTCATAATTTGACAATTGTATTCCATTATAATTCATAATATTAGGAAAACGTAAACCTAGACAGTGGAATTCATATTTTAAACAGTCTCAAAGACTGTAAATGAGAGTGCATTTAACATTCCTTTTACACATATTAGATGCATCTTTTCAATCAGTACTCAACGTAAATGGCCCTTCTATTTCATGATCAGACACTAGATTAGCTCCTTGATCAGTCTAATATATGTCCCTACTCATAAGCAGTAGTACAGTAAATAAAACTCATTTAAGTGTTGTGGAATAGGTATTTTACCTGTTGGACAACTCCAACCGCTGCTTGTAACGGGGTTAAAAATTCATATGGAAGCTGTCAATTGAAACAGAAGACGAGTTTAAATTAAGTACACAAAAGGAACAGCCATGCGAAAATAGGATTGAGGCGGGCATGCAATACCTTTCCAGTTAGTAATTCCCATAATACAACGCCAAAACTGAAAACGTCAGCCTTGTGATCATATGGCTTGTGTTCTATAACCTTCAATGCAAAAGAACTGTTGTAAGGAAACGACAAGATGAGCGCCCTTCATAAGAAAAACTTAGAATGTTTGGAAAGGAAACTGAATAATGCAAATTATCCCATGTACGACATAGGTGGACATACAAGGAAAAACATTTTTCTCTTTTTCATACAGGTTTAAGTTGCAAACGTCATATATTTTAAAAAATTTATTAGAAAACTTATAAGGAGCAATTTCCTCGCGACCCAAAAGAGAGATCAACATGGCAGCCACGACCGAAATGTCAAGTTAGATGCTGACCAAAATGCAGGAAAAAGGAAACAATATCAAACGAACAAAGTAATCTGACTGCCTAGAAAATCCGCATCTAACAGTTTACAACCTATAGTGCATAATCCACCTAACATCATTGCAACATTGAAGGACATAGCAGAGAGTCGGACTTCTGAAGCAAAGTATCAAATGCAATAATATCAGAATATACGTCCACTATTTTTATTTCCAGTACAGAAATATATACAACAATGGAAAGAACATTAAATGCTGGAAATCCAATTCGTAATATTCATAAAACGACAAAGAAATTAGCGCACCTCAGGGGCCATCCATCGATACGTCCCAGTTTCAGCTGTCATAACTCCAGATTGAGCTTTTACTCTAGCAACCCCAAAATCTGCAACCTTAACAACCTGTAAGGTAAATTATTTATCAGAAAGTTTTGAAACATGCCATACTCACAGCACTCGCAATAATTCATCGAGCATTACCATGATTCAATACATTAGATCACCTTATACAACGTGCAGTACAACGATTTCGTGAGGAATAATTTCAAGGAGAAATCGGCATGTATAGATCTAAGGATAATAAAAATATTACCATAACCTAAGGATAATAAAAATAAACGCAAAACTTGCCATATAAAATATACATGTTCGGGGATAAGTATTGTATTAGAGTAAAGTAGTGTCCCATTAAGATACTTTCTGAAGTGCGACACTATAGATCTATGTTTTGGAAACATTCCCACCAAATAAGACATGTAAAGAAGTTAAACATTGTTGTTGTTTTTTCAAAAATTTTGTATTGAAATCAAAGAAAGTTGAAAACCAAGCGAGTCACTTACACCATTTTCATCCATCAGCAGATTTGCAGCTTTTAAATCTCTATGTATGATGTTATTTTGGTGCAAGTAGTTCATTCCCTTGGAAATGTCCGTTGAAACCTTGAGCAAGGATGGGAGCTTAAAAAAACCCCTTTTCTTATGCAAGTAGTCGTACACACTTCCACCAGCCATATACTCTGTAATAACATGATTTTTTTATAGGAAAAAAAAGGGGAACAGATATATTAAACAACTTAAAAAAATATATATACACAAGCTTCAACTGAAATCTGTCTTCTTGTTATAATAACAAAAATTGTTAGTATTTACCTGTAATGATACACATGCTTGGAGGCTTGGTACATGCACCAATGAACTGAACAACATTCTTATGTCGAACTTTCCTGCAAGTTCAAATAAAGCCTACTTAAAACAAAGTAAAATAGGAAAAAAGACAACAAAACAAAGATATGGGGAGGTATCAAATTTTAATTGTATTTATCTAATTGGTACATTAAATTTTAAAATAAAATTACTATTTTCATCGATTCCACTAGATCTCTCCACGGCAAAGCATCTTAAGAGCCAACTAGTATAAAAACTAAATAATATTATCTTATATACCTCATGATAAAGACCTCCTGGCCAAACTCTCGCTGCATATCTGTATTTATTCGCTCAGGCTTAAGGATTTTAATGGCCACTTCCTGACTACAGTATGTACCTTTATACCTGATTTTGTCCAAAAAGTCAGTAAATTCAAATGCTAATGCCAGATAAACATAATAAGAACACGCATATCCAATCAGCACAAGAGCATAAGGAACATTTAACTTACAAATCACCATAGGACCCAGATGCAACCATTTTCTCGAACTTCAAGTGTTTAAGATCAATTTCCCAAACATCCATTCCATCGTCTGGGATAGTCAAATGGTCAGGTTCACATTTGATCACTGAATTTTCAGTCTCAGAAACAGGAGATGATTGATAAGTTGGCCAGGGCTGCTTCTGCACCATAACCCGAGATAAGAAATTTAATGTTAAAAAAGGTGGATTAAATAACATAAAAATATCATACAATAACAAAAATAAAAAGTATAATTCTCCTCAGCCAGCATGAAAGTGAACATGAGCTATGTATTGTTTATCAACTCGTAATTCTCCGTATAAGAATAAGTAAGCAGCAAGAATTACCTCAATTTTCAAAACTTCCATTACCAAAGCAGTTTTCAGCTGCTCCGTTCCCTGTTTCAACATCAAGTAAGCACGTAAAATTGAAAAAGTATTAGTTCTGCAATACAAACTGAAAAAAAAAAAAAAAGAAAGCAAAATTTTACAGAAAACCAGTTTAAGTCTTGCTTGGATCGTTAATGTAATAATCATCAAGTAAAGAACAACGCAAAAGCATAAATTTTATGGTCAACTAAAGTTTTTAGTGGCCAAGCATATGCCCCGTTCTCTTGGTACCCATTTTATTCACAGACGCTTAGTTTCTTTTGAGTAGGAAAACAGACTGTTCCGGCAGCTTCAGTCAAAAAGTTTTCAAAATATGCATGTACCTCATAAGTCCAGCCATCAACAACAAAGACATCCAAAGAGTAACCATCAATAGTAGAAAATGCATGTGCTTCTTGGATGTTGAGACCCATCTCCGCAAGCAAGGAAGTCAACTACAAAAATTTATTGCAACATTACCACATAATGGAATAAAAGAAGACTACCACGTAAAGGTATGAACTCAACAAAATTAGTGTGATTGCACATTAGCCTTAATGTGAAAGCTACATCAAGAAGAATTCAGTCAATTCAGTAAATGTTGACAACTTGTAAAGTGCTCGATTCGCTAACCGGAAAATTATGGCCATTACCAAATTATGGTGAGTATATTCAGGAAATCATAGCAGTGCTTTAATTTAAACATAAAGAGTACCTGACTAAGAAGTTTTGGCTTGTCGTCTGTTGATAAAGTGATTTCATGCATTGGTCTGAATCATTAGCAATCGAATTAGAACATACCACTGACTTCATATGAGAAAGTGGATTTATTTCATTCAACTACTAATATGAAAAAACTTTGCAAGCTATTTGCTATCATTTAGGTAATTAAAGTTTTGGTCAAAGGCATGAGCCAATAGAAATTAATCAAGCAAAGAGGTTTAGCAAAAGACATTCAGAACTGCTTAATGGAAAGAAGCAAAGATAATCACCGAGCAAACTGTGTATTGGCATGCACAGAACGCTCCTCATCTTTGTCCTCAGAATTATTTGCCTCAAGTGCCAGTGCTTCAAGGTTGGGAGATGAACCAAAGGCAGGTGGTGGATGCAAACTGATATTTGAAAACCAGCCAGAGTTGTCACAATTGTTGAGAACAAGAAATCAGCCTTATCCAACCCAGAAAATAAAGTAAACAAAACTGTGTGTTTATCCAAAAACTACCAATTGAAGGATTCGTTGAAGATGCATTTAACAAGAAAAGCATTTAGGAACATGATACAATACCTTTGTCTGGAAGAACTTTGTGCAATGTCTTCAGTTGGTGAACCTGGATGGATTGGATAGACCGAATTCCCATCTGAAATCGGATGAACCTACACGAGGTGACAATACCCAGGATGCATTAAGCCATTAAAAACAGTGTAGAGATATTAGAGAAATAAACACTACAGTGCTCCAATGGTGAGGATAGGCATTCTTTGGCTAACAAAACAAATCTTTAATATTACAAATCAGCTAACCTGAACGAGTCGCACTTCGATCGCAGGTCTATTAGCAGGATTATGAGCCAAATGCAGTAATCTTTTATGCATAAGAACATCTTCAGCCCTCTCCACATTCACATCTAGCGCATACCTGCAATATAATGCCAAATCAGAATGGTATAAACCAATTATTCTACAAAACCCAAAAATAAAAAATATAACAAGAATTCAAAAATCAACTCCTGGAACATTTGTGTTTCTGTGAAAGAGATTGAATAATAAGAAATTAAAATAAAAACCCAATTAAAACACACCAAAAAAAAAAAAAAAAAAAAACTCTACAATCAAGACAAGGGTAGAACAGTGCTAATTAAACAAATCTACTTCATTAAACTTAGTCCAAATCATCGATTGACTAAAAAGTCTATTCTTAAAGTAAACCATTTCTATAACCAAAATTCAACAACCGATTTTTCTAGAACAGATTCAAGATCAACCAAAACCTCGATTATGACAGTAGTCCATATCCATATACAGTGTTATACACAAATATATATTACCAAAAACATAAAAAAAAAAGAAGAAAAAAAAAAAAGTCGGGAGACTAGGGCGAGTACGATGATGGTGAGGGTAAAGTTACCTAGCAGGGAGGCGATTGAAGTGAGCCCAAAGTTCGTCGTCGAAACCAGGCTGAATAGCCTCGTCGTTATTGGAATTCTTGAGACGGCGAAGGACCTCATTGTAGACCTCGAGTTTCTGCCTCTGTTGCCGAGTCCGAACCGGCGACGACGACGACGTCGTGTCGTGCACTCTACTCCCACAGCTCTCGTTATCGTCCATCACCATTGAAAGAAAACGGGAGAGAAAGCGCGAGAAAGTGCGAGAAAAAAAGTGAGGATCGTACGGCGGTTTACGTGAAAACTACAACTAGAGACGAGTTTATTAAGAGAGAGAGAGAGAGAGACGAGGATTTTAGAGACCGAGATTAAGATGAGATTTAACAGTCCTTAAGCTGAAATTTAAGGCAAAAACACACAAAAATTAGAAGATTAAATATTAATTTAATTTGAGAGGGGGGGGGAAGGCTTAATTCTTAAAATCTTGGGGTTTTTTTTTCTCTCTTTCTTGTTTTTTTTTTTTTTTCTCTTTCTTTCTCTTAATATGAATAGGTGGTTTAAAGTAAATAAATATCTTTTCGAGGTTTTGGAGAATAATGTTTAACGGCGTAGTGCGCACCCATTGAATCACGCAGACGTGGACTCTTACCCATGCTGATCCACCTTTCTTATTTTCAAGGATGGCCAAATCCAAATCCAAATTTAATTTTAGTATCTCTCCACTATTACTTACTATAAAAAAAAAAAACACTTGTGTCCAACTAATAAATAAATACGAATAATAATAATGACTAAAATAAGAACAGATTTTTAATAATAATCGGACATCTAAATTGTATTTTCTTTATTTTGTCACCCTTTTTTTCCCTTTTCTTTTGTTTAATTAATTTGGAAAATCTTATCTAGTTACAGCACAGACTAATTCACCTTGAGATTTTACTTTCTTTGTTTGTTTCATATTTTCTTTTTTTTTTTTCCTCCTTCATAATTGGTCCCAAGGAGGTATGTAGACCATATGGATAAATATTGCGTTAAGATTAAATTAACAAGTATTATTGAGATTTTAAAAAATCACTATTTCAGTCAAATATATAGTGGATGTTTCCTTTTTCTAAAAAGCTATGAATTAAGGTGGACTCGTACAAATAGTTTACGAGTAATTTCAGAAAAGAAAATTAGGAAACGGAAAAAAAAAAAAAAGAAAAGAAAAGAAAAGATTACTTTGGATGTTGTCAGAAGCACATGATTATATGCATCTTAATCTAATTAATAAGGGTATTATTTAAATGGTTTAATTAATTAAGCTAATATTTAAATAATCCCTATGAATCCGCCTTTGGTGAGCCCACCTCCAATTCTGACCAATAAGACGTCTCCATTCCCTTCACCACTAAACTCTACATTCTAACATTTTTAAACCAAAAGTAGAACCCCCCATGGTGGCATATTCTGGGCGCCCACAGATTTGGATAAGATCGGAATGAAAAGACAATTATACCCCTAATTGTTGGTCAGCAATCGGCATACAACTCAACTACAAAAGCCACTACCTTCCACTCTTATCAGTTTCCGGGTTTTGCCTCTGGTCCTGTATCCAGGAAGAAGGGAGTGGCCACCATTGACTCCTGATTGCTTGGAGCATTAGTCAAATATTTTGGGTATAAACGTAATTTCGCAACGGGACGGGTAACTTGATCATTAAGAAGACAAAATTAATAAATAAAGAGTTGAGCAGTTGGCTGAAAAAAATAAATTCATGGGAGATATGTGAGGGGCAGAAAAGGACATCGATTTCAATATCTCATTTGATGAGCCTTCTAAGGTGGAGAATGAACCCGAGTGATAAGGGAAAAAAATAAAAATGCACATTAGAGTGAAGCCATCGAATTTTATGCCTATTTTAGATAAATTTCCGTCTTTCAAAAATTATAGCAAAATAGCTAGGGCATCAAACTGGTGTATCAGTATATAATATGATGTAATAAAAATATAAAAACAAATATACTCATACATAAATTAAAAGTTTGTATAAGTTAAAATATCAAGTGTCTTATACTAGGTCATTTAGCTATAAAAAAGAAAAAAAAAATAGACATTTATTAAAACAATTTTTTTTTTTAAAATGACACATTCTAATTTCTCCAAAAGAAAAAAATAAGTAACAACTTTCATTTTTTGACCCAAACTACCTATGTTTTTTTTTTGGAATTAGTCATTTTATTGTAATTTGTACTAATAATAAAAATAACTACATGTTACGTCAAGTTATGGCCAAAAATAAAGTAATTATCGGTAAAAAAATATATATATATAAATGAAAATGTTATTTGGAACAAAAAAAAACTACAGTTGTGTCCATTTTCCTTCTGGAAATGATAGCTGTAATTGGACCAATAATTATTGGCTTTTTTGGGATTTCACCTAATGTTTGGAGGCCCATAGATATCATCATTTACTTTACTGAGAATCTGAGTCAGCTCCGCGTAGTGTTTGCTTTTGGGATCGTCTCTGACACTGCCCGATAGGATTCGCCAAGTAAACTTTTCTCTTTGATGTGACTAGGACCACCATTTTCACGTGTTTTTCTTCGTACAAAGTCCAAACCCCCAAAGTTTGGAACGGAATTTACATGGTTAAACAGAATATCAATAACATACAAAACCGAACCAACATTTGAGTCTATAGCTATAGCAATAGCAGTCGTTATAATTGAAGCTGTGATTTGAAAATTGCATGAAAAGTACATTTTGGTTTGAATATATTGGCAATTTCAATATTGCATCGTTATATTAACATAAATACTGAACATGTTAGAATAGCCTATTTCGACCGCGACATCTTAATACATCACATTAAAATCTTTTAACACAGATATGATATAAAATTATAACCATATCGTGATTTTTTTTTAAAGAAAATAATTATATGGCAATTGATAATATAGTTATGAGTATTTTATTTGCATCGTAATGATCAAATTAACAAATTTACATTATTGTACTAAAAAATTGCAAAAACAAATCTTGCTCTCTACACTTACTTTGAAAGAATAATCAATACTACACAAGATAAATCTACACTTACTTTGAAAGAATAATCAATACAGCCTACACAAGATAAATAAAAGAATTCATATATTTCATGATCTTTTCACAAGTTAAAGAGAAAAAAAAAATCTCAATATCAAACCTAGATATATATATATATATATATTATAGAAGTGCAGTAAAATTATCAATTTTCTTAGACTAATTGATGGTGTCACGACCCAAAACCCGGGCTAGTGGCAGAAAGAGAATTTCACAAAGATGGGAAATTCCTTAATTTATTTGAAAAGTGTCAAAAGTTCTAGTTTTTATAAAAACGGTCCATTTAAATAAAAAAAAATCGGAATTTTATCATGTGAACCACTCCCACAGTTCGTATACACCACCAAACATAAATTGAACAGTTACTTGAAACCATGAAATTTAATATACAACCTAACATCATCATCATCCATAACATAAGTCTAGTTCCAGAATGGCATACATAAGTTTGCAGACAAATAGAAAACAGTAATCTTGGTTTAATGCTAACACAAAATTCAAATAGTCCAAAGACTACGACAATAAACTTCTAGTATTACCAAGAGGCGAACTGCAATCAGGATGACCTCTTACTCCTCTTGATCGCCAAGATCGCACTGGACACCACCTGAGGAGGAAGGTAGGGGGTGAGCATACAATACCCAGTAGGAAAATAGTTACCTCGGGGAAAAACAGTTCAGTGATGGGAATCTCCTGTGTGGTTAGTTTAAATCCAAAACATACACACACATATATATAATCCAAACCGGGAGCTAATATAATCAAAACCATCACTCCATATGCACATGACACAAATCAACCCATACCCATGAGCTCACATCCTCTCATCTGTGGAAACCCAGGATGATGGCACTTAGTGTACTTAACAGCCTGCCTGATACCTAAGCCCATACCCAGAGGGAACACCCATATGTCACCTACCAAACCTGGAGAGGCAACCGAATTGCCTACACCTGCCAAATGGGGAGGTAATCAGAAGTAACAAGATCTCGCGCGAGTTTACAGACTTTCACCGATGGTGGGGCACGCAGCGCCACACTGTAAAATCCACGATGCTAACACGGTGCTCATGTATGATCCTATGACACGTGCAATACAGTACTGAAGTGTAAAAACTACTGTACTCTGGTTTTTCAGTAAAATATGCATAATAGGGTTTTATAGAAAAATGGGCAGTATAACGGCCCTATTTTTGATATACCCAAAATAACCTGCACACAGCAAATTCCCAGAGCAGTACAGTATATATCACATAACCAGATTCCATCACATATAATTCAAATTATTAAAAACACACTTGTTCTTAGATACTGCAGAAAATAAGTTTTAACTCAAAAACGATATAAAATGAAGGTAACTAAACCCCTACCTTAACAGAATAGCGACACCCACTATTGAGTCTTCAAGGTGTCGTTGACGATCGCCCGAAGGGTCGGGAACCAATTCCAAGCCCTCGATCGTCCTCGTGCGAAAAACCAACTTTCTCACCGGAGCTTTAATTCCACAAACGGAACTCTTCACTGAATTCCTAACACCAAAAATAGCTAGGTTAGACATATAACTTGTCCAATTCGGGTCCGGCTCTACACCGGACCGGTGGCACGTAAAACGAGACAAAATCTTGACCGTCGGATCTCGATTTTTGTGCCGATCACCAAACTACACAATATATATATATATATATCAAACTTCTCCATTTTCTGAGTACGTTCCAAAAATGTAGTTAAAATTACAATCCAATGGTCGGATCGAGAACAACACCCAAAAACTCGAAATGACCAAAAATGGCAACTTTCAATTCGCCCAAAATGGAGTTGAGATATATATACATTGATGATCCTTGCGACAATACGAATCCAACGGGACCGGTTTGAGGCCGAAAGGTGGTCAAAATCGTCGCCGGTGACGGAAAAACCGAAATGGGTCAAATCGGCTTCTATGGCGTTTCCTGGTGACACATACAGCGGCGGCGAGCGGCGAGGGGCGGTGGAGCTTCGTGACAGCTCGGCGAGTCGACGCCAGTCGGTGGGCGGCCCGAATGGTGGCTGGCGGTGGTTCTGCGGAGGTGCGGCCGAGAGGGAGAAGAGAGGAGAGAGAAAGAGATTTTCGGGGAGAGAGGGGATTGGCTGAGTAGAGCCACGTGGCCCAACCTTATAGAGTTGTGCAATTTTTCAAAAATTGCACATAAGTTTCCAAAGTTTCAAATCTCTATCAATTTAGTCCCCTAAAATTTGTAATTTAGTCCCTCTGTACAAAATTTTAGCAAATTAGTCCCCACAATATTTTATCCGAAAAATTGGTAAAATGTCCAAATTACCCTCGAAAATTCCGATTTTTACAGATGGTCGTTTGAATAATTGGTACACATACAGCATAAATGCTAATTGATAATTAGCGGCAGAGCTGACTCAGTAGTAGGATCCCCCTCAATTTTTTTTACATATATATTCATTAAATTTGTGAAAAATTTTAATATAACTTTTTAAAAAGTTTGAAAAAAATAATTATGTTTTCTAAAAGATTTTAAAAATACAATAAAACATTATAAGCCGACAATCAAAAATTTGTTATATCGGTTAATAAAAAAAATGTCCAAACCCATTTCAGAATTAATATAGCTCATTATTTTATTTTAATTGATTTTAAATAAATTCAGTTAAGAAAATTGTATGGCATTCTTATGTCTATGTTGATATATTTTCAACTTTTAATAAGAAAATATTAATTCACTTTATTGAGTATTATCCAAAAAAATTTTCTACTATAGAGCTCATGGAATTTGATGATTAACTTGAAAGATATATAATTAATATGCATTTCATTGAGAAATTTAATAAATTGAAAAGTGTTGTACGGTCTAAAATCCTAAGGTTGCTTATGATCTATATGCGACCTCCTCTGTGAAGGATATGTACGACCTTCCACATATAGAATATATGCGACCTCCTCTGTGATGTTTACATGCGACCTTCTCCGTGATGCTTGTGTGCGACCTTCTCCGTGATGCTTGTGTGCGACCTTCTCCGTGATGCTTGCATGCGACCTTCTCCGTGATGCTTGTGTGCGACCTCTTCTGCAGATTTTTGTGCGACCTTCTCCGTATAGTTTTCCTTAAAAAACAGGGAACCCATAGGAAAAGGGAAACACGAAAATACTATAGAGGAAACCTACAAGAAGAGGGAACTAGGTAAATGCAGTAAAGGAAACCTACAAGGAAAGGGAAACTGAAGACTCCTATTTGCGAGTAACTAAGTTATCCTTTTCGAGTAGTTATCTAATTGTATTGTTTGTATTTATCCAGTTATCCGTTTTGAGTAATTATCCAATTACTTAATTGGATAATTACCCAATTGTATAGTTACCCGTTTATTCAATTAAGGATCCTAGAGACATAAGGAACCTAGGGGGATAGGGTCACTACCATCTATATAAAGGGGGGCTCTATGTTCCGAAGGGGATATACACATTCTGGGCAGAAACAAGTCAGAGAGGGTAGAAGTTAGAGCAAATACACGCTTAGGGTGGTCTAAGTCTTGAGCGTTCTCCATTAGCATTCGAGTATTGTACCCTTGAATATTCATCAATATAGTGAGAAAACAGTGGACGTAGGCTCATCTTTCTTGGAGCCGAACCACTATAAATCCGTGTCTCTTTATTTGCTTTGATTATTTACCTCAGTTTACACAAGCCACATCTCTTAATTATTCATAAATTTATTGTTGATAAAACCTCCATCAACAATTGGCGCTAGAAGGAGGGCTATTCCGGCAGAAATATTTGTCAAATTCCACCCGTGACGATAATGGCAAATACCAGAAACACTACCAGAGCCGCCGGGACTAGCCAAAATCAGCCTCAGAGTACTGCTGCTACACAGGCAGACCCCGCTCCAGAACAGCCTACTATGACGGCAACAGAAGACCTATCTCGAAGACAAGATCGCATGGAGGAAACGCTCATAAACCTCCAGCAAGTCACTAACCAGATCAACGATACTCTGCGACGACTTGCTGAAGGGCAGATGGTGACTCCGCCACAACGTGAGCGTCCCAAAGAGCGTCCTGCTCAATCACCTGCGAAGGGAGTACAGATTCCCGAGACAAGAAGACGCGACCAGCCAAGAACTCAACAGGAGCATCGTGAAGAACGTACCTCCAAAGGAAAAGGCAAGGTCGCAGATTTGCCTCTAGAATCTCGTACGGAGAGTTCGAGTACGAACCGAGGTCGTACACAGCCCTCCCGTAAATCCAACAACGACCAGGATCGCTTTAGCAGCGGACAAAGACGATCCTCGAGAAGTGTCTTCGAAAGAATCAGCAGGGAGTCAAGACAAGATCCCGCTGACCTAAGGAAGTACTTGGAGCAACGACGTGATCACGGTCGATCTGTATCGCATCATGGCCGGTCACATCGCACTCTTCCACTGGATTCCTCTCATAGGACACAGGAGACCATACCCAACCAACTCGCTGCGAAACAGGAAAACGAACAAAGGTCGTTCATACCACCAGCAAGGAATGATGCCTTCCCTCCGAACGTCGACGTTCACAATTTACGGATCGCGTTAGATGCACTTGCTGGCTGGGATGACGAACTCGCTGACGGGTATCGCCAGTCGCCATTTAGCGAGGAAGTTCGAGCTGCAGCCCTTCCTACCGGATTCAGACTTCCCACAATCAACACTTTCGATGGAAAGACTGATCCGCAGGATCACATGGATCACTTCAGCGACCTGATGGAGCTTCATCGGGTTAATGATCATGCTCGCTGCAGATGTTTCGCTGTAACCCTTTCCGGAGCGGCAAAGAAGTGGTTCCGAGGACTCAAACCCAGTTCGATTTCATCCTGGCAACAACTACAGACGGCGTTCTTAAGACAATTTCAGGCCGCAAAGAACTTCACTGTTCCGCTTGTAAGTTTATCTGCAATCCGACAAGGTCCAGAGGAGACTCTACGATCCTATCTCAATCGATTCACCACAGAGTTAGCAAAGGTCAACAACCCCCCTGAAGGAGGAGTTCTTACTCTTATGATGGCAGGGGTGCGACCAGAAAC
>JXTB01000163.1:8532-58254 GCA_002914805.1 Parasponia andersonii
TATACAATGCCATAATTGGATATGTGAAATTACCGTAATATCCCTCCAACACCTATTTACCTTTAAGTTACCATCTTTCTATCAAGGAATAATGTTGTCGATAATTTTATTCTCAATGGCCATTTAGACAAAATTATCAACCAATTCACAAAGTAAATACTAAGATCTTAGATTTAATTATTCTATGAATCTTGAAAGAACCTAATGTGGCATTAATGTATAGTGTCCTTAACTATTTGATGTTCCCATTAATTCATAAGCCATAACCTCCAATATGCCAGAGTTCACCTCTAATTTCATAGAGGTTATTCTTATAACAAATCAAAAGGCTATAACCCATGAAAGCAAGTCCAGTCAAACATAAAGGATTAAGATTTATATGCTAAGAGCTAGTTTGTGATAATATAATAATTGAGTTACGACACTCCAATTCTTTATATTACTTGGTCCAGTTTAATACACATAACTTGTTTATATTGTATTAGTGTTTCTATCAGAAGTCCGATACTTCAATGATTTGAGACACATCATTCCCGTTGAGATAGACAAACACTACAATCTATAGTAAATAAAGTATTCCATCTTTATTTACAGATTGTAAACTACTTCATTTAGACCTAGATAAAGAAACAAGTCTCCCCAAAATTAACACTTAATCATGTTTGTTTCTTTATACACATATAAAGTCATGGAATCTTTTTCAGATGAATAAACTATTCAACTAAGATAGTTTAATCTAGCAAATATCATAATTACATATAAGAGAAAGTTATTTATACTCAAAAGGGTAAAATTGGAAATCTGCCTTTTAGGGCAAAAATCCCAACAATATCATTATATCAAAAAAAAACTAGGAGGAAAAAACTACTCGAACATGCACAATGTTACAACAAGTTCACATTGTAGTTCGTCTAACTTGGATACATCGGCCACTTTAGAAAAATTCCATTAAAAATTAAGCATAATCTGGTGATTACATATCGAACATTTTTAGGTAATACAGACCTGATCGCTATAGGTAGTAGATGTTGCATTAGTGTATGACAATCATGAGATTTAAGTCCAACTAGTTTCAAATTGTTCATATCCACTAATGTTCTAATATTAGAAGAATAGCCTTCAGGAGCCTTCATATTAAATAAAGATTGACACAATTGATATGTTTCTTCCTTTTTCAATGTGAAGCAAGCAAAGGGTAAATATGTTCGCTTCTTCCCCATTTTAGGAGCTAACTCTTTTCGAACACCCATGTCAACAAGATCTATACGGGCACTAATACTATCCTTATTCTTCCCTAGAATATTTAATAAAGTTCCAATTATACTATCACATATATTCTTCTCAATATGCATGACATCTAAGTTATGTCTCAGAAGTAAATGTTACCAATACTCTAACCCAATACTCCAACTCAAAGAATATAGATTTCTTCTTCCAACAACTCTTTGGAGTTTTTACAATCTTCACATTATTGCGTCTTTTTCTTTTCTTACTGATATCATTTATTTTAACCTTTCCAAGCCTAAATTCGAGCTTAGAAACTGTTTCTAGTATCTTTATCCCAGTTAAAGGTTGTGGTGCCAATTCAAATTCTTGAGAACCATTAAATGCTTTTTTCTAATTTCTGTATACATATTTGTGAGGTAAAAATCTTCTATGGTCCATATAACTCAATTTTCTAGCATATGTTAAGAACTGACAACTTGTTTTCTCATCACAAATAGGACATGCTTTATATCCTTTAGTGGAAAACCCAAACAAATTTCCATATGCAGGGAAGTCATTGATTGTCCATAGTAACACAGTCTTGAGAGTAAAATCTTCATCCTTATATGTATCATAGGCTTTCACACTATCATTCTACAAATTGTTCAACTCATAAATCAACGGGGCTAAATATACATCAATGTCATTGTCAGGTTGTCTAGGTCCTGATATTAACACTGTAAGAAGTGTAAACTTTCTTTTCATACACAATTATGGAGGAAGATTATAGATTACAAGTATTACAGGCCAACAACTGTATTTGCTACTTAGAGTTGTATGAGGATTAATATCATCCATAGATAGACCAAGACGAAGATTCCTTGGATCACTTCCAAAAGAAGGCCATTTGTAATCTATTATTTTCCAAGCCAGTGAATCGACTGGATGTATAAGTTTACCATCTTCTATCATCTCATTCGCATGCCATATTAGATATTTAGCATGCTCACGATTTCGGAATAGATGGGTAAAACGAGGAATTGGAGGAATATACCACAAAACTTTAACAGGAGTTCTAACTTTTACCTCTTTAGAATTCTTATTCTGTTGTCACCTAGGCTCACTACATACTGGACAACAAATTCTATCTTTAAATTTCTTTTGATATAAAATACAATCATTTGGGCAAGCATGAATTTTCTCATATTGCATACCCAATCAGCATAAAGTCTTTTTGACCTCATAAAAGGAAGGTGGCATCTTATTATCATTTGGCAATATATCTCCTAGTAAAACTAACAAGTCTGAAAAACTCTTATCATTCCATCCATGTCTTGCTTTCAAATTATACAATTTCAAGAATGCAGACAATTTTGTAAATTTTGTACAATCCGGATAGATCAGTTTCTCAGTATCATTAAGTAATGATTGAAACTTAATAAGATCTACATCTGTTTCATACTGTGCATCATCAATCATTTCAAAAAGATTATCATTTAAATCTAACTCATAATCATCTCTTATACTCTTCTTTGATGAAAATCCGGTAATTGGAATCTTTTCACCATGCCAAATCCATTGTTTGTAACTTTGATCTATTCCATTGAAATATAAGTATTCTTTTATCTTTTTAACACCTATCTTTTGAACATTTTCACATTTAATACACGTACATGGAATTAAATTGGAATCTTTGACATTTTCAATAGTAAACTCCAAAAAGCTATCAACTTTCTTTCTATATTCAGTCGATAGTCTATCCGCCAATATCCATTCCTTATCCATTCTAAGTACAATTGAAAAACAAAAATAAAATAAAATAAAATAAATAACTGATATCAAAAACTAACTAAATTGAGTACCATAAAAAATTGTACATAATCTCCCATATTTCTAGCATTAACCAATTGAGTAACTAAACCACCAATTATACATTAACACTCACTTCAAATTATTCTTATATTTCTAAGTACTACCAAATTTATAAATTAATTTATTCTTAAATAGTCTCATTTGTTACAAACAATTTATCAATCAACCAAATATAACCTATGACAAAATAATATCAACACAAATAATAAACTCAAGCAATTCTACACAATTATAAGATCATCATATCACCACAACATACAATTTTCTATATGATATCATATCTTATCTAGTTTAAATTTTCCAAAATAATAAGATAAAACCAATGTGAAAGTGACATAAGTCAATAAAATAAAAAAATTTGAGAAAACATACCTCAGTTTGCTCAGTTTGCTAATTCACAAATAATCTAAGTACTCTAACTTCTACTAAAACCTATACGCAAATTAGAATAATAAATAAAATTAAACATCTATAATCTACAATACTTTAAATTTGAAAATTCATATATTTGAAATAAGTATATATGCAAAATAAGAATTTTGACAACTAAAAAATGATATAGAATTCTACAACAACAATTTATATCCAACAAATTTAAAATTTTAGAATCAAAGATCTCAAGTTAACCTTTCAAACATCAAATGGAAAATCAAGACTATTGATGTGTTTTGTATAAATGTTGATATATACACGTTCTTTACATTATTCACGATTCTAGCTAGCTCGTACAAATAGGCAAATCACTCTTTTTATATATGAGAAACTTGAGAGTTGAGACAAAATTTTGAGAACAGGAAAAAAAGGAATATATAGAGATAGCTCCAATGAATATATTTAGTGCCACTTAGATTCAAAAAATATATCTATATCAATTAAACATATTCTCATGTCCCAAGAAAGTAGAGAATTTTGATGATAACATACCTTAATGTGCTACTATATATATGGTTCGTTTTTTGGCATTCTAAAATCAACATTCTCCTAATTTTTTATTAAACTGAATTCTGAATAATATGGCTTTGGATGGAGACAAAGTTCTCAATATGAAGTCTAAGAGGATGTTTTTCACGATAAAGGACATAGATGAGACCAACAATGCCCAATTGTAGATTGATTAATTGTTTTTTTCTTTTTACCTAAGATATATATGTGTGCCACTTTTCATATTTTTTCATAGCTCTAATATCTTTTGATACTAATCTCCTTTCTCACCACTATAAGTTTTCAAAAAATGTCATCGTCTCATGGAAATATGAGAAGTCCTTTCGTGAGGCCCACGAATGCATGTGATCATAATGAATAAAATGGTAAATTCATAGGTCATGATCGTTTTTCTAATATTAATAGTAAAAAAAAGTAATACATGAAAACTAACTTATATATGCTCCATAGAAATTTCCCAAATAGTTTAATTGGTCTACAAATTACGACAAATGCTAAACAGTACAATTCATCACATTCAAGTATAGAGTCTCTCGAAAATATATTTTGAACTTGCCCTCAAAATATTGGTGCAAGAAGTTGGCCTTTTATAATTGATCATGTCCAAATTAAATAGTACTAAGTATCTAACATAAAATTTGTAGAAACTGAAAGAGCCTACCTCAATTTTAAACTTTTGTAACTAATGATCAACTCCACATGACTTCACCCAATTAAAAATATTGAACATATAAATTTCTAAAAAACTACACAATATTCAATTAAAATTGCATAAATTTGGATTAATTAACACTAAGGATGAAAATTAAAAAATATAACCTAATATATGATTTCTAGTAAATAAATATGAAATTGGCATAAATTCATATAACACACTTTCAATTTGAAACTTTTTATAACTAAATGAACTCACATTTTACCTAAAATAAATAAAAAAAAAAACAAAAAAATAAGAACAAATTCGAATTAATTTTCACTTAAATAACAAAACATATCCAAAAATAAGATTTCTAGCAAATAAATAGTCTAACTTGGCATTATAAGAGTAAAGATTATCAATACATACTCAAAATATTCACATTTGATAAATTAGGGTTCCAAATATAAATTTTTTCGAATATAACCTAAAAGATGAAATTTCTACAAAATAATTGGTCAAAATCATGGTTACTATAATGGATAATCTAATTTTAGTGACGAAAATGAGTTTAAAAGATTAAATATCCCTTGTTTACTGGAGAAAATGGTGAAAATGGTGGAAGAGGGCGACTATTGGCCGCGGCTGGAAGTGAAAAAGAAGAGCGAGTTGTCTGCTGGGCGATCATTTTGGGTCCTTTATATTGGGCTCCTACCTCGACGCCATATAGGCGGCAAGAAAAGTGTATCACGGCGCCTAATGAGCGCCGTGAAAGTTAAATATAATAGCACCCAAAGGGCACCGTTAAAAATGAGATATCACAGTGCTTCTTAGGCACCGTAGTATTTTATCACGGCGCTTATTAAGCACCGTGAAAGTTAAATACGACGGCACCCAAAGGGTGTCGTTAAAGATGGAATATCACGGCACTTCTTAGGCGCCGTGGTATTGTTTCCGTTCATCACGACACTTATTAAGCGCTGTGATAGTTAATCACTTATCACGGTGCGTCTGTACATGTGTCATGATAATAGATATTTTTAGTAGTGTACTCTAAACCATTATACACATCTTGATATCTCTTAGATACCAAGATGCTCAAAAAATGCCTTGGTAAACTTATTAAGACACTTTCTGAGCATCATAGTACATATTTCTAGAGAGTATTTTTAAAATATTTGTAAATACTCTTTTGAATTTTATAAATAAAATCCAAATCAATTATATATACCAAATATTTCAAATAAAACGGAGTATAAATATAAATTTACATACTTACATTAAATAAAAATTACAAACTTAACAATATAATATAGTCCATAATATAAAAATAAGTAAATAATGAGTAAATCAAAATAGTTTAACTACTTAATATAATAACTTGATCATGATCATATCTATATAGTCTATAAACTAAGTATATATATTAATTTTCTAAGCTAAACTAATATAATCATCAAAAACTACATAGTTTAAATGAACAAAATCTAGGAACCTGAAATGAGAAATGGTATTAATTCTTCGACCTACTCTTCAAGAAGTTTATTGATATCACTATTTGTATAGAAATTTTGTCCATTAAACTACAAATTCAAATACTCTATTTGTTAGAAAGTGATTAATCAAACTCTAAATTAAAAAAGAACTAATAAAACATACAAATTACGTACCATTATAGTGAATGATTTAACATTAACTTGTTTAATGATTTCTCTCATAAATTTATATATGTAGAACCCGTATTCAATACTTGCCAGTTGTCTTGGGCACTATACATAAGATTTGAAAAAATAAGTAGTTTTAATTAATCTTCTACTCAACAAATGTTATTTATTTAAGTTTATTACCTTTATTGGTTTACAAACTGAACCATTTAGTCTTCCTTTCTTCTTTATTTTTTGTGCATTATATATGTTGAATGCACTTTGAATTGGAAATAAATACAAAAAATAAAAGATTAGAAACCATAATTAAAATACCTTAAAAAAACTTAACTATAACAAAATAACTATTAGAGAACTTACTCGATCATTGTTAAACTAATTTCATCACGGAGAGCTAAGCCTATAGGATCTAGAAACCATGTATAATCTTTAAGGAGATAAATCACAAGCAACAACTAATGTTCCGTACTCATAAAATTGATGATAAAGGTTATCCATATATAATCTATTCGCCAACATTCATTCCTTATCTATTCTAAGCAAATTTTGGGGGGAAAAAAACTTTAATAAATTTTTGTTTCTAAAGAAGACCTTATATTGAACAACTAACATAAAAAACTAGATATAGTTATTTATTGCATAGCCCCCTTTATTTCAAATAAGTAGCCAATCATATAAATACATATCAACACAAATAATGAACTCAAAGATTCACATACAATTATAACATTATCATTATATCACCATAACATACGATTTCTCATAAGATATCTCCTCTAAATTAGACTTTCCCAAATAAAAATATAAAACTATTGAAAATAGTGACATATAGGCCAAGAAAAAATTGTTACAATATAAGTAATTTTCGTACTTCGAACTTCTACTAAAACCTATATATTAAAAAAAGATAAAAACAATTCAATATCTAAAATTTACACTACTTAAAAATGTAAAATTAAAAAACATGAAATAAATAGAAATGAAAAATACGATTTTTAATCAATAACAAATTAAATTAAAACCTACATTATCCATGTATATAAAAAAAATTAAAAATAAAAGTAATTACAAATTAGATCTCAAGTTAATTTACTCTATAACTACCTCAAACATAAAATTAGTAAAAATTAAGACAACATACTTTCAATCCTAAAATTTTGCAACTAAGTGAACTTCACACTTCACCTAAAGTATTTTTAAAAAATAGATATATTAACATCTACATTCTATAAGACAACAAACTATAATAATATAAATTTGGATTAATTCACATTAAAGTAGAAAAACATAAGTAGAAAAACATAGCCAAAAATAAAATTTCTAGTAAATAAATAACCAAAGTAACACTTACAATAGTAGAGATTATCAATACATAGCCAAGAAATTTCAATTTGACAATTTTAGGTTCTAAATAAGTACATACTCAAACATAACTTAAAACATTAAATTTATAAATTAATAAGTCAAAACCATAGTTAGAATAATGGGTAAAAATTTAAGTGACAAAAATTAGTTGGATTACCTTTTTCCCTAAAAAAGAATAGTCTATGGAAGGTGAAGATTCTAAATCAACACATAGCCTAAAATATAAAATTTTCACAAATTAATAGGCTAAAATCATAATTAAAACAATAAGTAATCTTAATTTAGTGACAAAAATAAGTTTAAAAAATTGGAATTACCTATTTGGCCTAAAAATATGGTGTATTGGAGCATAGAGGCATGACTGGACTTGGAAAAAGAATCAACTAAGCAAAAGAGAGCAAACTGCTCTCTAAGATTCACGATTTAAGGCTTTTATACATGGTTCCTCTCACGGTATCTTATAAGCGTCGTAAAAATCCATTTACGGCGTTTATAAGATGCCATGAAATTGGGCTTTTATAGCACCTATAAAGCGCCATGATTGATTATGCCTTTACCATGTTATACGAATGCGTCGTGGTAAAGACCTATTATAGCGGTGAATATAATAAATGATCAAAAATGAAAAAGAAAATCCTAAATAAATTACAAATTGCATCTGTATATGTACAATATTACCCATACATATAAACATATATATACTAACATTTATATATAGCTGGGCAAGGCATAAACTACCTGTCACCCTATGGAGGAGACACTGTATAAAGAGGTACTAACAAAGAGAGAGAGAGAAAATAAGGTGCTGCGGTTGAGAGGTTTTACGTTAACTGAAAATCAAACCAAGCACCTAGCGGTCCTGGCATCTGCTTCTTGGGTTTCACGTGGCACTGATTTTAAACATTTGTCCATCGAATTCAACAAATTTAATATAGCAGCTTTGGTGATGCATTTATTTTTTAACCTATTCGATCTACCTACACACAAACGCATATATGGGCTATATGTTTTGACTGCAGTCCTACTTGAGCTACATTTTTTTTTATGTTTTATCCCGTCGTGTGGAACTAAAGCCTATCCAAGAGGTCTATGTCTCTTTTCTTTTTTCTTTTTTTTTTTCAAATTTATTTCCAAATTCCCGAATTTTCAAGCTTGTTTCTAGCACAAGTTCAGTATTAATTACATGCCAAATGATCAATTATTAATCTTTAAACTACCAATGCTTTCCTCGGAATCTCTCACCAAACATTGAAAGTTAACATTAATATGTACAGTTTATAGAATACGTATTACTCATTAATTTTACATTTAATATTGTTCTTTATAAATTCTTACATATTTTTAGATAGAGATTTGGATACATCGTTGAAGATCCTAGAGTGAAAGTACACTACACATAGCAGCTATAGGTTTGTAAAGGTCTCCCGTGTTCATGATCAACAGATAGCATTTCTGCTAGATATTGTGTCAGAAAATGAATCTTCAAGGATTGGAAGAAAGACCATCCATTCTAATAAACTGGAATAAAAGGTGAACAAGGAAACCTACCCTTATTATATCGTATCAAAAAGGTCGGATATTGTTCTGCAAATTAGTCCTAACACCGATAATCCTCGAAGCAGGTACTGATTTTATAGTTTTGCAAGATTTTTGTTTTCCCCTTGGATTTGTATTCAGAGTTTATCTTTATAACATGTATATGGTCTTTTTAGAGGAAGCATAACTTGATCTGTCACTTGTTGTGACTGAAAAGTATTAATCAAAAAGCCTTATATATGAAGCATAAGTTATTTGAGCCTGTATAAACAAACATATATATATATATATATATATATACAGTCTACACTGTACAATCACCAATTATAGAAGAACTTAATACTCATAAGAAGGAATAGAAAATTGTAATTTTTTTTGTTGTTCGTGCTGCACTATTTAGAAAATCAGAATATAAAACTCTTATTTCTTAATTAAGAGGTTTTAGATATTCACGATACATAAGTATCGATGTTAGTTAATGTCAAAATTCGTATTAAGAATCATTGACTACTGATAGACTATTTTTTTGTAGTCTATTATAGAACTCCTCCGCATTAATTTTATATTCCGATACAACGAAATTTTAACTTACTGAAAGAGAAGTCTAAAGTCAATGCAAAGCTAATTGGTAATGAAAGCAGAATATTCTTCTTCCTCTTTGCTAGCTGGTGTTATTCTCATCATAATGATTCAAAACTATATGGAATAACGTAAATAATATATAAATATATAGGGCCAAGTTTTAAGTTATGTTCAGCTGCTTAATTTGTTTCCTCCCGCGATATGCAGCTAGCTCCCTCACTATGACAGAGAACAAATAAAAACCAACAATTATGTAGAATCAGTGCTTCTAATGTATAATTAATTATATAAGGAATTTTTATAACATGGATAACAACAGCTCAACTTAAGAGAAAGCCCTTGTCCTCCATGATTTGGCTTGTCAAGTCGAACATATTGACGGTATTTCTCTTACTCTTGATCAATTGAAGGCGTTTCAGTTGTTTATCATTCTCCTCATGCTTGGAGTTAAATTTTAACTCCAGTGGGGCTTTAAGAGACAAATGCGAACCATGGATCCTCATGGATATGATTCTTGGATCACGTTCCTGGGTGAAACTGAGGACGGTCCAACAATAGGATAAAGATAAATAGCTAGAACTAGTAATTCTTAGGTAGAACACGATTACGAGATTGTTCTTCCCAACCTTCACTTATAAATTTAGGCCTAGAGTTGCTAAAAAGACTGTTAAATAATATGGGTGTCTCTCACTTTTTTGCTTTTTCATTTTTTTTCCCTCTTTTTTCTTCTTTTTTTTTGAATAAAATTAGCCTCACTCTTGAGGTTTTTTTTTTTTTCTTTAAAAAAAAAAGCCAAAAAATAAAAGACTATAGTTTCTTAGACAAATTGATTGTAAGATTACCGCTTATCATCAAGTATAACCTCTCTTTCTTTCATCATTTGGTTTTTAGAAAAATAGACAATTAGGGAGAGATTTCCGTCGACATTTGTCCATACAAAAGGTATGCTAGAGATTACTTCATGAGTAATGAAGGAGCACATCAATTAATGTCTAGCACCAATAAACAGTAAAGATGCGACAGTTCTATTACCCGCAATTTTAGCTAATATTTTTATTTTCTACAAAAACATATGGTAGCCAAATCCAAGAAGACCATGCTTCCATAAGCCAGTCACAAAAAGAAAGTTCCTTTATTGGGCTTTACATGTGACGACCACTTTTTTATGTGAATGGAGAACCGTGCATCATCACCTACCTGCTCGGTTAAGATTGTTAAAATTACAAATTGAACAATCATCGTTCTACTAAGTCATGGCGATCAAGTACTATTTAGCATAATATACTTGGTCAATTTTCTCATATCTCAAACAATATAAATACGGTGCTATTTATTACATGGCGTCGTCTAAAACACAATAAATACGTTATTTTTTCTCGAGGAAAAAAAAACATCATCGGAAAATTAACCGTACTTTCAACCAAGACAAAAGGGGTGACTTTATATACATACACCCATATATATATATATATAAAGGCTTCATACGAGTTTGATGAATCACGTGCACACGTAAAATTACCTAAATAGTAATGTAAAAACTGAAAAACAACATTCCTCCAACATTAAAGTCCAAGAAAATGAACGTTCAAAGGTCGCCACGTGAGCACGTGCAAGTCACGGGGCCCAATGAGTGAAGCATGTGCAGAAGTTTAGTACGGTTTTTATTCATCCCACGCTCCCACGTGAGGCCCCCAATGTTTTGGGCTTTCAGATTTCAGACCCATTTTGGGGGACCACAACTTCGCTTGCCTTTGCCTCTGCCATTGCTATTTGTCATTTGCTTCTGTTGCATGCATCTCTGCAGCACCCCAAAGCCATACTAGTACTATAGATACATATATAAAAGTTTTGAAGTAACATCCCAGGCTCTAATAAGGAATAAGGTGCTTCAAACGCACTGAATTGTGGCGCTAAGTTGTCTCCATTGGATTATATTATTTCGTGTGTATTTATATATAGCCACCAAGCTGTCGGGAATATAATGTTTCATATTTCACATGAAAAAAAAAAAAAGGACTCAACTAAAATTTGTCCAAAATCTCCTTTTGGTCTCTATACATGATGAATATAAATCCTAATGCATCATTATTGTAATGTTGACCAAGTAAAGTGAGAACATTCATTGAAAGCTTCTGTTCTTTTACTGAGAGAGAATGAAAAGGGTCCATGAGTAGAATTCCATGCAAATCTAAGGCGAATTTAGAGTTAGAGGGAAGAGTGAATAAAGTACTACACAAGATTCAATTCTCATTTTGAAGAGTGAATCAAGTACTACACAAGATTCAATTCTCATTTTTCTACACCAAAAGAAGTGTTTTGAGTTCAACTCTAGTTTTTTGGCAAATAAGTCCACAAAAGCCTGAGTCATCTGGTTGCGGCTCAAATTTGCAGAACATCACAATGCAGAGAAGTTACACCTTATCTTTTATGCCACGCTTATATGGTACCACTTACAATAATCTAAGATACCACAGCAAAGATGAACTTCATTAGCCTAAAGTACTATCCTTGAAGAGGGCTCATATCCTAAGACTTTATGCTTAAATTTGTGGTTAAGTGAACTCTATTTTGGTATGTATTCTAAATAGGGTCATCACTTATTTCTTCGATGGAAAAGAACCTCAACCCAACAATTTTTATATTATGATAATATGACTAAGATAAGAATGAGCCAGACAAAAGCGAGCTGTATTAATTAATAAAAATATAAGTAAGCACATGAAATAAAGTAAAAGATGGCATAAATTTTAATTTGGAGTCAAAAAGTCTTCAAGGAACAGGCCTCTTTTGGGGAAGGCGCAAGCAAGTTGGGGGCGGGATGGTGCCAAGAGTTGGTAGAAAGTGACAAGCTGCAAGAAACGCTCTTTGGCTAACCGAATGGATTCTCTATGTCTAACAACTACTGGCTGTGCTGATGGGTAGCTTATCCATACACTCTTCACCTTCTAAACTGAGCCCAAACAACGAGCAAACTATCCTCAAGTCAACCCTCACAGTCAACGAGCATTTGTTTTGCATCCGGCTCACGGGTGCACCGGAATCTGCGGAGAATTAGATGTCCTAATTTTGAGGTTGTCAAGATCAGTATACAGGATAAATGACTCTTAAGAAAACTGATCTGTATTCAAGAGTATGCATTGACTTCCACCAAGTGCTGACCTTGTGGTGGAACTCATGTTACTTGGAGGTCGGGTTCGAAACAGATTCGCACGGATTAAACATGAGATTAAGTTTCTTGGTCCCTGCCCTACTCTCCTTGTAACAGGACCCACACTACTCTATCGAGTAGAACTAAAGTGACGTGCTCCATTATCTATAGGATAAGACCCACCCGAAGAGTTCTCAACAAATATTCCTGTTAGCGGGATTAGATTAAATGTTCCTATGGTCCTGTCCAAGGAAGTTGTCACAACTAAAGTAACGCGCTACATTATCCAGTGGGATAAGACTCGCTCGAAGAATCTTCAACAAATATTCCTATTTGGCAGGATTATCACTCTTATGGGAAGTTTTCACACCAACTGCTTCTTTCCTCCCTCCTTTTTCAAAAAAAAAAAAAAAAAAAGTATGCATTGACTATAAGGCTCCATGCATTGAAATCTACTTATTGACATTTTGGAAAAGTTAAAAAGAAATAAAATCTCAACATCAATAGCATATATTTAGAAAAAGGAAAACTAAGTAGGCTACATTTATTTCAATTTTACTCTAGTTGCTGTACCAGATACGCAGCCCAAATCTTGAAATTGAATTTTCTAGCCAAGCATAGCCCTCAGCCATGCCATCAAATTTACAGTTGAAACCTAAAAAGAATAATGTGGTCAGTCACAAAGCAATTATATATACCGTTCCATTGCAAATAGATAAAGTTTGTACATGAACTAGAAATGCTGTAGCTGAGTTTCCCATGTTCAATTGGTAATCCCAATGAAAAATGGTGTCTTCATCCATACCACATTTCCAACGTACTTTACAAACGCTCAAAACTGAGATTAATTTTTGATATGGGCTGCCGAAAATACGATAATACTTTATTGGTCCTTCAGAAGGACATGGATCCAATATAGATTAATTCGCTGTGTTTCTTAGCACTGTGCTTATAAGTCATGCAACACAAAAACAAAAAGGTAAATCTGATAACAAACTTTGGACCTGATCAAACATAGGACACAATTACTAGAAATAATTTAATGAAGCTTTGCCAGCAAATATAGGGCCCTTCTGTTAACAAGGAATAAAATAAAAAATGGCATTCTGGAACCAGTCCATTCGTACTCCTTTAAAAATTTAAAAGTTAGTTTAAAATTTATTCTACCTGTCAGTCTAGCTAAATCATAACCCTCAGCATTGCCTTGCAGCTTACAGTTGCTACCTAAAGAGAGAAATGTGGTTAGTCACAGAGCAATAATATCAACTATTTTAATGCAACTAGATAAAGTCATAATATGAACTACAAATGCTAAAACCGAGTTTCATACGTTGAATTGGTTATCCCAACTGAAAAGGAAATCTTCATTGACACTACATTTCCAATGTACTTTGCAAACACTCAAAACCAACAGAGACTTCCTTCCCAAAAAAAAAAAAAAATGCACAGAGATAGATATTTATTATTTGATTTGGGACACAAGAAAACTGAGACAATACTTTATTGTTCTGTTACAAGGACATGGATCCGATATGCATTAGCTGAGTTAGTACCATGCTTTTTGGGCCTAAACATTTTTGTTAAATTATGCAACACAAAAACAAAGCAAATGTGATAATAAACTTTGGACCCGATTTATAATGGATACAATTAAAAAATCAAATAACTCCAAATAATTTAATCAAGCTTTGCCAGCTCCTATAGGGCATGCTCACATGGAATAGAATAGCACACTTTCTGGAATCTCATTCACCCCTTTGGAAAATGAGAATGACATTCAAGTTTTTCACTTATTCTACCTCTCAAATCTTGTCTTTTATCAGACTTTAACAAGTGGATTCATTTTTTTTATTCCAAAAACAATATACTTGAAAAGAATGGGCCATCATGGGTTACTCGATTACATGGATTATTAGGAAATTGACCTGAGTAATAACTAATTTGGAGCAAAATGATTTTTTTAGTAATTTTTTTCAAATTGACATTTTTAGTTGTATGACGAATTATATGACTGAGGGGGTTACAAATTGTAACTATAAAATTATGATTTTTCTATGACTAATTAATAGTCACAAATTATGTGACCCCGATCACACAAGGTCACAAAATACTAAAACACTACTAAAAAAGTCATTTTTTCAAATCACTATTAAAAAAGTCATTTTAGTCAAAATTATTACTATTTATTTCAATTTCCTGGATTATTTGCCTAACCTTGGACTAATCTTTAGTGGGCCAAGTTCCAAAAGGCATCTGAAATCTTAAAAGCCCGAAATTCACACAGAAAAGCCCTGGTGACAGTNTAAAAAGTTCCATGAAATTTGGGAAATCATATCACAGCTGCAGCATTAGGTATCAATGGCTTGATGATAGGCTTACACAATTTAAGTTCTATGATCTTTTATTCTCTTTTTCTGTTTCTTGAAAAGTATGGCAGCTAAATTTTTGAGGCAGATTCCTGCAAGCAGATGTGTTTGGATAAAACTTAGACCATTCCAAGTAGTTTGATCAGCAATGTGAAACATTTGTGAGGACTACTTTGCATAGTGTATAGCTTGTGGTATAATTCAGAACCAAATAAACAGTCTCTTGACAAACTATTGTACTAGAAAGAAGTAGAGAAAAGAGAAGAAAGGAAGAAGGGCTATGATCTATTCCATTCCATGTCAATGACTCCTAGTCAAGTAAAATATCCATATAGGCAATATAAAGAGAATAAGAAACAGTTCCATAATTGATAAGTAAAACATATTTGTGTAAAATGGATAAATGACGTTATTTGGCACTGCTTTGTCTCCCCCTAAAAACTGTAGGCAAACCAAGCTCAATAAAAGAAAATAATCCCATCAACAAGCCTTGGTAATGTCCTAGCTGAAAAAGAAAACCTTAGTTTTCGATATAAAATCTTCTTGAAATGTCTTAAAATTCATTTTTCATACGAAAATATTCCCATAACCTCATATCACTGAAAATAGGATCATATAGAAATCAGTTGGTTACTATCATAGAATGTTAACAAACAGTAATTTGACAAATAGACAAATATTAGTAAAATTGGGTCTTAATGGAAGATAAATTTGAATGTGCAAATTCGATAATTAGATTCAACCCAGAACAGAATTAAGAAAAGATACAAAAAGAACAAGCAAACACATTCTTGAAAAACTTAAGGACTTGTTGAATAAAGTTGACTTAAACAAACAGAAACACCACCTAAACTTAAAGCTAGAAAACACTACAGTAAGCTTCTAAAAAAAGGCCCACCATTCTTGCAAGTATCAACCATAAAATATCTTCCTTGCATCTCTCCATTATTCAAACATAGCTTATTGTTCTAAAATTTGTGAATATATTTCCCCTGTACTATTTAAAGTGAAATAACAAACTTAGAATTTATATAAAGACAATCTGCCTATTGAAAAATGTAGAGGAAGCAAAGAGTATCTGATTCCCAACCCCTTAAGAAAGGGACAAACACCTGAATATCAATTGATTACAGGCATCCTTACATAAATAAGCACTAAGCGAAAGAAGAACCATCCAAAGTATTTCATTTCAGCAGCAAATAGATTAACGAAAATAATAATAGAGGGGGAAAAAAAAAAAGACTATATATCGATTATCCACCTAGTAAAATATATATACTTTCAAATTCCAATAAATTGACCATTCAAAATGGCTGCTTTTTTCTAGCTTTGATCTTTATTTTTTCTCCATCTATAAAGATAAACAGAAAATTCGTGAAAGAATAGATGCAACCTTCTATAAAAGCATTAATACTATTAACTTAATTTTTATGCAAACAATTAGATCTTCTAAAGAAGAATTTGATAGACTTAAATAGAGTTGAAAGAGTAAAGATAGAAAAAGTGTCGATCACTTCGGATAAACTTGGTAGTTAACAGAAGAACATAAGAACAATATCAGCAGTAAGAAAAATCCGACTAAAATTGCTTTCAACTTGTGAAGACTACAGCTGAATAAATTAAAGGAGCTGATCAAAGACATAAGGGAGACATCTATAGTTGGCCAAAAAGCTGAGTAGGAAGATGCATTTGAATATTCACCGGACAGTTTTAAAAAATTTGGGGTGTAAAGACAAAGTCATTGAGGTAATACACTGATAATACGATATGGACAGAATGATTATACCACAAAAAATGAAAAAGACTCCGAACTCCCGAATCCACTTGCTTGGAAGATTTGCATTTTTAGTAACAGAAATAACCCTTGGTCATGTAAAGCCAGTGTGTCATTGTAGACAAGTAAACAGTCTATATTAGCAAACTGATTGTTCAAAAGTTACCTGACCAGAGAAAGTAAGTAGTTGCATTTTACGGACTATGGACTATTCTACAATTGCTCATAGACAGAAACACCACTTGATACATATCACACAGCAGATCATAAAGTAAAGATATTAACCTCTAGTGTGTCATAATAATACACGGTAAATCATCGAAAACCCGAATCATGGGCCACCCAGATGGCAACAATATGTTTTCAAACATGAATTTCAAAGCGGAGTTCCTAAGAAAAGAACTTCTAAATTGATTCATAATTTTCTGTAACTTCCAATGATCATGAAGAAAGTTGCAATGGAGTCCGAAAAAATATTGGGAACAAAACAGGGCTAACTTGATTTATAAACAAACGACCTTTTACTTCTAGTGATTCATATGATAACAATTTCTAAGCTTCAAAATATGGAATAAAAATAAAACATCCCATTTGCCCAACTAATCTTTAACTGTATTTTTCCTAACTCCAAAATAACATGTATATATTGGACTATATGATTCCAATTTTCTTTCTTTTTTATGTGAATAAATTTTTTTTTCAACAACTAACATATTTCGTATTAAAAATTGCAGAAAAACATACATGATAAACAAAATTATATATATATATATATATATAAAGAATAAAGAAAAAAAAGAAGAAGATTACAGGTTTGAAGGATGCTTTTACCAGCAAAGAGAAGAAGATTGGCGAAGTGAAAGAGAACCCATTTTCTGAACAACCAAACAGAAACTCTAAGCTGCTCTGTTGAAACACATTTGCATTGCCTGAACAGAATTTCAAGAAGAAAATAATTTTTTTGAAAGAGAATCATTTACGGAAAACCCATTTTCCCCAGAATAAATAAATAAATATTATAAATACGAGTATTTTATTTGAAGACGGTGAAGATGTCGTTTGGAGCCGGAGAAGAGAGTTGGTGGAGGCACTGGAAGTTGCAGGTGTCTGAAGTTGCATATTGCAAAACACATGTCGTATGGAAATAAAAGCAGCGTTGCACGGCGAAAAAACGATAAACGACACGTTCTCTTAACGGAAAGAACGACATTACAGTTAAAAAACGACATAATAAACAAATAACGACCCGCGCAGAGGAAAGTAGTACATAGATCATTAGTTCATTAGTCATTACCATAGATGTATGCAAATCATCTCTAGTTTTTTGCCTTATTTTTTTTTTCATCCAGTTATATCTTGACATCAATGTATCGGATTAAAAGTTAATTAACTAACTTATATTTTTCATTAAATCAGGTAACTATTCAATATTTAACTTATGTGTCCAAAATCAATAAGATGTAAGGAGATTTGCTTCCGTACGGTATGGTATGAGCCTACGAGGCTACGAGTGACGTCTCATTCAATGACAAAAACTGAAATGTAGTCTGAATAAAAAAGTGAAAAATAAGAAGGAATATTGCAAAATTACTCTTATATCTTATTATTGTTTGATACGTGAACTTTAATATGTTTTGTAACAATATTAAAACATGAGATATTCTTATAAGGTCCATATATTAAATAGTAAGATAACAAAAATAGAAAAGAAAATTGATTTAGCACACATAATTAATTTAGTGTTAATCCTCACTACAATATTATAGTAAATTAACGACAGTTTAACTGTCGTTAATGTATGTGCCATTGAAAGTGGCACCTTTAACGGTAATTATTAACCATTATTAAAACTTGATCAATAAATTATTGTTATTCATGAGGAGATTTTTAACCACAGTTCTCTTAGAATAGCTATTAAAAATCATTTTCAAGAGAAATTTTTTTCTCTTCTTCAAGGTATATTATACAACACCACAACATTAAACTTGTCTAAAAAGGATTTTAAATCAATTCAAAAACAAACAAAATCTAGATATAATTGTACTAAAGTATATATAATAAACATAATTAAAATCTAATACATATAACTAAAAAGTTTCTACTATATTATAGTTTCTACTATATAGATAATATATGCTAACATAAACATATTTAAGAACTAATAATAAATTTCTAGATATATATATACATATATATATATTAATTACTAACACTTATAACCTAAATTCATCGAAAGTTATATTAACAACTCTAACATAAATAAAGTGAGTGAACCGAGATACACTCTAACATAAACACTGCATTCCATATAATTAAGTTAAGATAGACACTATAATTACAATAGAATTATAATTAAAATACATAAAGATAAAAGATAAATAAAAATATTTTATGCAAACAAACTATATATCATATCTTAATATGATATTAAGTTAGACTATCTCTTTTTTCTTTTCTTTCCATGTCCGTATAAAATATTTTGAATGCACTAAATGAAAATATGTATTATAAAAACTAATGAATCAAATAAATAAACATATGTTCTATATATTATACTATACATTATACTAACCATGTTAAGAGATTTATAGTATCCAGTGATTATCTAAGTTGATATAAGAAATAAATATTTTTTGAGACATGTTACTACATGGAAATAATATGCAAGATTACATGAGCGAATATCATTTTTTAAACGGGAAGGATAAGGATGCACAACACCAATCTAATCATTCAATTCTAATTCAAAGTATTACCATTTTATCATTATGAACCTTCAAATTCAACTCAATTCATACACAATATAAACTTTTGACTATTCTAAAGTTAATAAAATAAATAATTTCAAGTCAATGAAAATACTAAGTATACATATTGTAAAATCACATAACACTAATTAATTCATGGTAACGTGATTAAACTAATAAGCTATAATTGTTAATATCGATTATTAAAACAATATAAAATCATCAAATAATATACACTATAAAGATTTAATTTCTAAAATAATTGTTCTGGATTAATTAAAATTAGTGAAGAAAAATATCTCAAATTGAGTAAAATGTTTCAATACTCTAAAATTATGCCCAAAATTAGTTTACCCATTCAAATTGAAACCTAAATCAACAAAAAAAATAAAATAAAATTACATGCTTATTGAGAATTGTAGTTGTTGATTGTAAAAAAACCTAAACTTTTCTAGGACATAAACAATTATTAAATCCTCACTAATCTTAAAAATTATAAGTATATAAAGCTTACTCAAGTCGAATAGAGTAATTTGAACCAAATGAGAGTGATTTTAGCGGTCAAAATCGCTAGAATGAAAGTGGTCCTCATTTATAATCGAGCTAGTATCAGCCCTCATTTATATGACATTTAACGGCGGTTATACTAGAACTGTCGTAAAAAGTTAAATTTGAGCATTAACAACAATTCTGCTGTAACTGTCATTAAAGGTCTAAAATATTTTAAACTTTTAATGAAGTTATATTAAACTTGCCGTAAAAAGTTAAATTTAAGCATTAACAGTAGTTCTACTGCAACTACTGTTAAAAGTCTAAAAGATTTTAAACTTTTAATGGTAGTTGTACTGGAACCACCATGAAAAATTAAAATTTAAATATTAACGGTAGTTCTGATGCAACCGCTGTTGACCAGAACTGATAAAAAATGTTAAAATTGTTTATTAACGACTGTTCTACTTCAACTGCTGTTAATAATTTGTCAAAATTATTTATTAACAACTGTTCTACTTCAACTGCTGTTAATAATTTGTCGCTGAAAGTCTTTTTTTTTTTTTTTTGTAGTGCCTAATCAATTATATTGATTAAATCTTATTTTAGTCTTGAATTTTCAAATGTGATCTTGCTTTACTATATTGAAGTTCTTAAAGTATGTTTTACCAAAATTTTGAAAATTCAAATTTAAAATTTAGACAAAAAAAAATTCGACCTTCTTAATAATAGAATGGAGCATTTAAAAGTTTGGACGAAACTATCATAAAAAACGTAGTTTAAGCCTCAAGGCACCCTACTCTCTTTGATCCATTATGTTAGGCAATTTCTTTTACATCAGTGTACTGCAATTTGTATTTGAATTCCTTTTGTACCCTGCTTGTTCAGATAATTTAGTAGTTTTTCTATTGCTTTGTGAAATGAAACTTATATTTTACTTATTCATCTACTAGTGAATAATAATTAAATTGGGTTACTAGTGAATAATAATTAAATTGGGGCATTTGAAATATTAACAGGTCAAAAATGAGAATAACTCTGTAACTCGAAGACCCAAAATCAAACCATTCAGAGCCTTGATTTTTTTTTTTTGGTTGACCCGTACGATCTCAATCATATTATAATTAGTCTAAATTGTGCTAAAAAAAAGTGCACACATACACATAACTTTTTTCTAAAGGAGAATTGTATAAAAGTATAAAATTTATAATTCCTACTCTTTCTTAACTTTAATTTACCGAATTTTTTTTAATTAAAAAAAATGATTTGTTGAATATTTTGGAACGAGATAAATTAGCGAAGATATTCAAATTGACTTTAGTCCTGTTTGGGATTGCTTTTAGATGTTATTTTTAGCTTTTAAAAATGATTAGAAAAAAAAGAGGATGAAGAGACATTTGGTAAGAACCATTTTTGGTCAACAGATTTTGAAAGAGACTGTGTATCTATTTTAAACAGAATTTGAGAAGCATGATAAAAATTATTTTTCAAAGTTAATTTTATTTCTATAATATAAATTATTTAAATTATCATTTTATAAATACTATTTTTAAATAACACAATATTTTTGTAAATTAAATTTACTAAATACGTAAACTTATTTTTTCAACGTTATTTCTCGTTCATAGTACAACAATACCAAATTGGCTCTTAAACTAATAGTATATTTTAAATAATATACACTAAAATACTTCTTTTTATTTAGTTTTCTTTTTGGTTCTAACTGAAAATGACTAGTTTCTAGTTATTTAAAAAAATCCATGTCTTATCTGAAAACATCAGAAAATTTCTAAATTTTGATATTGCCCTAAAAAGCCCTTACACTTTTTCATTAATTCTCATTAAAATCCGTAAATATTTTTCACTAATTCACAAGGGAGATTTTGTAAATCCTTAGAAGCTTTTCTTGATTAAAAAGAAAAAAAAAAAGAGAAAAAACTAATCCACAGAGATTTTCTCATAGTTCTAAAATACAATGCTCAATGTTAAAAAATGAAAGGATAAGAATAAAAATAGAAGAGGAGAATTTTACCATAATTTTCCTTCTTATTATTAACCCTTTTACTTTGAAGTATTTACGTTTTAGCTTCGCTGTAGCAAACTAGAAGTGTATAGATATTTTTTTTTGAATGATGATAAAGATAACAAAAATTTACATATGTTGATGTGACATGCATTTTAATCACATTAAATTTTTATTTTAAAGTTAGACCATATTATTTAAATTATATTGCTAAAAATGATGTCATATTATTCATCTAAGTTTTTAATGTCCGAATTTTTACTCTTTTTTTAATCTTATATTTTGTTATGGAGTGTAGATATTTGTTTGATTTGGTGTTAGATCAGTAGTGTACTATGCATTAAATCATACATAAAAGAATAAAAATTTCTTCTCATATTGACAGCAAGGAACAATTAATATGCAAAAGTCCACCGAAGTCCAAACCCAACATACGAGAAATCGGGTTGACTTTAGGGTTTAGATTGAATATAAGTTTTAAGTTTTAGGGGTTATATTTGCGCCCAAGTGACATCTAGATACCTTTTTTCGTTAAACTACTTTTTAAAGATAATTTTACCTTGTATTTAATGATTATGGAATAGAACTTGAGTTAAGGCATCTCATTCCAATTTTTTTTTTTAAAAAAAAAAGAAAGAGAAAAGTTTAGTATTAATATTTTAAATTTAATTAAGTAGAAGTTCATTTTTTAAATTTTATAGCTAAATGTTCAAATATGTATATTTTTACACTTTATAGATATACTTTAAAATAATAATCTTGCAAAAACATAATACAGAATATATTTTCTCCTACCACCAAAAGTAAGTCTTTATTAATTAATTATTGTTATAAATTGAGAATACAAAATTTTAAGTATGGAAAAAAAGATGGACATTAGAACCAAAAAACCAAAAACAAAAAACAAGAAAACATAATAAGACATTAAAATACAAAAATTACTCACCTACCTCCCAACTATAAATATCAATATGCTATAAATTTCAATATGGACTAGACTTTATGGACTAGTGTATATTCTGAAAAAAAAAAAATATGATATCGACTCGGTCCAATCCAGATTAATGTAGACCTAGATTGGCCCTTGCATATAGTAGAGATTGGGACTTACAAGCCCGACCTATATTTCTGTTGACTCACATTTAGTCCTCTTATATATAATTTTAATTATATTTTTTAATTAAAAATTAAAAAAATCTCAATTAAATATTTTTATTTATATGCTTTTAATATTATTTATTTAATTATTTTTGTTTATTTTCAATTTATTCAAATTTTAAAAGAATATTAATTGGTTTTAGGCTCATATTTTAGCCCGCATAAACACATATTTGATATTATAAAATATAGAACAAATAAAGAAATTAGGCCTATATTCAGTTTGTATAGACATGACCTACTTAAACACAGCCCACTTAGGCCCATATTCACATTAATTCAATTTTAATAATCAGTTTTTCTTGATGAGATTGTTTTTTTAGTTTTGGTTTTCATTGACCTTAGTCATAGAATTAATGTATTTAGAGATACAATAATAGGTCTCTCAACCTGGCCTATTTTAGACAGGCCCATTATGAGCCACGGGCCAGCCTGACCCAATCTATTACTTTTGTAGGTCAGTCTGACCCACTGAAGAAAAAAAATGACCCACCTCATCCCATGGATTACCCTATATAAGGATTGGGCTGGGTTGGCCCCCAAGCCAAGGCTGCCCCACCCATTAGCTAAAATGGACTAGCCTATATAATAGCCCATCGTACACTGACCCATTCTAGCTAATCATAGGCTAACTCATTCTAGTTCAAAACAAAATATTTTGTTTAACTTTAAAGTTATTTTTTTTATGAAATTCTAAATAATTTACATAGAAAGTGTTAATTAGTATAAACAATAAAAAAATATTTACTAATAATAAAAAAATTAATATGGATAGAACTAAATAATTATGTAAACCATTAACAAAAGTTTTATTTATAATTACTTTATTAAAAATCTTACAAGTTAAATTTAGTGGGACAATATAAAACTTTGGTTCAGTATGGAAAAAATAGTATAAAATATTCAAATTATAGAAAACAAAATTAAAAAAAAATATAAAAATAAAAGAAGAATGCAACAAAATAGACTGACCCATGACGGACTAGAATGGGTTGGCTCGCGATAGACCAAAATGGGCCAACCCACCTTGGTCTGTCGCGTGTTGGTCCATCTTTACCCTGGTCTAGGTCCAGTCCATCCTATGATTTTTGGTGAGTCAGGCTACAGGCCATAATGTCGTAACCCAACCTAATCCATAAATAATTAACAAACTAGGCCGACTATCTACGATATCAAGACGGACTATCCGTCACGGCACTAAAGTATAACGAGCTTAAACTGGTCCATAGACTGCGACCTAGAGCTGCATCTTTGCGTGCATTCCTTTATTTTATTTTATTTTTTCTTTTTGGTAACTATTAATCACGTGGATTTCGAGAAGCACTCAAGTGATATGTGAAATTTGTAATTCATACTCGTGTAATTCTTCCATATTACAACAACTAATATTTTTATAAAGAGATAAAAATTCAATAATACAAGGTAAACTAGATAAAACACGTTAAAAAAATCTTGAAAAAAAAAAACAAAAAAAACCAACTCAAGGGTCTGTTTTTCAATCAAACCGCTTAGAGTCAAGTCAGACGGCAAATTCCCCAAACACAACCATATGATAATAAATAGTAAATATTTTATAACCACCAAAACTTACTATACTGCAAATAATATGAAGTTCGGGTACCTGACACACACACACACACANAATTAAAGCTTACGGAATTACTGAACGAAATTCCATAACCAAACTATTTACAAACTAATAAATCTATCAAGATATGGAAAAAAAAAAAGAAAAAAGAATGTAGATATTAATGGCACTCATATATTCTCGAATTATATAAAAAAAAAAACTCCATTTTCATGAATTTAATATATACTAAATCTAGTTTTGTACCTCGACGAATTCCTTGTCACTAATTTGCAGGAATTTTTCTTTCATGCGTCCTAAAATTCAAAGGATTTATTGATAAAAGAAAACTAATCCAAAAGTTTTCTTATATTTCTTAAAATATAAAACTTTATGTTAAAAAAAGAAAAAAAAATATATAAGATTTTGTGATATTACCTTTTTTTTTTTTTTCTTTTTTAAAAAAAAGTGTTAAACCATATCATATCATGTCATGCCAACCCAAGCACGATTAGCAGAAACTCTTCTTCGTTCGTACTTGTGTTATATATTAGACTAACACAGTAATTAATAATTAAGTCGTAGTCATGTTGTTCTTATTCTTGTCTATTTTCGTAACATATTGTGTTTGTTAATGATATTATGCTATTTGTATTTATAATTGTGTCTGTTTTCAATCTCGTGCTATTTTCATACCTAATAGTGTTAATTTTCAAACTTGTATCATTCTCGTACCATAATGCTTACTTATTTTCATTCTTGTTTTCGAAGTTATGTCATTCTCATGCCACAATCGTGTATTCTTATTGGTTATTATCCTTGATCATGCTTATTGCCAATTTTCCAGTCAAAAATTTGGTTGTTTAATCTTTTAATACAAATATATTTGCAAATGACGTCTTCATATAATAAGATAATATTTGCAAATTAAAATAAACTAATGATGCCACGAGTCTTTGATAGTTCTATATAGCTATCAATGTAAGATAAGGGCTTAATTATTGAGTCTTTTTCAAATTTTGATATCAAATTGTTTAAAATATGATTTGTTAGAATTTCATGACTTAAAATGATTTGAATGACTATCGAATGATTTTGGATATTTTTAAATATTGTGAATTACTCTTGATTATTCTAGGATTTTCTGCTTACATGTTTTATTTAATTTTGGTCTAGTTAAAATGCAGTGATTATGCTACCGGATTTTTGGTAATTTTTTTCTTTTTTGAAAATGAATTTCAGAGCACATTTTATTAAAACTATCATACGTTACATGGTTGTTTAACATGCGATTTATACTGTATATATTATATAATCATACATGAGGTCTATATTAGGTATTACGTTAGTAGTATGTGGTGTTAGTTTCACCTTCGGTGAGAGTCTATAAACCTATGTAGTTTCTATTGATTATTCTTACTCAGCGGGTTTAGATGCCCTTTTGATTACGCAGATTAGGCACTATGTTGCTCTTCTAGTTCTTCTTGGGTAGCTGTCGGGTATAGAATACTTAGTACATATAGTAAAATTACTCTGGTTCTTGATGAGAGAATAAGAAATCGTAAGTTAGGTTGATTTATGATATATGTATTATGAGGTTTTTCATTATAGTATTTTTTATTATAGTTTTGGATAGGTAATGGATTTTATATCTTAGTTTCATATGTATGGATGAACACTGATTTTAAAATATACATATAGTTTTGGTGAAATGTTTTTGTAACAACTAACCACGCATGCATTTTTGAAACTGAAAAATGTTTTACAAAATGGTTATTGGATTGCAACGGAGTTTTCAAGCTCACCTCTTCTTCCTCTCCATTCAGGTTCTGATTTACTAGATTAGAGGTCTTGTACTGTTGCACGTTGATTAGTCAAATTGCTTAAATCATGCTTGGGGTCTTGCTTCTAAATACCTTGGTTGATGTTTATAACTTATTGCATTCCTTTCTCATATCTAATTATTTAACTTTCTCGTATCTAATTATTTAGCTAAGTTTAATATATTTACTAAGTAGATGTATGAAGGGGATTTTATTATTATTTGAGGACTTAGTATATAAATGGGACATTATAGCTCCTTAAGAGTAGATTTTAAAATTTTCAAAGTACTTGGAATTTGAGTTGAGTTTTTAACTTATCTTTGGATTTTTCAAACTTAAACTATCTATAAAACTCATTTTAATGAAATTAAGGATTTATTAATTAAGTCGAAAAATAGATTAGTTTGATTTTCCTTAAACTCAAATGGATATTTTCTTAATAATTAAGTCCAATGAAATGCTTTCTTTATTACGAAACTAGTAACAATTTAAAGACCAAAATATTGAAATACAAACACGGTTTGTCTCGAATTTAATTACTAAAAATCAAGACCTTAGTTTTGGGTCGTATTTGGTCCAAATACAAATTAATTATTCATATCATGTAAACGCGATTGATTGTGTCATATAGTGTTAGACCAACTAATAATCGTATCTTGCTCGTGTGGACTCTCGTTGACACCACTCTAACTCCTTTCTTTTACAGTATTTAAGTCGTTCTGATTCACCCTGGCAAAATATTCAGAAAAATATTATTCCTCCTCCATTTGAAATGTTAAGGCACAACAGTACCCCTAAAACATGCTACTATAACAACCAAACCTTACTCTCGCTGCATATATTACATGAATTAGTTTACGGTCATTTAATACATTCACCGTTTGCCTGACACACAATATATATTATGAGACTCTAGTCGCTCCCACATTAAAAATTTAATGCACAAGGAGTTAATAAACGAAATTGAGCAAACAGACTATTCACAGAACTGTTATAATTAATCTATAAAAACGTATAGGATGAAAGAAGAATGTGCATATACATCACATCTATATTTGTACATTATCCAATTAATTCACTACCAAAAAAAAGTCATTATTTAGTGACAAAAATATTTTGTCACAATAAAATGTCGTGACTAAAAGTGATATTTAGTTATAACTAAAAATTTGTTGTAACTATTTTTTAGGGAAAAAAAAATTGTTGTAACTAAAATGTGATATTTAGCCACAAATTGTCACTATATGTACTTTTGATCACAAAATTTTTACATATAATAATGAAATTGGTTATGATTAAAGCTATATTTTATTACAACAAATTATATTTTTTGTGACAAAACTTTTATTCACAAACCTTTTAGTCACGGCAAAATGATAGTAACATTTTTCTAATCACAAATTTTTTACTCATAGCCACAATTTTTATTGTGAAGTAAAGTACTTTGTTGTAGTTAGTATAATACTCCTTGCTCAAGAATAATAAATATATAGTCTTATACCATGATCGAATTCCTAGATGTGATATGTCAGTATTGTCTACTACATGTAGAATTGACAGATCGTGAATATAAATATACAACTTAGTGATTAATGTCACTATTTTTAATAGGTAAAGAAAAATTAAAGAGAATGGTTCGTATATGTTATCAACTTACATATATTAATCTAAATATTTTACATTTTTGTTTGTCCTACACTTTTTATGATTTCATGGATGGTCTTTTTATCTTTGTCTCTTTGATTCAGTACTAGTTTAATAAATAAGCAATCATATCCGATGACTTTAATACAGTATTAAGAAAGGTGTTTTGAAACCCAATCAACAAGAATATCCCAGCAACCGTAACGATAATAATTAAGTGGTAATGAATGTGACAGATATTAGCCTTACAACTAAATTTTTATTAATATTTAAACCTCGTTATGCATAAACAAATATAAGATATATAAAAACAAAATTAATGGAATAATATTATACAGGTAAAGATATTTAACTAGTACAGACTTTAAGTCAAATGAGTTCGTAATTAAAAAAATACTGTCTTCTAGTTAGTATGCTAGGATATATTATATATGAAATTAATATGCATTTTTATAACAACTAAACGTTTCCATGTTTTGGAATCTGGTGGCATGAATTTTTGGCGATGCAAACAATGTCATGGACAAAAAAAATATTGGAGTAAGATTTATATATAAATATACGTATTTTTTTATAGATTTAACAGTTTGTTTCTTGGTCAGGTCGTTGGCGAAAAGTGCTATGTGATATAGAAGACCGGTTCTTCATCAATTTCTTGTTCGGCTTCAAACAGAGATTTCATAATCAATTTTTAAATGCCTTAGCTTGCGATTCTAAAGTTATTATATACCAAATTGGATAAATAGATATGCGTATATATATACATACATGCTTCTACATTGACGAAAACATAATAGAGAATTAGCAAAAGTCCAAGTAACTTTTATCGCGCAGGAAAAAAGTCCAAGAGCCTTTTCTTTCCAAGAGGTAAATATGGACAACAAACTTTCTTTTGGGATTAGAATTTTATTCAATCAGACAATTGAGGTACTATATATTAGCGATTCTAATAGAAACATCGAATTGAAATTTATTATACTAAAAAAAAAACCCCGTGGCTTAATTAAGTGTGTAGACTACTTTATATTTTAGGAGGTGTAGAGCCTAGTAATAAAGTAAATTTGCCCCTTTACGATGACGAGCAAAGCCCATGTTTTTAACTGACTAGTCACTGTAGACTTTCCAAAGAGTAGTCGCCCTTGATAGAGCATGCACGAGCCTATATGACCAAAGCATCATATATTTATGTCACTGGCAGTCTTATGTATTCCAGAGAGTGCCTGTATGACCAAAGCATCATATATTTATGTCACTGGCAGTCTTATGTATTCCAGAGAGTAACGACGATGGGATATCAAAATCTTACGCTAAGAACTTATATTAGAAATATATCATTTTAGTCACGTAATTTTAAATAGTGTAGTCTCACTTTAAAACAAAAAATGATTGAAATATATGCCATGTCAATTATCTGGTGTAAGCTTTTAGTGCAAGATTTTGATATCTCTATTATTATTCATATTCTATAATGTGTACCATATAAGACATAGCACATGCGTGTAGTGCATGTGTAGTGAAAGTTATAAGCAAATAAATGAGCAATCCAGAAAAACAACACCAGGAAGAAGTGAAATAAATTATCACGTATTTGAAAGGTTATAGACTTAGCCCCATGTTTTTGAAGATTAGATTTTGGGTCTATAAGGTCATGTTGATATTCATAATAAGGTTGGTGTGATATATATTGAGAACATGAAGAGTACAACTAGAACTAGGTATATGTACATACTAAGTGATACAACAATTAGTGATTGAGTTTCAGAAATTGAAGAAGGTTGTTGCTCTATATGCTATTGAAGCAAAATATGTTACTATAGTAGAAGCCAATAAGTAGTTGGTATGATTGCAATACTTCTTGGAGGAATTTGGTCATAAGCAACAAAAGAGTATCATGATAAAAGATGGAGAGAGAAAAACATTAAACAATGAGTTTTATTATTTTTATACCTTGTATTTTGACATTTTGTTTAAATTATATCTTGTATTTTGGTTATTATCAACATTATCTCTTAGATTTTAAAATCTGTTATAAATTTATATCTTGATACTAATTTAGAGTAGTTAATATCAAAATACTGTTTAAAAAATTAAAAATAAACTGTATAAAAACTGATCTGAGAATAAGTTTATTAAATCATCTTGGTAAATTAACTATTCTAATACACTACTACAGAAATTATTCTTCACATCGTTTATAGGGCGACGTGGTATCTCTACCACATTGCTCCATAAATGACATGAAAACGGATGATATGGTAGGTTCCCATAATACTACGTCGCTTTATAAGCGGCGTGGTATGGGAAGCTACCACATTATTTATATAAAAAGCAACGTGGCAAGCCTTAATAACTAACAAATTGTCAGTTATTTAGAACTTACCACACCGTTTGTCATAGGATATCATACCACGTCACTTTTCTAGGAAGCGATGTGGCATATCTCCTACCACATCGCTTGCTAAAGAAGTGACGTGGAATCCCCTATAACGGGCATCAAACCCTAGATTTATTATAAACCAGAACAAAAATTGGCTCAAAATAACTTACAATCAACAACCAACAGTCCAATATACAAACTCCGGCAATCCAATATACAAATTATATTTTTCACATAATTAAGTCCTATATGAAGCACCTAAACTAATCGAAATCATAATTATAGTCACCTAATTAGACTACCAAAGATATAAAATTAACATAAATAGTTTAGTAGTATGAATCACCTATCATGATACATACTCCATAAGCTTATCGGCCCATTCCTCTCGGACTTCATTGATCTCATCCATGGTGTATATGTTTTTATTACAACACTACAAATTTAAATGTGCTTAAGTTATATTCAAATCATGTATTGATTATTAGTATACTTATGCGATAAATATAAGTGTTAAGTTATAAAGTTATACCGAAGTAAAAATGCACTCATATGGATTAGTATCCATGACTATTTTTTTCATCATGCGCATCACGTAGAAACCACATACTAAAATTATAATTGAGTTTTCAATTAAAATTTGTTATAATTTGTGAGCAAAAACAAATCTATCTAGTCTAATAATGTAAATTAGTAAAATTTAAAATGTATCTTAATAGACTCTTAATTGGGACCATTTTTCTTATCACGTCTCTAAAATAACCGAAAGGCTCTATAAAACAAAAGCATGTCAAAGCGTGTTAACTATGCATAAAATATTATATTAAACATTGTTATTAATTTTAAATAGTTTTAATCATACATACAATTTAATGAGAGTTCTTGCATCTTTTCGAGGAAGATATTCGAGCGGATCCAAAAAATATATCACTTCATCAACCGTGTTGATCACTAGTAACATTCAATATCTCCTATAAAATAATATAATCAAATACATATATATAGTGCATTTATCCCAATAACTATCAAAAATATTAAAGAGGAGAATTACACCTTGTTATATGATTCTAATAGCAATGTGCCATTCAAGCCTAGAGTCAAGCAATTCGTGGTTGTTCTTACACGATTCTCATCGTTGCCATCTCTAACAGTAGATAAAAGAGAAGGTTCAATGAAAGCTATGATATGCACACACTCTTATTCTATAAGCTTGTCATATAATAGCCTAATATAATATAGAACATATTTAATACAAATCATTAAAATATGAAAGCAAAAGTAAAGATATGAAAACTTACTTGATATAAAATGTGATGCACGTAGAACTAATTTCGACGAAGTTGGTTACATACAATATGTCCTCTTTAACTAAATATGAGAATTGCCTAAGAATTTCACACATCTCATTATCAAAAATGACATAAATTGAGAAGTCATTAGCTTTTTTCATCACATATTATACAAACTCCTCAAGTTTCATAGAACATTAGGAGGAACATCAATCTTAGATCGTAAAGAGGACCCAGTCGGTCTTGTGCTAGATAAGAATGAATGTATGGATTTTTCCCATTGTGATTGAGTAATAGGCGACTCTGGTTCATTTTGTGGTTGTTTTTTTTTTTTTCCCTTTGTCTTTTCGTAATGGTAACTAAGATCAAAATATTTACGTAAATAAAATAAAAATGATTATTTAATTGTCAAAGTAATGAATGTTAGACCTTATACCTCAAATTCGCCTACAATGAGTACCAACTTTTTAGGCCATGCGGCAATTGATCCCACAGCTTCTGCCACTGTATCCATTATATTGGCCACTCGAATAGGCAACGAAGCTTCAAGGATGTGTACTTTGACAACATATACTCAATATTTTTTCTCACCTAATAGTACTCCATGAATCATAAGGCCTCCTATTTGAATGATATAACTCGATGTAATAACATCTAGTGCTAGGTCAACCAACTTACATCGAATATCCTGAAATGTAAACCAAGGATGTGAATTTCTTAATATATATTAAATTGACATAGATGTAAAAGTTATGAAACTAAGATACTACCTCTGAAGTTCCCACTTCCGGGATTGGAGCACCAAAGGCTGTAGCATGAATTTGAATTTCTAATAGTTGAGGAATATATATATTTAGTGGCTGAGAAAAATATGACTGAAGCAGCAGCTGGGGAAAATATGGCTCAAGCGATTGCTATGGAAAATGTGACTTAGGTGCATGCTTAGGAAAGTGTGACTCAGGTGGTTAGGGAGCTAACTCTTGAGAGGTGGTACTGAATAACTTAGCCTCAAATTCCCAAAGACGTCTTTTTTAATTATTATATTTACTTTGCATATTTTGAAATTGTGTCTTTCATTAATTTTCTTTCTCCCGTTGGAAAGTGAATTATTATTCTAACAATGCTCTTAGCCCTCCCTGAGATCTGTGGAATATATCCCGCTAAGTTACATAGGCTCCTACAGAACATGCTTGACCAAAGTACTCAGATGTCCCCAATGCCTGAGTTAATATGTTATATAAGCCAATTTCATGAATATCTCCTCGAGACTTTATATCATACAACTTATCCTAAATAAGATACCAAATTAGAAAAAAACATACAAAATAAGATTTTAAATAGAAGTTAGAAGAACTTACAATTCGTTCTCCCATCATTTGAGCCGCAGGATTAAGATATCCTCACTTACGGTCCTGACGTATAGCTTTCCAAAATTCTGCTCGTTCTATTTTATTAGTCGCACGTGTTTTCTTAAGTTCTTCTACAATGGTTGCAATTTTTTTTTTAGATGTGCGATGAATATACTCATTATATTTTACTCTTCTTTGTTATTGGACCATCTTTTTTGCCTGTGCACACAATATCAAAGATTAGTATTAAAACTAAAATAGACAAGTTCTGAAAGTACTTCGTACATAACTTATCATATCATACCTGAAATGTAGGGGATAGTCGATCTACAACAAATGTAACCTGATCTTCTGGGGATATGCTTGCAAATGATGGTGGGTGAGTCAAATCTGTAGGATTCTTCTCCTCTATTTAGTATCCTCCTTATACTTGTATAATATACTAGAAATTACATAGTTTTTAATTAACGCCATTTTTCCTCACATATTTCGTTATAAAGGATTTACATTCCTTTGCTATAATATATATACACGGTAAATGATTCAAATTAATAGTTATAACAACACAAAATACTCATCATATAGAATTCAAGACTAATTATGCATATTATCTCTTACTACAATATCGTCCCAAATCTTTCCTCAGAGATTGCCCTCCATCTTGGGCTATGTGACAATAGTGATCGGAACCATAGTTTGAGCTAAGACAGCTAAATAAGTCTCTAGCTCGGTGACAACGACCCTGATTGGTTGGCCAAGGGCATTACATTCTACCATAAGTCGATTTCCTTTGGATCTCCTTTTGATAATTTGTTTACATAATGTTGCCCTTCTTTGTGCCTTTTTTTCATACACGTCCATGTCTTCTTCCTTCTCATTTTCTTCATCTTGGACATCATTTTCATCATCTCTTCTCGCTATTAATCTGAAAATAAAATACAATAGTTAGAAATACTAAACAAGATAAACATAATTAAATTAATACTCACACTTATATCATCAAATATTTATCTATTGCATAAAATTGATACTCACAATTATATCATCAAATATTTATCCAAATACCATCGATGTCATTGCAAGTATATGACCCTGATATTGAAGCAATGATATTTACTATGTCTGTCTCTCCAAACTCTATACCTATAGTTTCAACATCAGTAAATGAGTCATCATCATTAACCATATCAACTAGGTGATCATCTTCCAAATTCATAGAAACATCTTCTATACGAGCTCTTTTGTGAGAAACATATTTACTCTATGACTTTTTTCCGTGCCATATCCACTTTTTATAAGACATATCTATCCTAATCATACATAAGTATCCTCTTACATCATCAAGTACAATTTTTTTCATGATGGACATGGCATCATAAGGGATCAAGACTATTTTCAATTGCAAATTTCAAAAAAGCTTTAACTCCTTCTTTATATTTTTTGTCAATATATTCTATGTCATCCAATTTTTATCCATCTTATCTAAATTTCTAAAAAACAAATTTGATAGAACCCCCCCTTACTCCTTATAAATAAGCACTAATACAATAATTCTAAATACCACAATCAATTCAAGCTCATATGCCACCATTTCTCAATCATTTCTCAATTATATCATTTTCGATGTCAATATATTAATATAATTATAAAAACATATTCACATTTAAGGTATTAATATTTCATACAAACTTTCATCCACTAAGCAGGTATCTAATTATTGTAATTATTCTAAAATTAATAATAATTAAGCACATTATAATTACATTAACCATATTCAAAAGTTTCAACTCATAAATCATCAAAACTAAATACTAACTAAAAAATTATTATATATTCTAAAAGCCAAGTGTCAAAACTTTATATTTATCTCTAAATTGACAATACTCTATGACAATATAATCAAATTCGTCACTAAAATTACATTAACTATACTATAAAATATTATACACATTACATATTATCACAAATTATAACCTAATGTATATAAAAAAAAATCTTAACATACATTGTCTAAAGTCCTCTCATACAACAATTACTAGTATAAAGGAACTAATTTAAAACCTAAAATTTTTATTCAAACTAATTAAAAAAATTAATTTAAAAAATCCAGGAAAATAGAAAAAAATTCAGATAAATACCTAAATTGCTTAAAACAGTATGTTTGAAGTAAAAATTGAAGGAGAATCTACAATACTGATCAAGAACGAACCAAATACACATGAAAAAAAATCGCATAATAGTCGGATTTTACAGTGGTAAACTGAGAAAATTTAAAATTTTTCTAGAATAAAACAGAACTACAAACACTTACAAATCTAAGAAGAAAATCCTATAGAAGTGTTGGGCTCGTTAAAATGAAGAAAAGGTAATAAAAATCAACCAAAATGGTGATAATTTGGCTAGAAAACTTGAAGGTGGTGGCAAAAAAGCCGATTTCGTGCTCTCGGGTTCTATCGGGACCGAGAAAGAAGAAGTGTTGGGGCCATCTCGACCTCAACTCTTTTAAGTAACTATCACATTACTTCTGTTAGAGCGATGTGGTACATGTCAAAATAATATTCCACTCTGTTCTTGCTAGAAGCGACGTGGTATATTACATGCTAGCTCCGTTTTCTCCCACGTGACCTAGCATACAAACCACGTCAGTTTTCTCAGCAAACGATGTGGTTCAAGCGATGTTAAAAGTCATTTTTCTAGTAGTGTATAAATTGGTATCAGTGTATAAATTTGTAGCATATTTTAAATTTAAAGATCAATGTTGATAATAACTAAAACAAAAGGTATAAATTGAATAAAGTGTCAAAATACAAAGTATAAAAGTGATATTATCCCTTCTTTTTATTTTTTTTTTCAACTACTCTAATTATGGTAGACATTAGTTTATAATCCAACGACTAAAAAAAATAGCTATCGATAGGTTAAAAAAAAATCTAGTGGATTAGGAACTATATATATATATATATATATTCTAAAACTGGTAATCATCAAAATATATATATATAAATATATATATATCGTAGAAAAATAGCATACTTAATATAACATAATTCAACTCAACTAAGACCAATACGAACTCTCATCCTCTCGTCACTAATCCAAGATCTCCCCCAAACATGTCCATGCTACGTAACTGACACATCTACCTGGCAATTGTTAGAAGATCTCGCGAGTTAACAAACTATCTGCCGAAAGGGCAACTTTTCTCATACTTCTAAAATTTTATTGTAATGCAACGAACTCCAAAAGCAACTTGCCAAAAAAGCAAGAAAGGTTTCAACTGTTTTCAAACCTAAAAAGAAATTCTCTAAAACTATAAGCAATGCTTAAAAGATCCCCAGCCAAGTAAATAGTGACTATTGTGTTTCTACAAGTCATTTTTGTTCTTCGTGTTCTAAGGTATGTAAAAAGGAAATTATTTTGTTGTGTCTACTAAATTCTTACAAAGTGCTTAAGCAATCAAGACGTGATAAACTCATGAGCTGTGTACTGGTAACTTCTTGTTGATGGCTGAAAAAAATATATAATAATAGTGAGCCCTGCAAAATTATTTAGCGATAGTGGTTTATAAAAACAATATTATGACATACTTTTCTAAAATAAAATAATGACATATATCTATATTACAGTACTGGCAGAGCCATGTTGATCAGATATCCCTTGGATTTTGAGGAAAAAGAAAAATACCTCTTTACATGATGTACATATTAGCCAAAGTATGTATATATAACATATAGGAACAAACAGAATAATGAAATTTCAATAAAATAACAAAATAACAATAATAATACCAAAAATAATAAAACACTCAAATTATAACAAGGAATCAAATTTTGTATATCATACAACCTCTTTAAAATAGATTCCTCTCCTTTCGATTTGTACTTTAGATCGTTAGGCGTCTATCTCCCAAAATACAATAACTAATGATGGGCGACGATTGTCACATCACAAACACTACTCTGGCGAACTAAAAAAAAATGTCCAAACTTTATTATACTGATACCTATACTCTAGAAAACTTTGAGAAGAGAGGAAAGACAAAAGAAAAATTTCTGATGTAAAAGATTTCTTTTGAGCGTATTTTCTTGAAAAGGAGGAGTCAATTTATAGTTTAAATATAGGAGTGGTTACAAATTTAGAATTAACTAAAATTTAATTCTAAATAAAATATTTTACATAAAATGTTTAAGCTTTTAGAAACCAATCAATTTTTTAAACAAATTTAATCTAAACTAGATTTAATTTTGTAATTCATTCAAAAAATACTTTAAACAAAAAATTTCTAAGTGTGAAAATGATCTGTTTTCCAAAATAAATTTGGCAGTTTTAAAATCTCCAAAAATTAATCTGCTTTAGCAGTTTCATTTTTCTAACAGTACATGTATTAATAAATTCAATAATTCACAATTCATAAGTTTTTGTATTAATTTTAGATTTCTATATTTGACCTCATTTAAAAATTAGATTTTAGTTGTTTTTTAGTCCTTAAATACTAAATACTTATATCATTAGTATAACTATGATGTCGGCATAGCAGTAAGAATGTCCTACTTAGAGCATTTTCTATCCATCTAGATTCGAATCCTATAATGGAAATTTGTTTTGATGGCCATGTGCCATGTAAAAACACAGATTTTTTGGAAGGAAATTTGGACAATTTACCAATTTTTCGGATAAAATATTATGGGGATTAAATTGTAAAAGTTTTGTACAGAATGACTAAATTGCAATTTTTGGAGGACTAGATTGATATAGATTTAAAATTTGGGGACTTATGTGCAATTTTTGAAAAATTGCACAGCCCTATAACTGTCAGGGTAACATGCCCTGTTCTTTTCTTTTCTCTCTCTCTCTTCTCCCCCGACTTCTCTCTCTCTCTCTGCATTTCTCGGCCGCACCACCGGAGGAAGCCACGACTGCCGCTCCAGCCACCGTCCGCCTACGCCACCGACCAGCGAAGGATCCCCGTGCCGCATCGAAGCTCCGCCGCCCCTCGCCAACCGCCGCCTTCGTCTGGTTCGCTGGAAAACCTCCATCGAAGCCGTTGGAGCTGTTTCGGTTTTTCCGTCACCGGCGACGATTCCGGCCACCATTCGACCTCCAACCGTCCCGTTGAATTCGTCTTGTCTCAAGGATCATCAAGGTATATATATCTCAACCCCATTTTGCACAGATTGAAAGTTGCCATTTTTGGGTATTTCGAGTTTAAGTTTGACTTTTTGATCCGGTCATTGGATTGTGTTTTTGTTGTCATTTTTGGATTGTACTTGGAAAATGGAGAAGTTTAATATATATATTGCCTATGTTTAGTGATCGGCACAGAAATCGAGATTGGACGGTCAAGATTTGTCTCATTTTGTGTGCCACCGGTCTGGTGTGAACCCGGACCCGAATTGGACAAGTTATATGTCTAACCTAGCTATTTTGGGTACTAGTAATTCAGCGAAGTAGTCCGTTTGTGGAATTGAAGCTCCAGTGAGAAGTTAGTTTTTCGTAAGAGGATGATCGAGGGCTTGGAATTGGTTCCCGACCCTCCAAGCGATCGTCAACGATACCTTGAGGATTCGATAGCGTGGTATTGCTATTTGAGCGAGGTAGGGATCCAATTACCTCTGTTTTAAATCGTTTTCGAATAAAACTTATTTTCTGCAACATATGAGAACAAATGTGATTTTTGGTTTCTCGAATATCTGTGATGGGAATTGGTTGTATGAGAAATATACTGTATTTCTCTGGAAATTTTCTGAGTGCAAGTTATTTTGGGTATATTAAAAATAGGGTCGTTATACTACCCATTTTTCCATAAAAACCTAGTATGCTGATTTTACTGAATACCAGAGTACGATTATTTTCACACTTCAGTTCTGTATTGCACGTGTCATAAAATCATACATGAGCACTGTGTTAGCATCGTGGGTTACAGTGTGGCGTTGCGTGCCCCACCGTCGGTGAAAGTCCGTAAACTCACGCGGGGTTTTATTACTTCTGATTACCTCCCTATTTGGCAGGCGTAGGCAATTCGATTGCCTCTCCAGGTTTGGTAGGCGACACATGGGTGTCCCCTCTGGGTATGGGTTTAGGTATCAGGCAGGCTGTTAGGCATGCTTAGTGCCATTATCCTGGGTTTCCATAGATGAGAGGATGAGAGCTCATGGGTATAGGTTGATTTGTGTCATGTGCATATGTATTGAACGATTTTGATTACACTGTTTTTATATATATATATATAGATTTCCGGTTTGGATATATATATATATATATATGTATATTTTGGACTAAACTAACCATACAGGAATTCTCCATCACTAAAATATTTTCGATCGAGGTAATTATTTTTCCTACTGGGTATTTTATGCTCACCTTCCGTACCTTCTTCCTCAGGTGGTGTCCAGTGCGATCTCGGTGGTCAAAAGGAGTAAGAGATCATCTTGATTGCAGTTTGTCTCTTGGTTATGCTAGAAGTTTGTCTCTTGGTGTTTTGATTGTTTGGGCTTTGTAGTAGTATTGAGCCAAGATTACTGCTTTCTATTTTATCTGTGAACTTATGTATGCCATTCTGGTATTTGACTTTTGTTGTGGATGATGGTAATGCTTGGGCTTATATTTGACTTTGTGATTTTTAATTATTATTCAGTCTATGTTTAATAGTGAATACGAACTGTGGGAGTGGTTCACAGGATGAGATTCATATTATTTTATTTAAATAGATCGTTTTTATAAAAACTAGAACTTTTGACACTTTTCAAATAAATCAAGGAATTTCCCACTTTTGTGAAATTCTCCTTCTGCCACTGGCCCGAGTTTTGGATCCTGACAGAAATTTTTGGTATCAGAACTTTGAGTTTAACAGCTCGACGTATCACCATTAAACTAGATTCAAGTTGTTTTTATGACAAGCATGCATCATTAACTCACAAACAGTTTGGCATATTGTTTCAGACTTGTAACGATGCCTCCTAGAAGAGTTCCGAGGCACCAGCCGGGTGTCGAACCTCCTTGTCTGGATTTCACTCATCTGATTGAGGCAATGCAGCAGCCATTCGTCCAGATGAGCAATCCAGACTATCAACCTCCAGCTCCGAGGGAACATCAGTTGGATCAGGCTGATCATCTCCAGAGATTCATGCGTCTCCATCCAGGACAGTTTGATGGTAGACCAGAAGCTCTCACGACAATTGCTTGGTTGTGTGAGATGGAGAGGCACTTTTGGGCCCTTGGTATTCCGGTTGAGTTTTGGGCTGTGTTTGCTGTTACCCGTTTGACGAAGAGTGCCATTTGTTGGTAGGAAATAGTGGAATGGATGCAAGATATAGTGGGCTTGACTTGGGAAGACTTTGAACGGATTTTTAAGGCCCAGTATGCCAATGAGGATCAACAGGATGAAATTGTGAACCGATTTGAGACATTGATTCAAGGTAACAGAATGGTGAATAAGTACCTGATAGAGTTCACTGAGTTGGCAAGTGTTGCTCTTGGACCAGGTACAAGCGAGAAATACCGAGTTGCCAAGTTCAGGAGTAGCCTGAATCGGAACATTTTCAACAGGATTGGTACTCAGACCTTTCGTACTCTTTCTGAGATTGCAGTGGCTGCCCAGCGGGCAGAGGCCATCGAAGAAAGTTTAGATTCCAGGAGGAACCAGCAGAGAGGTAATGATAGGAAAGCCACCAGAAGGAACCAGGGGCAGTGGTCAGCCCAGGGTACTCCGAATAGTGGGAGCTCGAATAGCAGTGGTTCTTCAGGGGATGGCAGAGGCAGTCCGTATAGAGGATATTTTGTTTGTGGCCAGTCGGGTCATCGGAAGAAGGAGTGTCCTAACTGTCTGCAGAAATCTCCTCTTTCTTAGGGAGGACTGCAAAGGAGCCAGTCCGGTTTTGTTTCTTATCAGAATACTCAAGCAGGCTGCAACAGTCACAGGATGCTTCGCATGCTCTTACTTTCCCTCAGCCTTATCAGCATCAGTACTGCCCTCAGGGTTTTACTCAGAATATTCAGACTCCTCAAGCCTCAGGGAGTCAGGGTGGACGTGGATACGGCAGTAGTGGTTCAAGATCCAGCAGTAGTTATCTTGGTCAGGGGAAAAGCAACAAAGGGAAAAGGAAAGTGACTGGCTAAGCCTATGCTTTTACTGGGGCAGACGACACTCAGGATTGCACCGGTCAAGGTGTTGTTGACGGTATGATCCTTCTTTCACACTCTTGGGCACATGTTTTGTTTGATACTGGTGTATCCCATTCATTCATATCCTTATTGTTTGCTCAANTGTGTAAGTCTTGTCGGGTTGTGATTGGTGATAGGAAGCTTCTTGCTGATTTGATTATGTTGCCGATGGGACAATACAACGTAATACTCGGTATTGATTGGTTATCGAAATATGGAGCAGTTGTGGACTATTGTATGAAGCGGGTGACTCTTTTTCCTAGTGATCGATATCCTATTGTCTATCAGGCTAGGATGAGTCTGTTGAAGCCTAGTCATGTTTTGAAAGCGTGCTTGGATGGAAGGAAGAAACTTAAGTGTTATGCGAACTTGTTTGCCATGGATGGCGAGGTGAGGACAGACGATCAAGACCCATGGATTTTGGTGGTGTGTGAGTATTCGGAGATGTTTCCTGAAGACTTACCGGGGTTACCAGAAGATAGGGAGATCGAGTTCTGTATTGAACTAGTTCCTGGAGCTCAGCCAGTTTCTATTCCAGCCTATCACATGGCGCCTACTGAGATGGAAGAATTAAGAGAACAGTTGGATGATTTGCTTCCTAAGGGCTTTATTCGCAATAGCACTTCTCCTTAGGGTGCTCCTGTTTTGTTTACGAAGAAAGCTGATGGTTCGTTGAGACTTTGTGTGGATTACCGGAAGTTGAACCAGTTGATAGTTAAGAACAAATATCATTTGCCAAGGATAGATGAGTTGTTTGATCAACTCGGTGGTTCAAGGTTCTTTTCTAAGATTGATTTGAGATCCGGTTATCATCAGTTGAAGATAAGAGAGGATGATATACCTAAGACAGCATTCAGAACTCGATATGGTCATTTTGAGTTTCTGGTGATGCCATTTGATTTGATGAATGCTCCCGCAGTATTTATGGATCTCATGAATCGGATCTTCAGGCCGTTTTTAGAACGTTTTGTGATTGTGTTCATCGATGACATCCTGGTGTATTCCAAGACTCGAGAAGAGCATGCTGAACATCTGGGGATAATACTTAAGACCCTGAGAGATCATCAATTGTATGCCAAGAAATCGAAGTGTGACTTTTGGATGTCAGAAGTGAAGTTCTAGGGTCATGTGATTTCTCACGGAGGTATTTTAGTTGATCTCGCTAAGATCGAAGCTGTTCTAAAATGGGAAAGACCAAGAAATGTGACGGAGGTACGTAGTTTCCTTAGATTGGCAGGCTACTATCGTCGCTTTGTACAAGATTTCTCAAGAATTGCTTTGCCTTTGATGAAGTTGACCAGGAAGGATGTCAAGTTTGTTTAGGATCACAAAAGTGAAGAAGTTTTTGTCAGGTTGAAGCAAAATTTAACTACCACACTAGTTCTTACTGTTCCTGATAGTAACGAGCCTTATGTGGTGTATACCGATACTTCAAAGACGGGTTTGGGATGTGTCTTGATGCTGAATGGTCGAGTTGTGGCTTATATTTCTCGTCAATTGAAGCCACATGAGAGGAACTATCCCACCCATGATCTGGAGCTTGCAGTAGTGATCTTTGCCTTGAAGATTTGGCGATGTTACTTATAAGGTGTGAAGTTCGACATATTCTCCGATCATAAGAGTTTGAAGTATCTCTTTACTCAGAAGGATTTGAACTTGAGACAGTGAAGATGGGTTAAGTATATGGAGGATTAAGACTTCGACCTATGGAATCACCCTAGTAAGGCCAATGTTATAGCTGATGTACTGAGTAGGAAGCCTCATGGTGCACTAGCTGTACTGGTGTTTGAAGATTAGAGGAACTTAGTTGTGATTGGTGAATACAACTTATAGTACTTCGAGAATGAAGGAGTTGCTTGCCTGAGCAATATTGTAATTTCACCATCTCTTCTCCAAACTGTCCAGCGGAGTCAGTGGCAAGACAGGGAGTTGAGGACAATCTGGAATCGGCTTCACAATGGTGAGCAGTTAGATGGTTGGAGCACTAACAGAGAAGGGTTTTCGCTTTTCAGTGAGAAGTTAGTTGTAGCTAATGACCCTAATCTTCAAGAAATCATTCTAACTGAGGCTCACAAATCAAGGTTCGTAGTACATCCGGGTAGTACCAAGATGTACCGAGACTTGAAGAGGCAGTATTGGTAGAAAAGGATGAAGAAGGATGTAGCTACATTTGTGGCTAAGTGTTTGACTTGTTAGCGAGTCAAGGCTGAACACCAGAGGCCAGCTAGATTACTTCAGCCGTTGCCAATTCCGGAATGGAAGTGGGATAAGATCACGATGGACTTCGTGAGCTGTTTGCCGAAGACATTGAGGAAGAATGACGCAGTTTGGGTGGTAATCGATCGGTTGACGAAAAATGCTCACTTTATACCGATCCGGATGGACTACTCTCTTACTAAGCTCGGAATACTATATATGGAGAACATCATACGCTTGCATGGTATGCTTTCAAGCATAGTATCTAACAAAGATCCAAGGTTCACTTCTAAGTTTTGGAGAGCCTTGCAGAAAGCATTGGGTACGCAGTTGGATATCAGTATAGCTCACCATCCTGAGACAGATGGTTAGTCTAAAAAGACCATTCAGATTCTTGAGGACATACTACGTTGTTGCATATTGGATTTTGGTGGGAATTGGGATGATCATCTTCCTTTGGTGGAATTTGCTTATAATAACAATTACCAGACCAGTATGGGTGTGGCTCCATATGAAGTGTTATATGGGAGGCCGTGTAGATCACCTTTGTGTTGGGCAGAAACCAAAGAGCGTGTTACTCTTGGACTTGAGTTGATTGAAGAGACTACTGAGAAGATCAAGGGTATCTAAGAGAAACTCAAAGAGATTCAGAGTCACCAGAAGAGTTATGCTGACCCGAAGAGGCGTGAGGTAGAGTACGATACTGGTGATTCGGTATTCCTGAAAGTGACGCCAAGGTGAGGTGTTACAAGATTTAGAGTTAAGGGTAAGCTTGCTCCAAGGTATATTAGTCCCTTTGAGATCACTAAGAGAATTGGACCAGTGGCATATCGCATAAATTTGCCTGCACAGTTGGGTCATGTGCATAATGTGTTTCACGTGTCGATGTTGAAGAGGTACACGCCGGACCCATCTCATGTTGTTCAGTACGTGCATGTACCGATCCAAGAAGATGTGTCCTATGAAGAGCAGCCTGTTCATTTGTTGGCTAGTGAGTTGAAGGTGCATCGTAATAGAGAGATTCCTCTTATCAAGGTTCTTTAGGAATATCACAAAGAAGACAAGGCTAATTGGGAACTCGAGACGGAGATGTACGAGAAGTACTCTCATTTGTTTGACTTTCAGTCAGAAGTTATATTGTGATGTAAATCTTGACTTGTACTTTGAATTTTGGGACGAAATTCTTTTAAGGAGGGGAGAATATAAAAACCCAAATTTTTGGGACGGTAAGTTGGACAATTTACCAATTTTCTGGATAAAATATTGTGGTGATTAAATTACAAAAATTTTATACAGAAGGACTAAATTGTAATTTTTGGGGGACTAGATTCATAGAGATTTGAAATTTGGAGACTTATGTGTAATTTTTGAAAAATTGCACAGTCCTATAAGACAGGACCATGTGCCCTGTCCTTTTCTCTTCTCTCTCTCTCTTCTCTCTCTTCCCCCCCGACTTCTCTCTCTCTCTGCGTTTCTTGGCCGCACCACCGGAGGAAGCGGCGACCGCCACTCTTGCCACCGTCCACCCGCACCACCGACCGGCGAAGGATCCTCGTGCCGTGCCGAAGCTCCGCCGCCGTCGTCTGGTTTGCTGGAAAACCTCCATCGAAGCCGTTGGAGCCGTTTAGGTTTTTTGTCACCGGCAACGATTCCGGCCACCATTCGACCTCCAACTAGTCCCATTGGATTCGTCTCATCTCAAGGTTCATCAAGGTATATATATCTCAACCCCATTTTGCTCGGATTGAAAGTTCCATTTTTGGGTATTTCGAATTTAAGTTTGACTTTTTGATCCGGCCATTAGATTGTGTTTTTGTTGTCATTTTTGGATTGTACTCGGAAAATGGAGAAGTTTGATATATATATTGCCTATGTTTGGTGATCGGCACGGAAATTGAGATCGGACGGTCGAGATTTTTCTCGTTTTGTGTACCACCGGCCCGGTGTGAGCCCGGACCCGAATTGGACAAGTTATATGTCTAACCTAGCTATTTTGGGTGCTAGTAATTCAGCGAAGAAGTCCGTTTGTGGAATTGAAGCTCCGGTGAGAAGTTGGTTTTTTGCAAGAGGATGATTGAGGGCTTGGAATTGGTTCCCGACCCTCCAAGTGATCGTCAATGAAACCTTGAGGATTCGATAGCGTGGTATTGCTATTTGAGTGAGGTAGGGATCCAATTACCTCTGTTTTAAATCGTTTTCAAATAAAATTTATTTTCTGCAACATATGAGAACAAATGTGAATTTTGGTTTTTCAAATATCTATGATGGGAATTGGTTGTATGAGAAATATACTGTATTGCTCTGAGAATTTTTTGAGTGCAGGTTATTTTGGGTATATTAAAAATAGGGCCGTTATGCTGCCAATTTTTCTATAAAATCATAATATGCTGATTTTACTGAAAAACCAGAGCACGATTATTTTCACACTTCAGTTCTGTATTGCACGTGTCATAGGATCATACATGAGCACCGTGTTAGTATCGTGGGTTACAGTATAGCGCTGCATGCCCCACTGTCAGTGAAAGTCCGTAAACTCGCGCGAACTTTTGTTACTTCTGATTACCTCCCCATTTGGCAGACGAAGGCAATTTGGTTACCCCTCCAGATTTGGTAGGCAACACATGGGTGTCCCCTTCGGGTATGGGCTTAGGTATCAGGCAAGCTGTTAGGCATACTTAGTGTCATCATCCTGGGTTTTAATAGATGAGAAGATGAGAGCTCATGGGTATGGGTTGATTTGTGTCATGTGCATATGGATTGAACGGTTTTGATTACACTGCTTTTATATATATATGGATTTCCGGTTTAGATATATATATATATATATGTATGTTTTGGACTAAACTAACCATGCAGGAATTCCCCATCGCTAAAATATTTTCGATGAGGTAATTATTTTTCCTACTGGGCATTTTATACTCACCCTCCTACCTTCTTTCTCAGGTGGTGTCCAGTGTGATCTCGGTGATCAAGAGAAGTAAGAGGTCATCTTGATTGCAGTTCGTCTCTTGGTAATGCTAGAAATTTGTCGTCTTGGTGTTTAGATTATTTGGGCTTTGTAGTTGCCTTGAACCAAGATTACTGCTTTCTATTTTATCTATAAACTTATGTATGTCATTCTGGTATTTGACTTTTGTTGTGGATGATGGTGATGCTGGGGCTTATATTTGACTTCGTGATTTTTAATTATTATTCAGTCTATGTTTAATGGTGTATACGAACTGTGGGAGTAGTTCACGGGATAGAATTCTGATTATTTTATTTAAATGGACCGTTTTTATAAAAACTATAACTTTTGAATTTTTCCAAATAAATCAAGAAATTTCTCACCTTGGTGAAATTTCCCTTCTGCAACTGCCTGAGTTTTGGGTCGTGACATGTCATGATTCTTCAAGATTGTTCTAACAACAGCACCCCCTCATTTTTGTGTTCTCTCTATATTTTTTTCCCCACTAGATTTTCTCTTGTCTAACATTTGCTAATAATTCGCTTTGTTTCTTGGAATTAATTTATTGTTTTCTAAGGGGAAAGAAAGAAATTCTTTAGAGAATTTATTGCTTTTAGCAATTATTATATCATATTAGGTTATGTAGAATTAGAAAAAGTTCTATGTTGAAAACATGTGAATTTTGTCTCTTTATACAATAAGTGGTTTTCTATATCAAATTTGAAAGAGAGGTTAAATAAAAATTACTCGTCTTTTTAACGAAAAACAAATTAATGATGATAATATGAACAAATTAACTTTATATATCCCATTTCCACAAAAAAAAAATGTATATCTTATTGTTATTACGAGGTTAGAATGCCGATTTTAAATTACAATATGGATATCAAACAAATATTTACTAAATTATTATTTAAGCTAGCGTAAATTTTTGATTTTCATTTTTGCCCCTATAGCGTATGTTTACGTACCAATATAAGCTATATTTGCAGTTTTCATACGTTTGAATATAGGGCTCAAATGTTTGTTATTACTTTGATGGCAACATAGTTTTCTAGATGAGGATATTAAAATGTTTTTAAAAAGAAAAAATTACAAAAATTCTAATATAAACCATACATATATTTGGTGTCCCTAGCTAAAAGGATATTATGCGATATCGACTGGGTTTTCTTATACTTGGATAGTACGCTCGAATTTTTTACTACTTTGATAGCAACACAGTTTTCTAGGTGAGGATAGTTAAAACATAGTATTTGTTTCTTCTGATAATTAGTATTTTACTTAATTTTGGTATATGTATATAGTGTACGTACCTAGCTAAGAGAGGATATGCTATTGGATATAATTTTCACTAATTAAATTGCTATATCACTGTAAATTAATTACATCTATATTCAAAATATGAAGAATATCGGGCGACTTGGAATTTTGAAAGAAGATAAAGATAATGATGATCTGAATACTTCTTTTGTTTCCTACTTTGTATTTGACTTGCGTACGCCTTTTAACGCTTGGGCTAAATCCAGGAAGTAAAAAACAAAACCTCTTCCTCTCTCTCTCTCTCTGTATTTTTTTTTTTAATTTATATCTATCGGTGTTTCTAACAAGGTTTCCAAGTATAATCTCATTTAAAAATACGTTACCGAAGACATCTTGTATAGCCAAAGCTGGAAATTAATTATCCCTTGACTTGACATGTCATTGACTTGATTACATTAACAAGGGTTAAGCTTCATATATAGTTTCTTTTTATCTTTACATTAATTTCTCTACACATATTTCTAATTGCTGTGTCTGAACATGTGCAGTGGGCTGCTGACAAGGAGCAAAACCGCAACTAACATNAAATTATAATAGTTGTTAAATAATAATCTAAAGATTAAAAAAACATTACTGAAATGGGAACATGTATACCTATATATGGTTCCAATCTAATATGTATATCTTTTTTTATCTATCTATAGGTATTTTTTTTAAGCTGTTGGATTATAATAAAAAGACTAGCAAAATTTAGATTATTAAAAAAATAATAATAAAAATAAATACTCATTATTTAATATTTTTTTCTCTATATTTTTATTATTAAAAAATATGCATATCAAGGACAAAAACGATAGACATATAAGAAGTAAGGGACTCTCCATTAAGCCCGTATCTGTTTGATCTCTAACAGTGGATACAACAAAACTTGATTATATCGTCAAGTTTAATTAACATCAACATGATTACATCGTTACCAAAAAAAAAAAACAACGAAACAAAACTTGATTACATACAAGAAATTAACATCAACGGAGTAAATGGAAGTTCAATTAGATACATTATTAGTTATACTTAGATAAGTAAATAAATATACATATATATATATATGTATATGTATATAGCATGGTAATTCTACAAGAGATTAACAAACCCGCAAATTGCCATGGACGTGATGCCTAAATTCCAAGACCCCAAGAAACTGCATTAGTATCTGTACACAAACAAGTTGCTTAAAGAGTTTAATCAGTTGATTATTAAGTATACCCATATCTCACCGTGTTCCAGTGAGCTTAATTAGGACTCTCCGCAATCCGCATTGTGTCACGACCTAAAATCTCAGGCCGTGACTTTTTAGTAATTTTGAGTGTAAATTAATATAAATAAAGAATTTTACAAAATTTAGAGAGAACTCAGTACTTTGATATTTCATTTTAGTTCTTTACTCATTAGAAATTCTATAAAAAGGGAATGCGTCTTTAGTTTAATTTATTAAGAGAGATAGGCCAATTAAAATTTGATGAAACATAGTTAATTTGTACGAAAACTTGATTTGATAAAAACTTTAGCGTTGATTAAAATAAAGTTCGTAAATCTTG
>JXTB01000163.1:59238-111352 GCA_002914805.1 Parasponia andersonii
GGTCAGATCAAAAACTAAAATTCAAAACTCAAAATACCCTAAAATGGCAACTTTCAATCCGGGGCAAAATGGGATCGTGAAATATATACCTTGACGATTCTTGCGATGATACAAATCCAACGGGGCCGGTTAGAGGTCGAATGGATGCCGGAATCTTCACTGGCGACGAAAAAACCGAAGCGGCTGTTTCTCCTCCTAAAATGATGGCGGGCAGCTCCGGCGCCCTGTAGCTGGCCAACGCTGGTTTGTGGCGGCTTGGGGGAGCTCCGCCGGTGGTCTGCTTGGCCGGACAATGGATGGCAGCGGCTCGGCAGCTTCCTGCGTTCCTTCGGCTAAGAGAATGAGAGAGATGAGAGAAAGAGAGAGTGAATCGGGGGGGAGGGACGAAAGGGAGAGAGAAAAAGAGTGATATATATATATTTAATCAGTTTTTTTTTACATTCTTCGCTCCTTATAGGAATTTCGTCCCGAAATTCAAGTACAAACCAAGAACAAGAACAATATTTTAAGAAATAGCCACTGAGAGTATAGGGAATACTTGAGTACAGAATTTAGGAGTAGGAAACTGAACGCGAGTTAATGAAAGTGTGAAATAGATAGTCCTCACTTGGCATCAAAGCCCCGCCAACATACCATACCACACTATGGTATGGTAAAAGGACGTACATGGAAAGATCAAAATTATAAGATGGCTCAACAATAGGCACAAGAATCTTAACACTCATAGTTGGAAATTATAACTTCAAGTATGTGAGCAGTCAAAAGATAATGGTAATAATCATGGCTAGAAGCCGAGAATACAGGACTCTGAACACTGATTGTAAGGCACCAAACTAGAACAACAGACCAAATATCAGATACAAGAACACTGTCTCCCTGATTATACCAGATTAATAATCTCCTGGGACATACCTATTTGTCTACAACTAGTTTCCATTCCTAGAAAATCTCTAAGTTAATGACTCCAATAGGAGTCTCATTTCAAGCACAGAACACAATAGAATAGAGTTTAAAACGAAGAATAAAAATCATTGTGTTACACCACACAAGATAAACAAGTTTAGAGATTGGAGGTGATAAAGAGAGATCAATGGTTCACAACAATTTTCTGTTCTCCGATTAGAGCGAGGAAAAACACAAAACACAAACCACTTCTAATCAATCATAAGACTAGGGCACCTAAACTGGAAATTACCAATGCAAAACATTAGTGCAAACCTCAATCTCAAAGGCAAGCATCCAAACATGAGAAATTTCAAAAGCATTTGAAACCTTTTATCCAGTGTAAAGCTTCATTAAAGAAAATAAAAACGAATGCTAACCCAAAGACTCTACAAGTCCTTGATATAAAGAGAACTCCATGGACACAATCCAATGTCCTAAAAATATACATATATAACAATTGAAATCGACACTTAACGCCTCAGAAATAAGGTTCTAACAGGATAGGTTGCCTGATACCATCCTCAAGTGACGCCTGTCTCCCATCAAACCTCATTTCAAATTTTTTTTTTTTATATAAATAATTTTGAAAATATTTTTGAAAACATTGAATGTAAAAAGTGTTGGGGCCTAGGAATACTATACTAGTTCACAATATGGTTTCTCCCTGGCCAGAAGTAAACCACACCTGAACTTTGAGTACCTTTTACAATATAAACATAGAGTCCAACGACTCTTAAGAAAAAAAATCCATAAGTGATCTCAGTCCAATCACTATTAGCCATACAACAATAACCATGTTATATCTAATTTAAATCTAGTAAGAGAATTAGATCCAATTCAACATCAACATTTAGTAAAAGTTTTACTCCATACATATATGATGACAATCTCTTGTAAACACAAGTATCAACCTAAGGTTGAGTGATACACAGTAATCATTTAGTAAAACAAATATGGAATGCATGAAAAAGATACTAGTTTGTCCCATATAACCAACAAAACAGACATTTATCACGTAATCCGTACATACTTGATAAAATAATAAATGAGGCCATATTTAAATTATCATGGTCGATTTTTCTTACAAAATTAATAAGGAATTTGGGCCTCAGTCCATGTCACAACTAAACACAAAGTAATATTTTTATAGAATTCTAAAATATTCTCCAAACTAATTAAACAAGTTTCTCAAAAAAAGTTTGAACGTTCACACTTTTTTTTTAACGTACGGAAGGAAAAATTGGGTAGTTTAGAAAATATTAAAGTGTGAAACATTGTCAAAGCATTTTCTCAAGGTGGGTAAAACAAACACCGATTCTTACTTAACCCTTTAAAATAAGCATTAAAAGTTCATTAAGGTTTATACTAGGCATAACAAACTAATTAACATATATATGAACTCCATACACTGGAAAGCTAGAATCAAATCTTTAAGAAGAATATCACATACTCAAATACACCACTCAAGGCTTGTTAAACATAAAGCCAATGCATATAACTCAAAACTTATCAAATGTATAACCAAGACATATAACTCAATGTCTTTCATTGATTTTGCAAATCAAAATTTCATCCTCCTCCCAAGTTTTCTCAACACTGGGGAGACTGGTCAAAACCAATCAGACAATGCCCAAAACCCAACTAAAACCAATCCCGCATAACTCCAATATAATTTTGTTCACACAGTGAGAAATTAAGTTAACATAAGTTATTATACTAAACAATCCAAAAATACCAAGGGACCATGCATTAACTAACAAGGTAAACCACATCAAAGCAAGCTTAGAAGAAATATGCAATTGGAACCATCGAACACCCAAGGCACAAGTGACAAGCTGCACATAATTTAAATCAAAATTCTCAATTCAAACGTTTTCATAATGCAAACAGTCATATGAATTTCCATTCTGTAGGCAATACATTCTAGAGAAAATCATAAGCACAAATCTTCAAACACACTCGTGAAGCTAATGATTTTCCCCCAAAATCATCTTCAATCTACACCAAAGATTACCGAATATTCAAACATGCGAATATCCTTATTCAAAACTTTTCTTAAGTAACTTACATTAATTCGTTTATATCTCAAGTAAACCTATGAGTAAATTTACTAAAACATTCATTTAATCTCAAATCAAGTATTAAGTAAGGATTGAAAAATACTTAGCAATCTACTAAGTCCAAAAATTAGAGAAGGTACTTGAAAAGTTTGATTTACTTATATACATTCATGGAAATAAACTACTTTGGTCTAGAGGTCATTCAAATCAACACCACCTAATGTAAATAAAACCTCACTATTATACGAATAAGTTGGTAGTTTCACAAGACTTGGTCCCAAAGTAGCATATTAGTTTAAAAACAATAGCTCTTTTGAAAAAGTGTATTAATTTTACCCAACTAATACCCGAGTTTAAAATGCTCCTAATCTCTTTGAAAACAAACATGTCACTTTGGCCAAATACAAAGGTCTACGTCATTTAAAATGTTAATTGTCAACTTGAAATTTTCAAAAGTTCCAAAATCAAATGATTTAGTTTTTAAAATCCCACCAAACTCTCAACAAGTCAATAAGCCTCATTCAAAGAACCCTAATAATAGAACCAGATGGAACTAGAAAAATGCAGTCACTATAGTTAAACAATGTCTCAAATTACCAAACCAACCACTTAATCAACAAGCATGCTATGCAAAAAGTTATTATCAATGCAAACACTCAAATGTAGAGCCAAGTCATGATGCGTCCAAATCAAGTGATCACAAAGATGTCAAATTTCAAGAAAATACTATCTCAGTCTAATAAACACCAATAAAGTCAAGCCACAACAGTGAAGTGCAAACACTAAACCAGTATATCACAAGCTGAAATTCTCGAGAAAATATAACCACAATCAAAAGCTACAAACAAAAGCGACCACAAAACCTGAGAGACAACATATAGATAACCCATAAGACAGTCAAATATAATAACTAAAGTACAAGATACCGGATTGCTACCTTTAGAACCCACAAGGTTCACATAGCCTACAACCTGAATGGACGGAAGAGTACAAGAACGAACGTCCATTCGAAACGAAGGATTACGCTAAGAGCGGAAATCAATAGTCTCATGTCATTCGACACTTCAGAGACTAACACTCCTGGGAAGTCACCATCCCAGAGAGACCAGAATTTCGCTTTGAAAAAGTTTAAGAGAGGACTTAGAAGGAAGTAGAGCAAAAGTAACTAATCTAACCAATCCCTAAGTGATGTATGAGGTATTTATCAAAACCATTTCCAAAACACTTTTAAACACTAAAAACTTACACAGGTTTGATCCCAGACGGATATAAAGTCGTGCTCTGATACCAATTCTGTCACGACCTAAAATCCTAGGCCGTGACTTTTTAGTAATTTTGAGTGTAAATTAATATAAATAAAGAATTTTACAAAATTCAGAGAGAACCTAGTACTTGGATATTTTATTTTAGTCCTTGACTCATTAGAAATTCTATAAAAAGAGAACACATCTTTAGTTTAATTTATTAAGAGAAATAGGCCAATTAAAATTTGATGAAACATAGTTAATTTGAACGAAAACTTAATTTGATAAAAACTTTAGCATTGATTAAAATAAAGTTCGTAAATCTTGAGTCGAAAAGTCCAAAAATTGATTTACAGAATTAATCAAAATTTTCAAGCACTTAAAACTTTAAAAATATGCTCATTGGGAACTATAGGGTCCCATATATATATATATTACCAAATCCTCAAATAGTAGTAAATACATCCTCATACATTCACTTAGTAGACTCAATGAACTTGGCTAAATAGTTAGACATGGAGAAAGAGTGAGACAAAGGAAAGTACCAACCCAAGGAGGAATAAGACCACGAGCCTAAGCCAAGCGACTTGCCTGGCCATCGATACAACTGATTCGAATGAGTGATCACCTGAAAGAAGGGAAAATAGAATGGGTGAGCTCGAAAGCTCAGTACGAAACCTGTTACCTCAGTTAAAACCTTTTTAGTGATGGAAAGCCCCTGCATAGTTAGTTTAATCTAAAATAACTTTGCAAAACCATATGTGCATATATTCATAAAATATCCAAAATTGAGAGTCCATATGCACATACATATATATAGAGGTACGGAAAACATAATATCCCAAAACTAATCAGTCCACAAACACATGACACAAATCCACCCATACCCATAAGTTCACCACATCTCATCAGTGGAAACAAGGGTGTTGGCAATACGTGTGCCATACAGCCTGCCTGAAACCTAGCCCATAACTGGAGGGGACACCTGTGTGTCGCCTGCCAAACGTGGAGGGGCAACCGCATTGCCTACGCCTGCCAAATAGGGAGGTAATCAGAAGAAATACCCCGCACGGATTCACGGACTCTCACCTTCGGTAGGGCCGTAGTGCCATACTGTAAAAACCCCATGATGCTAACTTGAGACTCATGTGTGATCCTATGACACGTATACTCAGAACTGATGTGTAAAAGTAGCCATGTAGTAAATTAAGTTCAAATGATACTCTGGCTTTTAATAAAATAATTCATTAAATTTTGTAGAAAAATGGGCAGTATAACGGCCTTATTTTAACATACCCAAAAATAACCTACACTTAAAAAAATTCTCAGAGCAATCCAATATATAAATTATACCATTGAATTCCATCACAAATATTTAAAAGTTCTAAAATCATATTTGTTCTCATATGTTGCAGAAAATAAGTTTTATTCAAAACGACGTAAAAGAGAGGTAACCGAATCCCTATCTCACTAGAATAGCGATACCACGCTATTGAATACTTAAGGTGCCGTTGGACGATCACTCGGAGGGTCGGGAACTAATCCCACGCCCTCGATCATCCTCTTGCGAAAAGCCAACTTCACCAGAGTTTTAATTCCACAAACAGACCTCTTCACTGAATTCCTAGCACCCAAAATAGCTAGGTTAGATATATGACTTGTCCAATTCAGTTTCGGGCCTACACTAGACCGGTGGCACGCAAAACAAGACAAAATCTCGACTGTCCGATCTCAATTTTCGTGCCCATCACCAAACGACACAATATATATATCAAACTTCTCCATTTTCCAAGTACATTCCAAAAATCACAACAAAAATGAAATCTAACGGCCGGATCAAAAACTAAAATTTAAAACTCAAAATACCCTAAAATGGCAACTTTCAATCCGGGTAAAATGGGATCGTGAAATATATACCTTGACGATCCTTGCGACGATACGAACCCAATGGGACTGGTTAGAGGTCGAACAGACGTCGGAATCTTTGTCGGCGATGAAAAAACCGAAGCGGTTATTTCTCCTCCTTTGGCGACCTGTAGCTGGCCAATGCTGGTTTGTAGCAGCCTGAGGGAGCTCCGCCGGTGGTCTGGTCGGCCAGACGATGGCTGGCGGCAGCTCAGCAACTTCCTGAGTTCCTTCGGCTGAGAGAATGAGAGAGACGAGGGAAAGAGAGAGTGAATCGGGGGGTGGGGGGACGAGAGGGAGAGAGAAAAAGAGTGATATATATATATATTTAATCAGTTTTTTTTTAAAATGGTCAAATGACCGTTCTATCACTAAAAAAATTGGGTTTTTACACGTTGTTTCTCAACTTGTTGGTTTTAATAATTATTTAATTATCAGTGGAAGTACTACTATTTCAAATATTGTTCTATCATATATATATATATATATATTTATATATATAATCTGCCTTGTGAAATCATTAGCAAATTAATAAGATTTTTGAACAAGTAAGAGTATTAGGCGATGATGCCAAAGTGGGCTAATATTTAATTACTTTATAATATATAATCTCAACTACATATGTTAATAAAATCCAATCACTTGATTGACAAATTTGGGTGATAGATCCGATTCGATCGGTGGAATTAGGGTTTAAATTTGTCTCTACTAGCCCATATCCCTCCAGGGGCCAACTATATTTAATCCATTTTCCCTTTTCATTTCCCTTCCACATCAACTCTCCATATCATCATATCATATCTGTTATATCTTAAATGTGTTAGAAAGCACTATAGTACCATGGCTACTGAGCTTGGCCTTCTCTCATTGACCCACCTCCACAAGTTGGCTCAATCACAGGACAACCAAACTCAAAATCAAAATCAAAATCAAATTCAAAATCATCATCAATTAAACCCTAATACTTTAACCACTCCTAGTACTTTTACTACTACTACTGCTACTACTGCTCCTACTCCTTGGATGTGGAACCCTAAGAATCATCATCATCATAATCAGGATGCTGAGGAGGACTCATGGGAAGTGAGGGCCTTCGCGGAGGACACCGGCAACGTCATGGGGACCACGTGGCCGCCGCGTTCCTACACCTGCGCCTTCTGCAGGAGGGAATTCCGGTCAGCGCAGGCACTCGGCGGCCACATGAACGTGCACCGCCGCGACCGCGCTAGACTCCACCAAGTCATGCCGCCTCCCAATTCCATAATCAACCACCACCACCCCGCCGCCACGGCATATGCTTCTTCTTCTTCCTCCTCCTCCTCCTCTTTCTTGATTCCCGCCCGGGAATTCGTCTCCGCCAATGGCACCAGCGGCGGATTATGCCTTGTCTACCCATTGCCAAACCCTAATTACAGCGCCGCCACTTTCAGCAGTATTAATCCTCCGACGAACACAGCTTTAAACGCATGCACCGATCATCATCAGCCCTCGCCTTCGCCTTCGCCCTCCACTCTTCTCTCCATCTCGCCCTATCTGCCTGGAAACTTGGCGACCGGCGGGCCACGGCCACCTGGAGCTGGAAGTACTAGTACTAGTAATTATATCAATGCCTATCGTCACAGGGATGAGGAACCCTCGGATCATTCAAGTCATCATGATGAAAATGGAGATGAAGAAGAGCTTGATCTGGAGCTTAGGCTAGGGCATGGTCCGACCCCATCTTAACCAGCTAACAAAGACAAAAGCCTTAACTTTTGGGTAATGGATTTTATTGATTTTGATCATTGTTTGTTTATTAAGAAAGATTACAATGTATAATAAAACACGATATTCTAGCTATATAGCTTTCTTTTTGTGCGTGAATTTTCTCTAGCCTTTTGGGGGGGTTATATTTTTTATGGTTTAAATTTATGTTTGTAAGAGTGAAATAGAACTAGATGAAGAGAATTTGTAATTGTGTGATTTTGAAGCTTTGCAAAAAATGGAACAAAAATTAAGAGATGAAAGAAGCCATGAAAGAGCAATGACCTATAAATTCAAATAAAAAGGGAGATTAAATTTGAGTAATAAAGCAACGTAAGACAACAAAAGAGTACTTTAAAAAAAAAAAATTCTCATTTCTCTCTTCTTTTTTATTTTTTTAGGAGTGAGGTACTGATAAAGTTTGCAGTGCAGTGTCATTTTCTATTACAGATTTCGGAGTGGGTTTAAAAAAAAAAAAAAAAAAAACATTGTCTGAGCATACATTTCCGCGGGGATTATTACAATCACGTAGGGACTATGGGATTCACACCTTCTGTTTCGGAAAACTACGGAAATGCCACTCTCCACCAAAAACACTTCTCAAAAGTAGTGTTGGTTTGCTTGGCCATAAATGGCCAATACAGCGAGAGAAATCCAAAGCATTTAATTGATTCAGAGAGGAGTTCATATCAAGGTAAATTCCATTAATTGATCACACTCAGACGACAAATATACTTCCTTTAATTATTACACTACATTTTTTTTAAATATTATATATTGTGATTGTTTTGAGTTATTATTATTATTATTATTATTATTACTACTACTGCTAAATAATATAATAGGATAAATGGTTAGATATTAATCCACTAATTTCCTTAATTTTTCTCTTAATTAATTCCCTTCCTTATACTTTACTTTCCTTCTACCATTTAATTACCTAGCAATGTTCGATAATATTCCTTAAATTCAAAGTTAAATCATTTTGAATATAATAGGATAAATGGCTAGATATTAATCCACTAATTTCCTTAATTTTTGTCTTAGTTAATTCCATTCCTCATACTTTCTTTCCTTTTACCATTTAATTGCCTAGCAATGTTCGATAATATTCCTTAAATTCAAAGTTAAATCATTTTGATTATAACATTTTTAAGTCAAATTATTGAGTACTAGTTATACTATTGATGTTCAAAATTAATAAGATAAATTAAGGAGGATTGTTGCTTTTTCTCTATATTTGAAGGACTCTTTACCGCTTTGGTTGATGAATAGTTGGTTTTTCTCTATATTTGAAGGAGCCTTTGCCGCTTTGGTAAATGAATATACAAAGATTTTGATCCCAAATTGAGCAAGAAATGTTTATATTCTCCAATATTTTTGAAAAATTTTTGGATACTCTGGTTATCAATTAATTAGATTATTAGAAAGAATTTTTAAAAAACAAAAACTGTCGGAAATAAAACTTTTGAAAAGAAAAAAAGAAGCCTTTTTTGGCACTCAGTCTAGGATATATCCTGCAGGAACTAATTTTCTTAAAAAAAAAAAAAAAAAAAAACTCGTTTCGGCATATTTATATTTATGTTAATATATATATATGGTTGCCAATCTAATGGGTATTTTTTTTCTTTACCTATGGGTAGGTATTTTTTTTTTAACCGTTAGATCACCATCTAACAGTGATGCAATGGCTATAATGAAGTGCATAAAAAGACGTGCATCATTAATACTCTTTCTCTCTCTTACTTTTTACAATAAAAAAATGTGCATGCTAAATTTTTATTGGCCAAATGAATACCTATGCATAGGTAAAAAAAAAAATACCTACTGGATTGGTGCCCTATATATATATATATATGCACAAACACAAGTATACACATATGTATATCTCTCAGAACCTTGATATATACTTCTACATATATATACACATAAGTATATATATATCAGAACATATCAGAACCTTTGATTAACCTTTTTTCTTTTATTTGTTTTATTTTAATGTATGAGTGTTTTCGTTAAAAACACAATTACTTGATTTAGATACGACAAAGGCAGCTGATAAGTGATTATCTCGTCATTTATATACGTTTTAAAATGATTTTTTATCTCCAAAATTATTAGCATTTTTTATATGTATGTATGTAATAAAAATTGTCCTCATAGGTAATGATCATATTGACCCTCCCCCTCTTTCTCTCTATATATATATAGATTAATTATATTAATTGTCATGATCTAAATCTCGGGCCAATGGCAGAAACAGAATTTCACAAATGAAAATTCAATATTTATTTTTGAAAAATTTATAAAAATAATTTTAAAAGTAAAATTTCCACAATTTTGTGATCATTATTAAACGTAGATGGTTAAAGAAATTTATAAAAGTAAACTAAGCATCATTATCAGCATTCTCATAATCCAAGCATATAACAATTATACAGACCGAGTTTGTGAAACAGGCCCTTAAGTATTAATACAAGCCAAAGTAAATACACATATTTATTTTATATAATTACCAAATTATCGCAATCAGTAACGTGCTCCTCACTACTCTGCTCGTGAGTTCTCAAGGTCACACTGACCATCACCTGAGATTGAAAAGGATAAGAGGTGAGTATTCACATGCTCAATAGGAATTTAATTACCTTTTTTAATGAATGTAATTACTCAAATCTGCATAATTAGTACCTTTGAAACCCATTTAAAAATCAAGTCTATAAATCATTCGAATCCAAAATAATCACATATTCAAAACTAAAACCGTAACATTGCACATATTATACATCAACAATATATAAAAGTGAGCTCTATTATCTCATCATGACCTTGTAATACCTCTATAGCAGAGGTACCCAGTATCCTAACACTGCCTAAATGTATATCAGTAAAAATCTATGTAGGGACAAGGTCATTCACCTAGTGCTATAGCAACTCGCCAGCAATCTAAAATACAACAATGTAATAATAAAACTCAAGTGTGTGATCTTATGGTATGTACAACATATAACAGTTCACAACAACCATGCATCCAAGAGTCAAATCATGCTTTAAAAATCCAACTTGGCCTTATTTTAGGATTAACTATAACATGGGTAGCACATCACTATTTTATCCCATATTCACGATGCAAATATATATATATATATATATATATATATATATAAATCTATAGAGTCCAATCCTAGTATAATCTAATAATTTTCAACAATTTCTTAAATCATCATAAAAATTATGATATTTCATAAATAAATTCAATGCAATTAAAAATCAAAACAAATATAAAATCGGGTAATAAAATCTCTACCTTGATGGAGTAGTAATACTAAGCTAATAATGCTCGAAAAAATTCCCGTTGGTCACTTGAGTATTCAAATGGCCATTTCGGGATGCCGATAAGTCCACTTGAGAAAATGACTTTTTCACCGAAGGCTCAGATGGAGAAACGGATATCACCACTGAATTCAAAGCACCCATAAACTTCGGTTTAGATATATACATTGTCAAAAGTAGGTCTTGGTGTGGGATAAATCTCGTGGCATGCAAAATAGTACTATTTATGAGCCACAAACTTCGATTTTCGCGCTACTTCGAAACATAGTAATATTTTATATCAAAATTTGTCTCCTCACTGAGTCTAAATTTGAAATCAGAATTCAGTTTTGAGGTCCCGAGCATTAAATGTGCTTTAAAATTCAAAACTTATGAAAATACCTCTTTCTGAAAATATTTAGAAAATACCATCTTTTTCTATTTGAAAATTACCCTAATTTTAGTTACTGTTTTTACTTATACTAACCGTAATTATTCATGATTTTTACCTATTTTTCACCTCATATAATTACTTCAGGTAAAATAATTACCTAACGAAATAATTATAAAAATATCACTTTTTACAAACTTTGGTAAAATGATCAAAACAGTGAAAATCTTACCGGCAGCGAGTTAATAGCCGAGAGTGGTAAACAAATATAACGATGACAAGACGAGTCCAACGATATCAGTGGTGTTGTGAAAGGATGTCCGATGGAGGAGCTACAGCCGAAAAATCCACAATGGTCGGAATCTTTAACATAGTCGATTTGTAATTTTTGGCGGCATTTCACAACAAGGATGGCCAGCACTGGTTCGTCGGCAGCTGAGGAGTAGCACGGGGAGGCATGGCGGTGTACCGAGGGTGAAGCCAAACAACTCTGGCTCCCTATTATCTCTATCGGTTCCTCACTTATGAGAAGATGAAGTCTTTGTAAAATAAGTCAAATTAAAACCTTAGTTGTAGTGTTCAAATAATTTACGTAAAATCTTTTGTATTTCTAAGTAATCAATTCAATAACAAAACCATCCTCATACATCTACTTAATAAATATACTATTATTAGTTAAATAAATTTGACATAAAGAGGAAAGGATGGAAGAGAATAGGGACCAACCAATGACGAGATAGGAAATGACATATATATGTCAAACAAGCTTATCAAGCCATCAAGATGATTTCCCCAAAAATTAAATCAACACCTGAAAGTGGGAGAAGGTTAGAGGTGAGTACGTAAATACTCAGTAGAGAATCGATTACAAGTTTTTATATGTAAGAAAATATACTCACATTGAAGGTCCTGCATGGTTAGAATTCCATTCAAAATAGTTCACAAAACCTAAGTGGAAATCATAGTCCAATAGTTCAAACATTCCAAAATATTATAAAACATCCATAAAACCAGCATATATCTATTCAAGACAACAAATAACCATGTCTGTAATCATAATGTCTGAAGTGTCCCAATGGATCACTCGTAAGTCTAAGCTACCTAAAGAGGCGTCATAAGTCCGATCACCCAACGTGAGGCATCGTAAGTCCAACGACCATGTAAGTGTGTGAATACATGTGAATGCTATATGAGTGACTAAATAAGGATATGCACCATTTCTACAAAATTACCAAACTACCATATAGTATTCTTTAATCAAACATCATTTAATTCTCAAAACTGAGTTCCCAAACCATTTTGGAATTTTTAAAAATCTCAGCATTATAACGGTCATTTTTATCAAAACCTAAATTTTAATTTCCAGCAAAAAACTATTCAAACAGTATATATGACACGCCAATTAGTATGACATGTCTCCCAAGCTGTTATATCTCAAATCGGGTCAAAATAGATAAAAATCATATTTTTATAAATAATATCACAAAATTCCATATTTATCAAGACTATGTGAAAAATAAAATAGTGCATCTAAATAGTGTTACTGGGCTATAGAGAAAGTTTAGTGTCGTTTGGGTGTCATTTGGAGGGTTGGGCATCAGTTTCGAACTTTTTGATCGATAGGTTTGAAAACTTGATTTTTCAATCGGGGTTTCATATCATGAAACAGACTTTACCACTAAATTCAGAGCACCCAAAAATAGTAGGTTAGACTATAATTTGACCGATTTGGCTCGGACCAAACCTAGACCTATAGCACACAAATCGAGACAAATTTAAGCAGTTAAATTTAGATTTTCGTGCCCATCACCAAATACATCAATATATATAAATATATATATCAAAATTTTTCTTTTCACGAGTACATCACAAATATGATGTTTATTTTACGATCTAATGGTCGGATTGAAAATTTTAAATATAAGACTAAAATAATTCAAAATTGACAAAAATGGCAAAATTCAATCCGAACAATATTGAATCAAGATATATATACCATATTAAAGATCGTGACGAGACGAATCAAACTCGACTATTTTCATGGCGAAATATCGCCGAAATTGGTGCCAGCGTCGGAAAACAGCTTACAACTGTTACGTATCACCGACGGCAAACCATGCCATTTTAGGCAATGAGACAGCCAACGTTGGCTTCGTTCAGAGCTTAGGTGTCGATTCCCACCGGTGGCAGCGCTCGACAATGCCGGTAGGGGCTTCGTCGAAATTCCGCCAATATTTTGGCATTTTTGCCGAATTTCACAGAGAGAGGAAGAGAGAGATCGGGAGAAAGTTGAGAGAAGGAGGGGTGAGATAGCCACGTGTCCAATTTTAAATGGGCATTAACAAGTATCTAAAATTACACTTTTACCACATCTTTTAAAATGTCATTCATTCTAGTACTTAAAAATTTAGAAAGAGCCCAAAATTTCATTCTTTTATTTCATTTAAATTCAAAATTTTAATTTTCAATTTATATAATTTATTTTGTTTTATTTTATTTATTATTATTTTTTAAATGGTCAAAAGACCAAAATACCCTTTTAAAAACTTTGGGCTTTTAAAATTTTCTGCTGAAAAAATTAGTAAGTTGTGATAAAATGAGGGTCATTGTTGTTAGTTTTGCATAATTTAGGTGTTATTATGTAAGTTGAAAGTCTAGAGGCTAATGTGGTATAATGGGTTAATTCAGTAGTCGTTACTGTAATTAACCCCTATTGTTTAGCTAATAAAGTACTATGAATAAAATTGTAAGTAATTAGGGATACCAAAAATTACTCCGGCATCCATTTTAACTATTTTTTTTAAGTGAGACTACACCATTTAAAGTTATGTTTCTAATAATGATATCACATCATTAGTGTATGTTTTTGGTGTAAAATTTTAGTGTCCCAATCTTTACCCTAAAATTTTTTATAGGTGTCAACTTAGCTAGTTGGAATGTGCCAATAGATTAATATTAATTCTCTCTATACTCCTTGTTTATCCACACAATAATAAAAAAAATTGCAAATTCCGTAGTAGATATGTAGTTGTATTCTTAACATGATTAAAATCGAAAACAAGATCGAGAATTTAGAAAACTTGGATGATAATGTTGGGATCGACTATCACTCTTTTTGTTTTCACAAATAAAGGGTTCTCTTGATTCTCCACTCCGAGTCTCTCAGAGTCCCCATATGTGATTTGAAAAAAGAGAACACAATGTTACTCTTTTTCCGAACATTCTATTTAATTAAATAAATTATTTAACTACTTATATAGAACGTTCATTTTAAAAATTAATTAAATGAAACACTAGTTTCTCACTAAAAGTGATTTATTTAAGAAAATATATGTTAGTATTTCGTTAATTTTAATCTATTTCTATATATTCCTTATTTACCTCTAATTAATAGCTATCTAAGTATCAGAAAGGAAATTAAGTTAGTTTCAGATCTATCTTCTAATAACTAATGTAAACATAAGAAAGAAAACCCTTGATTTTTTTTTTTCTAATTTCTTTATTCTATTCATTTTCAACAAAAAAAAAAAAAATCTTGTTACATATGATTCTTGTCATAGATTTTCCGCTGTTCTCGTGTTGCATATAGTAACAAACTAATTACCAATACAGTGGTTCTCCAATTTTACTTAGTAATCATACTTCCTCTTAATGTGGAGGGTCCATATGTAGTTCAAATTTTTATTCACCAAATAAAAATAAAAATATAAAAAACTTGAGAATAATCAAGATTCAGGATTATATACACGTATATATATATATATATTTATATAAATGTATGAATGTCATTATTAAGTACTTAATTCTAAACGTCTCAAAAATATGTGTATTTAGTTTTGAACCTAGAAATGAGAATAAGTTGGTTCATGCACTTGCTAAAAATTTTCTTAGTTTTAAGCTTTATATGGCATCTTATGAGGAAATTGCTGATTATGTTTCTTTTAGATGAGATATGGATCTCATTATAGATCCGTAATTGCATAATTAGAGATAAAGATTGGCAAGAACTAATCCACAGTATCCAGGGACATTGCAAAGCCAACAAGCGGGTCACCATATTAATTTCCAGAACGTGAAATATTTTGGCAACAACCATTGCCAGCTAAAGAAACAAAATATCTAACATCATCAACTAAAGAATCTTACTAATGTACTAGTAGGCTATTGCTAATAATTTACTTCATTATTCAAAATATTATAGTTAGAAAAAGTGAATTGAATGGCTGATGACACAGATAGTTCTGACTCACTTTCTTTTCTTTTCTTTTCTTTTTAATGTATATACGTTGAGAATTGACCTAAACATACATATATTTTACACTAAAAATTCATGAATTTATTTATGATATGGATAATATGGTTAATTTTTACAAAAATAAAAGAATACCTTAATAAAAGTTTGAAATCAAAAAATATTACATTTGTCATTATATGAACTTTTTTCATAAATTCTATTTATTGTTATATCAAAATTAAATAATACAAAACACACTTTGAAATACATGAAAAAGTAATAATATAAAAATCTATTGGGATAAACATAAACTTAGTTTGAAAGAAAAAATAAATTAATTAGAACAAAAATGAAATTGATGAAAAGTGTATTATATACCTGGCCAAAAAATATGCACTTGCACAGTATAATTATTGTCATTGAAAAATATGATTTATTTAAAGTACATTTGACTTAAGTACATAGATGATCTGTTATACATTTCAAAAATATGTTGCACATATATTGTACGGATATATGAGGATATTCGTGGTGTAAATGCGGTTAAATGATTTATCTTAACCGTGCGGTTAAGATTAGTGGCTTCAAATACATATCGTAGGGTGCAATACATATATATATATATATATAATATATTGTGGTTACACTCTTTTATTTTTCTGAAAGATATTGTGGTTACAACATTACCTGCTACGTAATAAATAAAGTTCACTTGTTAAGCACTTATATAATTAGTCAAAATCTCAAAATATTTAGATTTTACTTAACTCAAACATATGTGCATGTTAGATTTCTCCTAAATGACATACTAAAAATTGACGCTCATGAAAATGTATAGAAATATTAAATTTATATAACATGTAGTGAGGTGCGGCAGTAGTTAACATATTTTGTCAAAGTCCCAAATCGCAATTCTCGAAAAAATAACAACAAAAAAAAAGGTCGAAATCGCACTAGATCAATTGAGGAGAATTGGACCCCAACTCGTACGATGAAGAAAAACTAAGAACCGGCACTGCGCACGTGATATGGGTTTGGCGGTTTCCTCAGTTGAGGGTTGGAGATTTTATAAACTAGCTGACAATTCGTGGTTGACGATTTGTGTGATTTGTGTTAACGTACATGTGATGTGATCGATGTGATGTGATCGATGTGATTACGACACGACGTAATAATATATTAATTTTAACTTGAATATGATACTATTAACAGATATTATTAATATACGTATTAAAAATTTAAATCTAAACACATCACGATTAATATATATGTAACATGTGACAAAATATGTAGTTCATTTAATAAATATGTAATATATCGTATTATGATTATGATTATTTAAAATTGATATAATTATTTAAATTTAATATAATTATGCACTAAGTAATTCAACTAAACACATATAATTATATTTAGTTATAATCAAAATCATATTTAAATTATTAAAATATTAATAAATATATCATATTTGTATCGTATTGACACGATATGAAAAAGACTCGTTTAATTAAACGTGTTACACGAGTCATTTTTAAGTTAAGTGGATTGACATAAAATCTACTTATTTATTATTCATGTTGCACGTGTTAATCTAAAATTAATACAAAAATTTAATTAGATCATCGAGATCCATTTATTGTGTGTTATCTTTGAATTGTATCACTTATCGTGTAGAAACTTATCGGCCCTACTCTTTAATACAAGCATGAGGGAGAAATTTTTTAGAGAGAAATAGCAACTACGGGTTCTGCTTTCAACTAGAAAAAATAATTTGAATACATGGAGCAATTAATTGTTTGATGGATCTCTAGACTATGCATACAGAAAAAATGTTGCATTTAATTAGTTTTTTATTAACTATAAATGTATACAATAGATATCAGCATGATGTTTAAACTTTCGAAAGATCTTACCATTAGCCTCATATAGACGTCAATTTTTTCATGTTCCTATTGATTTTTAAAAAGTTTATGCCTTATAATAGTGCCATTATTATTTTTAATGAATAATGCCTAGAATAGAGAATAAGTATCAGGGAAGAACTCAAGTATCTCAACGTAATTGGCACTCAAGAGGTTCTCCATCTTACATTCAACGACTCTAAACGAGAAAAATTATATTAAAATAAAATAGAAAAGAGTAATACAAAGCAAAACAACCAAAACGAAAATATATATATAATAAAAATAATAAAAAAGAACACCTAAAATTGGGAGAGCTCTTGACCTCTTGCCTCGTTAAAACTTTTTTTTGGGGGGGGGGTTTAAATGCCTCGTTAAAACTTGAGCAGGAAAAACCTATCCTTAAACCCAGTGGGGAAAAAGACATTTCCAGGAAAAAGAATATTAGCAAAACAGTAATAGGGTAAACAATATGATAGCTATTAAAAAAACCCTAGAAATAAAGTTTGAAGCAGAATATTATGGAAGAATGAACAACAAAACAAGCTAATTAATTTATCCACCGAGCATTTTTCTTTATGAAAAACATGAGCGACTCTAATATCCATCCTTCTCTGACGATGAAGACAAGGGCACCATTAGCCATGATTTTCCAAGGATTAGAAACAAGGCCCTTTTCAATTGTCATCAGTACAAGGGAAGAATCGGATTCAATCCAAAGTTTATTCTAATATTTTTCTAATTAAAGCAATGTTAATTCCTGCGATACCACTGGAAGTCATAAGCAAAACAACATTTAATGGAACCTCTACTACTCTTGAAACACATCCTGAAGGATCCAAAGCACCTTGAGAGTCAGTGCTGAGCTTTACCCAGCCCGCATTAAGAGGGTACCAACAAAGTTTACTTATAACAACACCATTATTTGTGTTTAATAATTTGACATATTAACCATGAAATTATGGTATGACAATTTTTTAAAAGCTTTAAGTACTACATATATACATTTAGAAACTTTTGTTTGAATGCGTACATCTTTGGTATCAACATGACACCACTAAAATTATTAGTATCTGTTTAGAAGCAAATTTTCAAATTACAATAAATATAAGTATTTTTTTTGTTCATTAATTTACATTGAAAACTTTGAAAATAGTAGTAATAATAATAATTTGTGAAACAATTACGTATTTCTTTTGATTTCGTTTAAATTTAGGTGCTATAAGACTCCTAGTTTTGAAGTTTAGTAATAAAAATAGCAATACAGTTTACCAACCATAGGATTCACTTGGGGTATATATTTATTTACGGGAGCTGCAAAATTAACTTTCTTCATCAAAGAAATACTTTGACTTTTCATTAGATACTTGATATTTGTCTAACCAGAACTTTCCACGTCAATCCGTGCAGGGTACATTAGTGGGTGCAAGCGTTGCAAACGAGAAATTTACACGTCCATATTTTCCTTTTTTTGTTTTTTTNTTGGCGCTCAATTGACTCGTGTACTCCTTTTTTCTTTGGCTGTAAAGTGATTATCATGCACCTAAGCTTAAAAATTTTATGTTACTTACAAGCTTTTTGAAGCAAGTACGCTCGACATACAAGCTTTTTGAAGCAAGTACGCTCGACATCTTGTATATTTACGGTTTTAGTTTATCTCTGTAGGCGTTCAGCTTTTAGCGCAACCCGAATTTTATCTACCTTATAAGCTATAATTGTAGGGGCTTATCTTTTTTTCTTTTTTCTTGAAGAAATATTAAGAGAGGCTAATTTACTATATATCTATTCATTGACCGGAGGATAATTCATTCAAAAAGAGATAGAGAGAGAGAGAACAGAATAGAATCAAAACATAGCCCGAAAAACAAAAATAAAAAGAGTGACGCGTACATAGAAGCTAATTCTTATAGAGATAAGTTAAATCTCAATAAGATAATGGTGGTCTTATGTTCATTATATATTTACTCTTTCCATGGGTCAATTGTAAAGCCCTTTAATTTATAAGGGTATTCTAGTCTTTTCACCAATAATAATAATAATTTACTTAAATTTGAATTTTGGTTTATTTAAAAGAATTTCTGAAACTAGGGGTTATTTTGTAATTTTGGAGAACTTAAGTGCAAAGATTCTTGAACTAGGGACTATGTAGCAAACTTATTTTAAACCTTGTATTAATTAAGAAATTTATTATTTTGAAAACTTATTTAAGAAGTTTTGTAAAATTTTGTCATTGTGAGTTTGTGTGCTTTGTTGTTGGATGAGTTTATTCTTCTAAATTTTTCCATTATGTATGTGACTTATCTTATTGAGGTGTACATGATTTTGATGTTTATTGAATTACTGAATCTTTATTGGTCAATGGATGTTTGTTGATTGGTTAAGTCAAGTTGAGTTGACTTTACCTTGTTGGTCTTAATTGGATAATTGAGCACTTGCGTAGTTGATTTGATTTGACATCATAAGTATTGAGAACTCCTAATATTGGAGATTTGTGATGAAATTTTATTTTGAACTTAGAATAAAAATATTTGGTTTTGAATACCTAAGTCTTGGGCAGACTTAGGTGGTATATGAGGGCATATGGCCTTTTTATTTGAAGTTTTGTATGAATTTTTTTTTTTCATGGAGACATGTATATTATAAATTGGTTGCCTATTTAAAAAGATTATTTCCTTTATAAACACGCTTTACAAAATGGTCTATTTTTTCTAAAATGTTTTATAGGTTCTTCCTATTATCAAAAAGTTTTGTTTTTTAAAAAAAAATCGTTTTAATAAAATTGTCAGATTGTGATACCTTAAAGTTATAAAATTTTACCTAAAGGTTTTCATTAATAAAGAAGTATGGGAATTGTTTGCATAATATAGCTTACCAATAAAAAGAAAATATGTTTTTAAATCTTTTAAAATAACGTGTTTGAAAACTACATAAAAGTTTTGAAAATATTAAGAAAATTTTTGTTACGATTAACTATGATTTAAAAGAAATTGACATATTTCAAGTGGTTGATAGTTTAGTTGGTAAACTATATATCAAGCGAGAAACTTCTTCTTGTCCTACTTACTTAGCTTAGTAAGTGGAATTAGTTCATTAAATATTAAACTGATTGACTAATGAGGACGAGATTCTATCTTGTCGATATATTTTCTCTTGACGTTAATGGGCGAATACTACTTGTGGTATTTTGCTTGTGTTGACTCTTAAGAATTTATAGAGGTTCTGATTAAAATCTATTGTAGATTAAAGTCATCACTGAGTTCATTTGTATTGAGTTTAGCTTGTAACTTATTATTTGATTTAAAGTGGATCCATGTATTATTATGGTAGTATAATTGAATACGTATGGATCAATTTGCTCATAAGTCTATATTGAGAGTTGTTGGACTCTTGTTATTATATTTACAAGGGGAATACTTGAAGTTCAAGTTTGACTTACCTATGGCTAAGGTGAAACCCTATTGTGAACTGGTGTAGTATTCCTATATGCCTTTGATTTTGTGTCGCATATTTTTAAAAATATTTTTTAAAAAAAATTGTTTATAATTTTTAAAACGAAATGAGATTAAATAGGAGACAGGTGTCACTGCAAAGAGAGCCTATTCTATTGGAACTTTATTTCTGTAGCATTCTAGTGTTGTTAATAGTTTTATTTGCATATTGGGTATTGAGTCATTTCTATATGACTACCTTTTGTACCAAAGACTTAGAGAGTCTTTAGAGGTGATTGATAATTTAGGATTGTTATTATAATTCTATATTGGGCAAAGAGACTTGGAAAATCTCTGGGTTTAATTATGGTATGAGTTAATACCATGTGATTTTGCCTTGGATAAAAGACTTGGAAAGTCTTTAGACAGTATTTGTTATATGGATATTTGTATTTTATATGCTTGGATTGTTATGGTCCTATTGGCAATTATTGTACTAAATGCTTCTATATTGGAGATTTCCAATCATATTGATTCTAGTCTTATCCTTGAATGGAAATGATTTGTGTGCATGGTTATTACTCAGTTGATATGAGGGATGGTAAATGACTTATGTCATCATACTCTTATTGTTATTTCTGACTTCTGGACTTGACTATCTTATGTGTGGTACCACACCAGTATTTTTATTTCCCATTTGAAACATCATTAGGTGCAATCTTATATTACTAAGGAATCTTATTAGAATTTTTGGACTCAATGATTATTTAGGACTAAGTTTAACTGTAAACAAATGAAAAGGTTCTAGTGTGATCTAGGGCTGGTATTTTATATACCTGATATTTGGTCTACTATAATGTATTGGTGCCTAATAATCAATGTTCTGATCCTAAAAGTCTTGTGTTTTTAACTTCAAGTCTTGCTTAAAGTTACTGTTTCACTTAGGGTCATCGTTTCTAGATCCCTTGTGACAAGATCTTATACCTATTGATGAGTCATCTTGCGATTTTATGTCTCCTTATGCACGTTATTATCATGTACTTTTGTATGACATTGGTATATCGGCAAAATTCTAACACTAAGTGAGGAGTATATGTTTCACACTTCTCGACTTAACAAGTATTTGATTCGATATTCCTACATTCTATAACTGGTGGTTCACTCTCTTTTGATGATTATCCATTTTTATTTTACTTGCACCTTTATCGTGTTTGAATTTCAGGACGAAATTCTTTTAAATGAAGGAGGATGTAAAACCCCTTAATTTATAGGAGTATTTTAGTCATTACACTAATAATAATAATAATTTACTTAAATTTGAATTTGGGTTTATTTGGAAGAATTTCCGAAACTAAGGGTTATTTTGTAATTTTGAGTGTAGAAATTCTTGAACTAGGGACTATTTAGCAAAACTGAAAGTCCATATATTGATGGACACATGCTCCCTTATTTTTCTCTGCTTCTTCTCTCTCTTCCCCACTTGATATCTCTCTTTGTCTCTCATTCGACTGACCAAAACGTTGAAAATCTGACATTGCTTCGACGAGGGCCTTCCCAACCAAATTGAGCTGCGCCACTACTCGGATCCTCATAGAGCAACCGGGATGAAGCTCCGCCTGAAATTTAGGAGCAGTTTGAGCCTCCTAAAGCTGGCAAAGTGGAAAAATAATCGCGGACATTTTCTGACGTCGACATGGTCTCCGGCCACCTCAGGTCGTAAAACTGAGCTTGATCAACTCGTCTCGACTTGAGGATTATTGTGGAATATATATCTTGACTCAATATTGCCCGAACTAAATTTTGTCATTTTTTTTAATTTTGTGCTATTTTAGTTTTGTATTTAAATTTGTCAATCTGAAAGTTAAATCACAAAATAAACCTCATATTCTTGATATACTTGTGAAAAAAAGAATTTTAATATATATATATATATATATTGACTATATTTGGTGACAGGCACAAAAATCTAAATCTAACAGCTTAGATTGCCTTGATTTGTGTGTCATGGGCCCAAATTTGGGCCGATCCCGAATCGGTCAAATTATAACTAATCTAGCATTTTTGGGTGCTCTCAATTCAGTAGTGAAGTCCGTTTCACGATCTAAAGCTCCGATTGAAAATCAAAATTTTAAATCTATTAATCAAAAGGTTCGAAAATGACATTTGACTCTCCAAATGACGCCAAATCTTCTTCATAGCCCTGTAATACTATTTGGACACTCGATTGAGGTAGGGATTCAATTACTTAATCTTAAAATTGATTTAATTTTGATTTTCACATATTTTGAATAAATATGGAATTTTGTGAAATAATTCATAAAAATGTGATTTGTATCTGTAGTAACTTGAATTAAGATATAAATTACCTAGGAGGCACGTCACACTAGTTGGCATGTCATATATACTGTTTTGAACTATTTTCTACAAAAAATTGGATTTATGAGTTTTGATCAAAACTTGTTGTTATAATGCCGAATTTTTTAGAAAATCTCAAACGATTTGAGAAATCAGTTTTGAGGACTAAAAGTGGTTTGATTAAAGAATATTGTATGGTTATTTATAATTTTATGGAAATGGTGAATATCCTTATTCTATCATTCATATAGTATTTGTATACATTCACATACTTATGCGGCTATCGGACTTACGGTACCCTACTTTGGATGCTCGGACTTACAATCACCTCATTAGGTGGTTCGGACTTACAAGTGATTCAGTAGAATACTTCAGACATCATGATTGCATATATGATTATATGTTGCTTTGAATAGATATGTATTACTTTTGGTGAACGATTTACAATGGTTTAGAATGTTTGAACTATTAGACTGTGATTTCCACATGGATTTTATGAACTATTTTGAATGGACCATTAACCATGCAGGACCTTTAACCTAAATAAATTTTTTGTTTGAGAAAATGTAAATATATAACAACAAAACATCTATCGGTTAGTTTCAAATAAGTCCACAAGTTGGTACATATGGAATTCAAACCCAACCATAGAACTGTACAAATTAATGAAAATATTTTTTTAAGGAATTAATGAAAATATTTAAAGATTTTTAAATTACTTATCTTTTATAAAATAAATAGTTCTCTCTTTCCTACACATGCATTTGTATGCAGATATGTGCATTGGCAGTTTGACGTACCTAGCACTGACTGGTTCTCGGCGGCCTTTTCCTTGTTCTTACGCTATATTTATAATACGTTTCTTCTATTTTTCTATTGAACTCTAACTTGAACAGTTATAGTCGATTCATGTCGTTTCTCTTGGACCGTATATTTATGTAGAATTTTAAGAAAATGTCCATATTTTAAAACTCTTATCCTGAGTAGAGCGTTGAGCATAGTTGACTATAGACAGTTGAGCATAATTAATTATTGTGTAGAGAGACTACTTTGTAAAGAATTAAAAATATAGGCCTTTTCGAAAAAAAAAAATGTTTGAAAAGAGCCTCTTTTGCCAATTTATATATATAGGCACTGTACATACATATTGTAAAACCTCTTTATTTTTCCTAAGGGTGTTTTGGTCTTTTAACTATTTTTTTTAAAAAAAGAATAATAATTAAATTAAATTAAAAATACGAAATTGGGTTAATTTGAAAGAATTTTTGAAAATGTGGACCAAACAACACTTTTGAGAACTAATTGACAAAACTTGGAGGTCCATTTATTGATAGACACGTGGCCTATAGCCCATTTCCCATCAGCTCTCTCTCTCCTCCCGATTTTCTTTCTCAAAAATCTGGCCAAAAAAACGTTGATTTTTCGGCATTCTCTGACGAAGCCGTTCCTGCCACCGTTGAGCCAAGCCATTGATCGGTGTTGATAGTCCGTCACCGGACGGACTTACTGCCACTGATTGCAGCGCCCTCCGATGTCGCCATTGTAGGAAAAAGCCAAAAAACACCATGGCTTTTAAGGCTCACCGGCTCCAATTCTGGCATTCTTTCACCGAGAAACTCATTGGGTTCAACTGGTCTCGTCACGATCTTTCATGTCGTATATATATCTTGATTCAATATTGCCCAGATTGAATTTTGCTATTTTTGTTAATTTTGAGCTACTTTAGTTTTATATTTAAATTTTTCAATCCGACCATTAGATCATAAATAAACCTCATATTTGTGATGTACTCATGAAAATAAGAATTTTGATATATATATATATATATATATATTGACTATATTTTGTAATGGGTATGAAAATCTAAATCTAACGACTTAGATTGCCTTGATTTGTATGTCATAGGCCCGGGCTCAGCCCAAGCCCAAATCGGTCAAATTATATGTCTAACCTAATGTTTTTGGGTACTCTGAATTTAGTGATGAAGTCCGTTTCACGATTTGAAGCTCAAATTGAAAATCGAGTTTTCAAACCTACCGATCAAAAGGTTTGAAAACGATTCCCGACCCTCCAAACGACACCCAAACGATATCAAAATACTAAATTTTCTCCATAGCCCCGTAATGCTGTTTAGACACTCAATTGAGGTAGGGATTTGATTACTTGATTTTTAATTAGTTTAATTTTATTTTTCACATATTTTTGATAAATATAGAATTTCGTAAAATTATTTATAAAAATGCGATTTATATCTGTTCTGACCTAATTTGAGATATAAACTGCCAAGGAAGCACGTCATATTGGTTGGTGTATCATATATATACTATTTGAATCAGTTTTTGCAGAAAATTGGATTTGTAGGTTTTGATCAAAAATGATTGTTATAATGCCGAAATTTTTAGAAAATTCCAAATGACTTGAGAACTCAGTTTTGAAGACTAAAAGTGGTTTGATTAAAGAAAACTGCGTTGTTACTTTGAGGTTTTGTGGAAATAATGCATATCCTTATTCTATCACTCATATAGCATTTACATGTATTCATATACTTGTCTAGCCATTAGACTTACGATGTCCCACGTTAAGTGATCAGACTTATGGTGTCTCTTTAGGTAGCTCCAACTCACGAGTGATCCACTAGGACACTTCGTAAATCATGATTGCATATATAGTTATATGTTAGCTTGAATATATATGTACTGGTTTTGATAGATGTTTTACAATAGTTTAGAATATTTAAACTATTGGACTATGATTTTTACTTGAGTTTTGTGAACTGTTTTGAATGGAATACTAACCATGCAAGACCTTTAACATAAGTATATTTTCTTATATATAAAAATTTGTAATCAATTTTTTACTGGACATTTAAGTGCCCATCCCCTACCTCCTCCCATATACCCTGCAAATATCGCTTTGCTTAATTCCCACAAATAAATGCTAACTTAGCTAGCTAGCTGAGCATCTTTTCACAACCTCTGATTTCCCTTCCTTCCAAAATAAAACATATATTTCCTCAACTATTATAAACAGAAAATTGGGTATTTTTTTTTTGAAGCCCCCTACATATGTATATATATATATATATATTTTCAGTCTAAAAAGTTTTTTTTTACTTATTAATATGTATTGTTTTAGCCATTGGATCATATTCTAACGATTACCATAATTTGAGTAGTTAGAAAAAAAATAAATACACATTGTTTAATGTTTTTCTCTCTCCACAGTTTATAGCAAAAAGACATGTGTAACCAATTTTAATTAGTAAAACAATAACTATAGATAGATAAAAAAACAAATACTTATTGAATTGGTGCCCTATATATATATATATATATATATATTTTTNTTGGAATTTCATCCCGTGAACCTCTCCCACAGTTCGTACACACCATTAAACATAGACCGAATAATAATTGAAAAATGGGAAAATCAAATATAAGTCCAAGCATCATCATCATCTACAACAACAAGTTAAATCCCAAAATGGCATACATAAGTTTACAGACAAAATTGAAAGTAGTAATCTTAGTTCAATGCTAATACAAAACCCCAAACAGTCCAAACACCACAACAGTAGACTTCTAGTATTACTAAGAAATGAACTACAGTCAAGATGGCCTTTTACTCCTCCTGATTACAAAGATCACACTGAACACCACCTGAGGAAGGGAAGAAGGGGGGGTGAGCATACAATGCCCAGTAGGAAAATAGTTACCTCGAAGAAAAACAGTTCAGTGATAGAAAACTCCTGCATGGTTAGTTCAAATCCAAAACATACATACACATATATATATATATATATAATCCAAACCGGGAGCATATATATATATATATATATATATATAATAGTGTAATCAAAACCATCAATCCATATGCACATGATACAAATCAACCCATACCCATGAGCTCTCATCCTCTCATTTGTGGAAACCCAGGATGATGGCACTAAGTATGCCTAACAGCCTGCCTGACACCTAAGCCCATACCCAGAGCGGACACCCGTGTGTCACCTACCAAACCTAAAGGAGCAACCAAATTACCTACTTTTGCCAAATAGGGAGGTAATCAGAAGAACAAACCACATGCGAGTTTACGGACTTTCACCGACAGTGGGGCATGTAGCACCACACTGTAGACCCACGATGCTAACACGGTGCTCATGTATGATCCTATGACGCGTGCAATCCAGAACTGAAGTGTAAAAACTACTGTACTCTGGTTTTTCAGTAAAACATGTATAATAGGATTTTATAGAAAAACAGGCAGCATAACGGCCCTATTTTTTATATACCCAAAATAACTTACACCCAACAAATTCTCAAAGCAGTACAGTATAGATCGTACAACCAGATTCCATCACATATAATTCAAATCATTAAAAATACACTTGTTTTTATATGCTACAGAAAATAAGTTTTAACTCAAAAACGGTATAAAACGAAGGTAACTAAACCCCGACCTCACCGGAATAGCGATACCATGCTATTGAGTCCTCAAGGTATCGTTGACGATCACCCGGAGGTCGGGAACCAATTCCAAGCCCTCGATCGCCCTCCTGCGAAAAGTCAACTTCTCACCAAAGCTTCAATTTCACAAACGGACCTCTTCACTAAATTCCTAGCACCCAAAATAGCTAGGTTAAACATATAATTTGTCCAATTCTGGTCAGGGCTCACACCGGACTGGTGGCATGCAAAACGAGACAAAATCTCGATCGTCTGATCTTGATTTTCGTGCCGATTACCAAACAACACAATATATATATCAAACTTCTCCATTTTCCAAGTATATTCCAAAAATGCAGTCAAAAACACAATCCAACGACCGGATCAAAAACTACAACCATAAACTCGAAATGCCCAAAATGGCAACTTTCAATCCAGACAAAATGGAATTGAGATATATATACATTGATGATCCTTGAGACGAGACGAATCCAACGGGACCGGTTTGAGGTCGAATGGATGCCGGAATCTTCACCGGTGATGAAAAAACCGATACGGCTCTAACGGCTTCAATGGAGGTTTTCTGGCGAACCAGACGATGGCAGCGGCTGGCGAGCGGCGGCGGAGCTTTGGCATGGCACGGCGATCCTTTGCCGGTCGGTGGAGTAGGTGGACAGTGGCCAGAGTGCTCCCTGCGGCGGTCGGGTGTCGGCGGCTGAAAAACACAGAGAGAGAGAGAGAGAGAGAGAGAGAGAGAGAGAGAGAGAAATCGGGCGAGAAGAGAGAGAGAGAAGTGAGTGAACAGGCCACGTGGCCTGTTTTGAATGGACTGTGTAATTTTTCAAAAATTACCCATAAGTCCCAAAATTTCAAATCTCTATCAATCTAGTCCCCCAAAATTTGTAATTTAGTCCCTCTGCACAAAATTTTTGCAAATTAATTCCCACAATATTATATCCGGAGAATTGGTAAAATGTCCAAATTACCCTCCCAAAATCCGGGTTTTTATATTATTAGTATTAATTCCATGTAGTAGCACCAAATCAGAGATCAAATAAGTTGTTTTCTTTTAGTTAGTACTGCTCGAATTAGTATAGTGGTGGCCGGCGAGGGAAGTATGTAAAATATTGCCACATAAACATAATTAACAACTATGTATTTAAGCTAGCTCTTAATGTCATTAAAATGGGAACAAACACTTCTATTACTATCCTCATCCACAGTAAAAACATACAATATACAATTCAGTTTCCCATGTATATTATTCACAAATTTATCTCCAATACTTCCATATGGATATATATATATATATATATATTCACGTATGCATCTTAATTAAACTTAGCTTATGAATCTAACAGTACTATAGCTACTCTATATTCGAATATATTTTTGGGTGCATGTACTTTAATTAGATATCGGCAGTACATAGTGTGGTCCAGTATCTAAAAGATGAACCTTGTGCAGTGGCTCTGAATTCAATATAGCTAGTTAGATGAATGCAACTGCACCAAATACATGACTCCAAGAACAGTCATCAAGTTTCTGCCTTTCGTTTTGAATTTTTCTTATAAGGTTAGCTAGCTCCACTGCTGATCAGCTATATATATGTGTACACACACATGTACATATATATTTACATATATGTGTGTGTGTGCGTGTGTGTGTGTGTAACAGATGATATGATTTTACTTAAAAACATTAAGGCAGGAAGTCAGTGTATATGAAGAGAAAACATGAAGAAGAAGAAAAAGCCTTTTAATTAATTAATGTGAATTTAAAGTAATGCATATTATATGTATTCATATATTTGAATAAATTAACAGCAACATAGAAGATAATCAAGTAAGAAACAGAGAACACTTTCAACATGCCAGTAGTAATGGTAGTGAGGGGACCACAAAATCATATCCCTTCCAAAACCTATCCATCGGGACTCGAGGAGTTGCTTGCTAACACTGGATCCAAAGCTAGTTATATGCATATTATACATGATACAGACATATATATTTGAAGTCTGTCATACCTCTATTATGACTAATTGAATTCGCTGATCCAAGATGTACCCGTAGTTTAGTCCAATATTAAATTCCTCCTAGCTAGGCTGCTAGACAAAATATTTAAAGTGCGGAACAAGCACATACAAGAAATTATTGACCTCAAAAGCTTCCCATATATGGATACCGTTCCTAAATCACATAACACGTGGACGATTACGTAGCAGAAGAGGTCACGAGTAGTGCATGTCATCCGTCACGTATCCAGAGTGACCATTTAAAAACCACGTAAGTTACACGTAATACCGTATAGGCCCGTGGGCTGTCAGGGGCCAGGGCCAAATCTATTCCAGACCCTAGACCAGTTCGGCCCAGCTCATTTCCTACCTCGATGGCTGGGGGTCAGGAGGCTCGAGGGTCTTCTGCCAGAAAACCCCTGAACGGTAGCGCGCTATTCCAGATCCAGACAAGATATTTAATGCGATCCTGAGTAGGTGCACGAATTAGGTAAACCGTCCTGACAAAACAGCGGTTTATCAAAGTCTCGCCCCTGATAGGCTCGAGCCATAGGGGACAGCGGAAACTAGGCCACGACGATGCAGAGAGAATCACAGTAATCATGGCCCGTGATCTCTAGAGTAAGTCCTGATGAGAAAAGGTACTCGGTCCTGGGATTGAGAACCATGAGGTTTACAGTTCTAGGACTATATATATGAACCATACATCTCCGAAAAAGAAAGAGGCATGTACGCATACAAAAGAAATATTTAAAAGTTTATGAGCAAGAGACAAAGATATATTCATACAGAAAAAAACTAAATCTTTGCTACCCTAAATCAAAGATAAACAACTGACTTAAGCATCGAAGAGTCTTTGCAGGTGGCCTCCCCCGCCTCTCTGACCCTGCCTAAAGTCAAAAGCACTTTGGGATTGCAAGGATACGTGGATAGTTGGAAGATACAACATCAGCAGTTCAGAGATACGTGGACAGCTGGTGAAAACCACTCCAACAGTTTGGCGCCGTTTGTGGAAAACATTTTGTGTGCGAGAGAAAGAGTAGGAGTCTCACGATCATGCTCTCCCCAAACAAAAAGGCCATACAACATCGGAAGATGGCACCCTCAAGAGTGACAACCAGGAGCACATATCCCGATGCCGAAGTAAGCTCCCGGGAAGCACAACTGGGTCTGGAGCAAAAGCTAGACCAGATATTCGCCGCCCTAGCAAAAGCAAACCGGAAGGCAGAGATTGCCCACAAGACCATCCTAGGTTTAAAAGATGAAGTCGTAGAAGTGCGCAGAGATAACGCTTGCCTCGAAGGGCTGCTGGCAAGCGAAGCCAGGAGCGAGCAAAGGGAAGACTTTGACGAAGAGGTCCAACAAGAGTCTGAGGGCCAATAGCTGAGGGAAGTTCCTACCCCATCCAGATAGCGGATGCAGGGGGAGCGACAAAGCCAGACGAGGCCTTTTAAAGCCAGAGCGGCGGTGGACAGAAGACACCAAGAAAGCCCGGAAGGTGTGCTTCCCAACTGGTAGCAAGAAATAATGGCGGAGCTGAGTAAGAGGCTCGGGGCCCATCACAGCCAGACCCCCGATGATCTAGCAGAGCAAACTATGCGAGGGATCAATCGGACGGCCTTCGCCGACTAGATCCAGATGGAGCCCAAGCCGAGAGACTTCACAACCCCGACCTTCAGGCCGTTCGAGGGGAAAATTGACCCCGTCGATCACATATACCATTTTCAGCAGAAGATGGCCTTGGAAACCAAGGACGAGACTGTGACCTGCAAAGTCTTCTCCACAACCTTGGCAGGACTGGCCTTATTATGGTTCAGACAACTCCCAGAGAAATCCATAAACAGGTTCAAAGATTTCTGCAAACTTTTCTTAAAGTAGTACGCAGGTGCCCGGAGGCAGCAGAAAACCATACGAGACCTTGACCAGTTGGAACAAACTGCGAATGAATCTCTAAGAGAATACCTGTCGCATTTCCTAGAGGAGATGTCCTTAGTGCATAACATCGACTTAGTCCAAGCCACAGGCTCGTTCGTCAAGGGCCTGTAGCCAGGATCGATGCTATCAGACCATCTGCTTTTGAACCTTACGTACGATATGACGAACATCCAGGCATAGTCGGAAGGGGTATTCAGGGTACTGGAAAGCCGCCAGAAAATGCCAAAGGCATCCGCCGTGATAACAACAGCGTCAGCATAAACCCCGGCCCCACAATGGGTAAAGAGGCCCGCGCCATACCAAGGGCCGACTCCGAAACAGGAAGCCCCCACCCAAGGCGGTCAAGAAGGCGGCAAGAGGAGGAAGGCGTCTCATGACCCACTGCTAAAATACGAGCCCAATACGATGATCGACGTGATCTACCTCCAAAACAGGGACTGGGGCATTTTCAAAGACTCCCCAAGTCCGGCGTTCCTGAGCACATGAAAAATAGGAACAGGTACTGTCAATTTCACAAGGATTACGGGCATGACACCATCAACTGCCACAGCCTTTACGCGCAGGTTATGATGGCGATCCATGCCGATAAGTTGAAGCAGTACATGAAGACCAGCGGAATCCAGCCACAGGAAGACGCCACCAGGCCCGAAAAAGGCAAGCAGACCCAGGCCTCCGGATTAGGAGAGCAGGCCCTGAGGATAGTCCCGACCATCGTGGGCAGACCAGAGCCAACCCAGGATCAGGAGGAGAAGGAAAAATGCCTCAAAAAGACCGAAGAAAGGGTGAAGCGCCTGAGGGGGATGGGCCATTCCGTCAACCATTTGATGATGGGAGAAAGTTGCGCCTTTGCCGCCCCTATCGGCTTCACCCAACAAGATTTGACTACGGTATGCCTACCTCACGACAACCCCTTAATGATTAAGCAGCAGATCGACTCTGCATTGATCGAAAGGGTCCTGATCGATGGTAGGAGCAACGTCGATGTCCTGTTCCTCAGTACGTTCGAGAGTATGGGCCTGAATCAAAACGCACTCAGGCCGATCTGTCAGCCGCTGTTCACTTTCGACAGTGCTAAGATCAGCCCCTTAGGCGTTGTGACCCTGAAGGTCTGTACTGCGGAGAAAAGCTTGGACGTGGACTTCGTCGTTATCGACTGCCAGTCCTCCTTCAACGTCATCATGGGGAGAGGATGGATCCACGCCATGCATGGGGTCACCTCCACCCTCCACTAGGTCTTAAGATGTCTATCAAGGGATAGTACCTATACAATAGACATCAAGGGAGACCAAGCCTCTGCGAGGAAATGTTTTTCAACTGCCCTGAGGGGAGCCGATGCGAGCGCGAGCGCCTCGACAGGGAACAGATAGCAATCAAAGGACCGCCTACTAGCATACATGAAGCGGATCGAAGAGGAGTATGACGGGCCAGAATCTACGATCGAGGAGCTAGTACCAATCCCTTTGAAAGAGGCAGAACTAGTGAAGGTAGTCTTAATCGGGGCCCTGTTGCTCGAGGAGGAAAAGAACGAGATGTTGGGGTTCCTGAGACAGAACGAAGACATCTTCGCGTGGTCCCACAACGACATGCCTAGGATAGACTCCGCGTACTCCTGCCACCAGCTTAACATAGACCCCAATTCCCCTTCGGTCAGGCAAAGACCCCAAAGGTTTGCGCCAGAGAAAAACAGGGCGATCAACAAGGAGGTAGAGACACTACTGGAGAACGGCCTAATCATGGAATGCATATACCCGTGCTGGGTCTCCAACCCGGTGGGGGTGAAGAAGAAAAACGGCGACAATCATACTTGCATAGACTTCACCAACTTGAATAAGGCCTGCCCAAATGATAGCTTCCTCCTGCCAAGGATCGACCAAATGGTAGACGCAATGGCGGGATTCGACAGGATAAGCTTCTTGGATGTCTACTCTGGATACAACCAGATCCCCCTGTACGAGGAAGACCAGATCCACACGGCATTTATTACGGAGCGAGGTCTGTACTGTAACAGATGCATGCCATTTGGTTTGAAGAATGCGGGGGCAACCTACCAGAGGCTCATAAACAAAATATTCGCCGGGTTGCTAGGGAAGACTATGGAAGTCTACATCGACGACATGGTCGTAAAGAGCAGAGAAGCTTCGGACCATCTGGGACATCTAGACGAATGTTTCCAGACTCTGAGGCAATATCAGATGCGTCTGAACCCCAAGAAATGCGCATTCGAGGTGTCCTCCAGCTAATTCCTGGGGCACATCATGAGCAGAAGGGGTATTGAGGCCAACCCGACCCAGTTGTCCTCAATCGCAAATGTGCAGAGACCCTCGACTATTCGGGAGGTCCAGCGCTTAGCCGGGAAGATAGGCGCTCTCAGCTAGTTCATCTCCAAGATGTCTGACCGATACAAACCTTTCTTCCAGTGCCTAAAGAGAAGCTCCACTGTCGCCTAGGGGGAGAAGCAGGACAAAGCACTGACAGATCTCAAGCTGTACTTAAGTCGTCCTTTTATCCTGGCTTTCCCAGCAGAGGGGGAGCGCCTATACGCTTATTTAGCAGTGTCCGAAGTAGCGATCAGCACCGTACTATTCGTCGAGGAAGACAGCAAGCAGAAGCCGGTGTTTTATACAAGCGGCATGCTCCTAGATGTCGAGACGCGATATAGTATGGCAGAGAAACTAGTCCTCGCTCTAGTCAATGCTAAGAAGAGACTTAGGCAATACTTTAACGCACACTCGGTCACCGTATATACAGATTTCCCCATCCGACAAATCTTGGCCAAATCGGACCTATCGGGATGACTAACCAAGTGGGCCATTGAACTAGGGATATACGACATCGAGTATCGGCCTCGAGTGGCGAAGAAAGGGCAAGTCATGGTGGATTTCCTAGTGGAAATCAAATCCTTCGGCGAGCTACACGACCCGCTTCAGACGTCTCAGGCTCACCTCCCTTCAGTCTGGACCCTCTATACCGACGGATCCACGAATGCCTCGGGGTCAGGTATCGGGAAAGTCTTGCAAACCCCAACAGGACTCAGAGTAAAGAAAGCTTTGAGGCTCGATTTCCAGGTAACGAACAACGAGGCGGAGTATGAGGCACTACTACAAGGCCTTGAACTGGCTTTGCACTTTGGAATGGAGAGCATCACAGTAAAGACTGACTTGCAGTTGATTGTGGGTCAGGTCAAGGGAGACTTCGAAGTAAAAGAGCCGAGATTACACAGGTACTTCTCCAAGGTAATGGGGGCGAAAGCCCGCTTTAGCAGTTTCAATATCGAACATATTCCTAGGGAGATGAACCAGAAGGCCGACGAGCTAGCTAAGAGCGCGTCGATCGGGGAAACGACTGGACACGTAGAGATTCTCCTAGAGGGTGAGAACATGAAGGACCCTTCGAAGAACCCCGCACGCCATGTATTTGCAACCAGCTCTGCAGACGAGGGGTGGATGAAACCCATCACCTAGTATTTGGCGTTGGGAAACCTGCCTGCGGACTACCAAGAAGCAAGGTCGATCAGACTAAAGGCTGCCAGATACTCGATGGTGGGGGAGCGACTGTATAGGAGATCGACAATGGGACCGATGCTACGGTGTGTAGGTCCCGTTGAAGCGCAGAATCTGATAGAGGAAATCCACAAGGGAGCATGCGGCAACCACTCTAGCGAACGTAGCCTCACCCACAAGGCTCTGACGGCTGGATGCTTCTGGCCATACATGATGACCGAGGTGGCCCGATTTGTCAAGAAATGTGATAAGTGCTAGAGGTTCGCCCCCATGAAACGCTAACCCATGGAGGAACTCCATTCAAACATAACTCCTTGGCCGTTTGCCAAATGGAGCCTGGACATCATCAGAGAGCTCCCCAGAAGTCCAAGGGGAAGAAGGTACATCTTGCTGGCCATAAATTATTTCACCAAATAGGTAGAGGCTGAAGCTTACACGACCGTTAGTAAGGCAGACACAATTAACTTCATTTGGAAAAACATAATCTGTCGATACGGGATTCCGAAAGAGATACACGCTGATTATGGCACACAATTCCAAATCACGTACCACGTGGACGATTATGTGGCAGAACAGGTAATGAGGGGTGCACGTCATCCGTCACGTGTCCAGAGTGACCATTTAAAAGCCACGCGAGTTGTACTTGATACCGTATGGGCCCGTAGGTTGTCAAGGGCCAGGGCCAAATCCATTCCAGACCCTGGACGGGTTCGGCCCAGTTCATTTCCTACCTCGATGGCTGGGGGTCAGGAGGCTCAAGAGTCTACCACCAGAAGACCCCTAAATGGTAGCACGCTATTCCAGACCCAGACAGGACATTTAATGCGATGTAAACCGTCCTGACAGAACGGCGGTTTGTCAAAGTCTCGCCCCTGACAAGCTCGAGCCATAAGGGACGACGGAAACTAGGCCACGATGATGTAGGGAGAATCACGATAATCACGGCTCATGATCTCTGGAGTAAGTCCTGATGAGAAAAGGTACTCGAACCTGGGATTGAGAACCATGAGGTTCACAGTTCTAGGACTATATATATGAGCCATACATCCCTGAAAAGGAAAGAGGCATGTACGCATATAAAAAGAAATATTTAAAAGTTTATGAGCAAAAGACAAAGATATATTCATACAGAGAAAAACTAAATCTTTGCTACCTTGAATCAAAGATAAACAACTGACTTAAGCATCGGAGAGTCTTTGCAAGTGGCCTCTCCCGCCTCTCTGACCCTGCCTGAAGTCAAAAGCACTTTGGGATAGCAAAGATACATGGACAGTTGGAAGATACAATATCAGCAGTTCAGAGACACGTGGACAGCTGGTAAAAACTGCTCCAACAGATACATTTGAAATGTTGTTGTACAAAACCAAATTTGACCTGGTCCTCATTAACTTACATTCCTTCTGGTTTCATTGGTTGAGTCATTTGTTGCATCCGCTAGCATATTTTAAATATATATCAACGTATATAGATGTATAAGTATTTGGTCATTACTTATGTATATGAGTATGGTGTTGGATTTACTTAATGGATTAGTAGACCAAATATAATCCCAGAATCTATCATGCCAAATTGTCAGGAAAAGATTTGTTGAGAGAAACCCGTGACTAACCTGAATCTATTAAGTCTGACAGTGAAGGATGCGGTCACGTAAGCAGAAATGATTAACTGATTAGAGCCTGAGGGTAGAAGGTCTTCCACAGCCAGAATACTCTATGCATGCTCAATAGGTACTCTCTCTATTGATGGAGGTAGAGGAGAAGAGCACACGATCTATTTTGGCTTAGGGACCAAAATCCTATAGTTATGTCTTTATATACTAGTCACTAATAGAGACCCTATCAATCCTTATTGGACTAGGATTAGGTAACCACACATTACAGAGTCCACACTTAATAGGTAATTTTCTGAGCCCAAAATTAGATCACTTAATTGGCCCCACTTAATTAGACAACCCTAATATTATAAAATTATTTTAAAAACTATGGCCCACATACTAGGTTACACGAGTAACCCAACAATCTCCCACTTGGGCTACATAAGTTTTTTTTCTTAGACAATTATATAATGAAAACTTAAGTGCGCACTTTATTACTGTCTGTTAAGAAATTACTCCTTAAGAAAATCTGTACTATTTTGTATATCAACATGAAACCAAAGCGGCCTTCATTGCACTTAGGTAGGCAACTAAACCCATAATGATTACCAAATACATACACGCAATGACACAGATCAAGTATGGATGTGTGGCATGGAAATTACACAAAAAGTGATCTTACATGCCTATTTCCATTTGGTCCTTCTTTATGATTCCAACGAATCAACCTTAGTCTTTCTCTTTATGCAAAAACGCAACTTAATGCAAATCAGCAGATAGAAAGAAAATTAAATATAAATTCAGAGTATAAAAGAAAACCATCACTTTATTGATATCAAATAATAAATGTGTCTATCACAAGAGAACTTATAAAATCTAACTCCCACTAATCCTAAAAATCTTTAAATAGTACAACACCCATATGAGCAGTATGCTCATGAAACACCTTAGGCGTTAAACCTTTGGTGAGCGGATCTACCAACATGGAGTTAGTTCCGATATGTTCTATAGACAATAAATTACTCTGAACTCTTTCCTTAACAACTAGAAACTTAATGTCTATATGCTTAGACTTTGACAAGCTTCTGTTGTTATTGGAATATAAAACAGCGGCTCTATTATCATAATAAATCTTCAATAGCTTATCAATGCCATCGACAATTCGCAGCCCGATAATAAAATTCCACAGCCATATTCCTTGATTCGATGCCTCATGACAAGCTATAAACTCTGCCTCCATAGTGGATGAAGCTGTGAGCGTCTGTTTAACACTCTTCCATGATACATCTCCTCCGGCAAGCAGATAAATATAGCCTGAAGTGGATCTCTTACTATCTAGGTATCCAACATAATCGGAGTCAGAATACCCCACGATCTCCAAATGATCAGATCTCTGATAAGTGAGCATGTAGTCTTTTGTTCTCTATAAATAACGTAAAACCCTCTTTGCTGCTGTCCAGTGATCCATACCAGGGTTGCTTAAATATCTGCCTAACACTCCAACTATGTATGCTATATCCGGATGCGTACATACCTGAGTATACATCAGACTCCCTAATGCAGATGCATAAGGAATCTTCTGCATTTCTTTAGCCTCAAACTCATTCTTGAGGCATTGAATAAGACTGAATTTATCACCCTTAGCAATGGGTGTATATCCTGGGGCACATTTACTCATGCCAAATCTATCAAACACCTTTTCGATATAACTCTTTTGTGATAACCCAAGTATACATTGAGAGCGATCTCGGTGGATTTTAATCCCTAATACAAAATAGGCGTCCCCAAGATCTTTCATCTCAAATTTGTTTGATAGAAATGTCTTGGTTTCGTGCAACAAGCCTATATCATTGCTTATCAAAAATATGTCATCGACATACAAAACCAGGAAGATATATTTGCTCCCACTGAACTTGTGATAAATACATCCATCTACCAAATTTTCCTCAAAACCGAACGAGAAAATAACTTGATGGAACTTATGATACCATTGACGGGATGCTTGTTTGAGATCATAGATGGATTTCTTTAGTTTACAAACTATAGATTTTATATTTCCGTTTACAAAGTTTTCTGGCTGTACCATAGAAATCGTATCTTCAATATCACCATTGAGAAACGCAGTCTTTACATCCATCTGATGTAGCTCTAGATCAAAATGAGCTACTAGTGCCATAATTATTCTAAAAGAATCTTTCGAAGAAACTGGAGAGAAAGTCTCCTTATAATCAATGCCTTCTTTCTGAGTGAAACCCTTGGCAACTAGACGAGCCTTATATCTCTCGATATTGCCTTTAGAATCCCTTTTGATTTTAAAAATCCATTTACAACTAATAGGTTTCTTTCCTGGTGGCAATTCTACGAGTTCCCAAACGTCATTGTCTTTCATGGATTTCATCTCATCCTTCATGGCATCAATCCACTGTTGGAATTTTGAACTTTGTTTGGCTTGAGCGAAATTGATTGGATCATTTTCCACTCCTATATCAAACTCATGTTCTAGGAGATAGATGATATAATCATCTGGAATCGCATTTCTCCTTTCCCTAGTAGATCTCCCTAGTGGCACTACCTCTTCAGGTTGTTGAGGTTGCTCTTCACGAGCAACTTCCTCATGTGGGATAGGGAGTTGCGGAATATTGTCTTGAATTTCTGGATTTGCTACTTGAATAATATCAGGTAAAGGAGCCTAATCACCTTCAATAGCAACTGTAGGAAGAGAAACAAATTCCTCCTCAAAGACAATATCCCTCACCTTATCTTCCTCCCCAAACTCAACATCCTCAAGGAATCTCGCATTACTCGTCTCGAAAAATGACCTATTAGAGGGATCATGGAATTTGAAACCTCTGGATCTTTCAGCGTAGCCAACAAAATAGCATCTTAGTGTTCTTGAGTCCAGTTTCTTCTCATGTGGCCTATATGGCCTTGCCTCAGCTAGATAACCCCAAATATGCAAGTGCCTAATACTAGGCTTCTTGCCTATCTATAGTTCATATGGGGTTTTAGCTACTGATTTGCTGGGTACTCTGTTGAGTATATAAACTGCAGTCTTAAGTGCTTCTCCCCAGAGTGATTCAGGTAAGGAGGAATGACTGATCATACTCCTCACCATGTCCTTAAGTGTTCGGTTTCGTTGCTCAGCAACAACATTCATGCTAGGTTTTCCCGGCATTGTGTATTGTGGGACAATTCCACATTCCTCTAAGTACTGGGCAAAGGGTCCTGGACGTTGTTCACCGGATCCATCATACCTAACATAGTATTCACCACCACGATCGGATTTAACGGCTTTAATTTTCTTGTCGAGTTGATTTTCAACTTCGGCTTTGAAAGCTTTAAATACGTCCAGAGATTGTGACTTCTCATGAGTTAAATATAGGTACCTATAGCGAGAGTAATCGTCTATGAACGTGATGAAATACTGTTGGCCGTTCCATGAAGCCGTAGGGAATGGACCGCAAATATCAGTATATATCAATTATAAGACACCGGAACTCCTATTAGCACCTAATTTACATATATTTGTCTGTTTGCCTTTAATGCACTCAACACAAACTGTGAAGTCTGTGAGGTCAAGTGGGTCAAGAATTCTATCTGACACAAGACGCTGTATTCTCTGTTTAGAGATGTGTCCTAATCTCTTGTGCCATAACATAGAGGAATTCTCTGTGGTTTTGCATTTTATACCTCATTTCTCGACATGCAAAGTTTCATTAATTGAAGTAACAGTGTCGACTTTATATAGGTTATCAATTAAAGTACCAGTCGCAAGAATATTGAAATTCTAAAAAAGACTAAATTTATTATTTTTAAATGAATAAGAATAACCTGATTTGTCCAAAACTGAAATGGAAATTAAATTCCTTCTAAATGACGGTACAATAAATGTCTCATTCAAATCCAAAAATAGACCAGAACCTAATTGGAACCTAAATAGACCTATTGCCTCCACTGTAGCTGTATCACCATTGCCCACATAGATGTATTTTTCAGCATCACTTGGCAGACGGCTTCTCAGACAACCCTGCATAAACATACTTATATGAGTAGTGGCACCGGTATCTACCCACCAAGTATGACTGGGTACAGAAGCAAAATTAACCTCAGAACAGACAAAATTGAGAAGCTTACCCTTCTTAATATGCCATGCGCGTACTTGGGACATTCCTTCTTCATATGTCCTGCCCTCTTGCAGAAGAAACAAGCTGATTCCTCATCTTGTTTCTTTTGCACTTTAGTATGTGAAGTCCCAGATGTAGCTCCTTTATCCTTAGTCATTTTTCTTTTCTTTTCTTGAGAGGTTGTTGCTAAGTGAGCACTCTCTGTTTTATCTCGCTTCAATCTATCCTCTTCTTGCACACACTAAGATATGAGCTCATTAAGAGTCCATTTTTCTTTCTGGGTGTTGTAGCTCACTTTAAATTAACTGAATTGTGGCGGAAGAGATAGTAGTACTAATTGCACGAGCAAATCATCCGACAGCTCTAACTTAAGTGCCTTTAGTTTTGAAGCCAGATTAGACATCTCCATGATGTACTCCTTGATGTTCCCTTTACCTTTATAATGCATAGAAAGTAAATTGCTCAGTATGGTACTAGTTTCCACTTTTTCATTCTTTTGGAAACGTTCTGCAATTGCGTCAAGGAACACCTTAGCATTATCAACCTCTGGTACAGCGCCCCTAATGGTCTCAAGTGTGGAATGTTTCATGATCATAAGACTCATGCGATTAGAATGTTCCCACTGCTCAAAGTTCTTAATATCCATATCAGAACTTTCATCTGTAAGAGCAGCAGGCTGTTCTTTCCTGAGTGCGAAGTCCAGATCTATGCAACCAAGCACAATCATAACGTGCTCTATCCACTTCTTGAAGTTTGTGCCGTTAAGCACAGGAATTGAATTCAAATTAACAGATATACTTAAAGTAGATACTGAACAGAGAACAAAAGCAAAGATAACATCTCATATTAATAACATGTCATAAACTTAGCATACAAATAAGATATACTAGTATGACACAAATATATAAGGTGGGCTCCCATCACAAGATACTTAGAACAACATTAATGAGCCTTCCTTTGGGCCGACTTATTAACTTGTAAGTAGTACTTTTTAGTGCAGTAATCAAATATTGGCAGTAAATCCTGTCAGACAATATATCTTCCTTTGGGCTAGTAATTATTCGTATGAACAATAAATACACAAGCATTCAAATATTTCAAAATAAATAAATTTACGCAATAGAGGTTACTTTGGTAACATATTATTTCAACTCATCTATTTCAGAATATTTAAACAAATAGTGTAAAGAAAATAATAACCAAAGTGCCCAGAGTATTAAACTGAAAATTTTAATGCACAATTTTTTATGGATGACCGACTGAGTTTTAAGCACTTTTATCAACTCTTTAAAGCCAAATAGAGTTTTCAACGGATAAAGTGTGGGTCTACTGAAGTTGGATTGAGAAAACAAAACTGATTGATTAAGTTTCAGGATGGAACTTCTTGAATTGAGTCGTTTCGACTCAATTCTACCCAAATCCGAGACCGTATACCTCAATTAGGTCAAAAAAAGACCTAATTTTTTTTTTTAAACCCAGGTGGTGGCGCTGTGGCGCCGCGGTGCCACCGTGTCCTTATGGTGGCATTGCAGTGCCACTTTCGTGGCACCACAGCGCCACCACATCTTGAGTGTGGCGCCGTAGCGCCAAGTTGCGGCCTTAGTGTAAATTACTCGATTTTTAAATTGGGTAACTCAAACCTGATGCGATTTTCGCCGTAATGTGTAAACTTTATAACCCAAAACTCAGAATTCAACTCTCAAACTCTGAATATCTTAACAAAATCATGAAAAATTCATCAATCATACATGTTATATCTAAACCCTAAAAAGCCATATAGATAAAGATATCACAAAATAGAGACATACATGATTATCCTAAGTAATTTAACATAATTTCCTGCTCTGATACCACTTGTTGGATTCTTCGTCTTAGAAATTTTCTACTGTCAACTACAATAAGTATAGTACTTGCTGACAAGATTATGTACACGGCATATTTGGGTGTTTTGTTATTCGAGCGTGCGTGAGCATATATACACATATATATATATATATAGGGCACCAATCCAGTAGATATTTTTTTTTTTTACCTATGCACAGGTATCAATTTGGCCAATGAAAATTTAGCATGCATATTTTTTTATTGTAAAAAGTAAGAGAGAGAAAGAGCATTAATGATGCACATCTTTTCATGCACTTCATTATAGCCATTGGATCACCATTAGACGGTGATCCAACGGCTAAAAAAAAAATACCTACCCATAGGTANAGCCATCAAAAACTATCAAAAACCCCTTGCACACAGCAGTCATAGTAGACCCTACCAGAATCCACAGCTAGACAGATCGAGCCAGCTAAGAGATCAGCACATACTTGATGATGATGATTATGATGGTTTCAATTTTCCACTGGTCCCCTCCTTCTCTAGTTTCCAATTTTTCTTTCTTCCCTCTTTCTTGAACGACATATATGTTACATATATTTAATTAAAGAAGTTGATCTGAGAAATCTAATATTAGCCATGAATTCAGTGTCCATGTTCATTTATGGGGGCTCACTGCACTACACAAGGTGCCAAGAAAAACAATAACGATTTATGTTAGCTAGAGAGTGTACTGCGAGATTCTGAACGTTCGTGTTGTATGTGTGGCTGTTAATTAATTAAAGGTTTACTAAAAGGTAGGAGTTAGCTAGTCGGGATATGGAGGGTTAATTTTTGTTGGACTACATTTTATAAATTAATGAATAGTATACTAATAAGTCTCCTTCGTAGATTATGTAAATTAAATGTATGGATTTCTATTAGGTTTAATATTATATTGCTAGTATATAGGAATGTCTACTTTGAAACTTTATAAATAGCTAGCTCTTGTATTCAACTATAATTTTATTGAGCAAAATAGAACAATGGAGTGAATAATTCTTTGTGAGAGGGTTCTTAGGTTTTTCAGGTGGGAGAAAATTGAGAGTGGAATTGGACAAAAATCCTTATATGCGACATTTAAAAATGCCATCATTATATATTTTTTTTTGTGATATTTATGATGTTAATGACATTTGTACCGAGAGTGACTAAAAGATTCTAATGACACTTAAAATGTCATTGTATCATTATTTTTAGTATTATTTAAAAAATGCTACAATATTATATTAATGACACTTTCAAATGCCACTAAATTATTTAACTTAATAAATAAAAAAAATGAGTTTTAGTGATATTTTAAATATATCATGAAACCATATTGATGACATTTGAAAAAATGAAACTAAAAGAAAATTAACGGTTAGATACAAAAATTTTGATTTCAAAAAGTTTTTCTTGGTCAAATGGTTATAAACAACGGATTTATTTTTATTATATTAAATGGTCAGTAAAAAATATTGGTTACCAACGTACGTTTCGTTGCTAATTATTATAATGTTTTTTTGCATTTAAATAAATTGAGTTAATTTTTACAAGTTTTTTTTTTTTACTGTTTCGTAATCTGAGAAATAATCTCAAGATAATATTGACCATAAAAATAAAAAAATAGAAAAATAAAATAAATTAGTATTCATCAATAAAATAATTCAGTTTACATGAACTCATCAAAATTACACAAAATTGTGTAGAATTGAAGGCAAGAGAGAGAGAGAGATCATCAACTTAATGATGAATTGAATTCTTGATTTTGCTTAAATAGTCCTATGCACAGACATATAGACAAAAGAAAGAAAAATAAATGAATAACATTTTGCTATAGAAAATAATATAGAAGTTTCCAATTTCCTATAGAAGTAAAAAGTGTTTACGGATCACATTCCATACGTATATGCCTTCTTTTCATCTTTCGTTTATTTTGCGCTATCCAAATAGCTTTCTTTCTCTATAAAGGAGTTGTATCAAATGAATCCATTTTGTTAAATCAGTAAAATCTAACAAAATAATTCAAGAAACGTTAATACAAAATTGTTAAAATCAAAACAAATAACTAACTTGCAAAAAGAAATATGAAATAAAATCTTGAAGATGACCCTTAAGATTACAATAAAGTTTGAAAAGAAAGAAGAGAATTTGAAAAGAAATAAGATGAAATTGAGAGGGCTACACTTAATCCAGAAACAAGCATATTTTAGTTGATGGGGTGTTGAAGACATTCTGCTAGGTAGATGAGAAAAAATATGATATGCTAGATGAGTTAGTTTTCATTTTAAATTTGTTTGAAATTTGGTGATATGATAAATTTTAGGAAATCTAAACAAATTTAAATTTCTTTGAAAATTTCAGAAATCTAGAAAAATTTTAAATATAAATTCTTTTGATCTTAAATTTAAAATCTTAACATTCCACCTTTATCAAAACACGTTTAAAATTTTAGATAATATTTTAATTACTTAACAAATTAATCTGTTATATAAATCTACCTGAAAAATCTATTATACGAACTTGTTCACAGTTGATGTAAACTGGTCGTAACGTAATCAGTTTTTGCTTAGTTCTTTTTTTTTTTTTTAAATTTTATATTGTTAGTATGAATTATTTCTTCTTAAGATGGTATATTGAATAGGAGTTCATACATATAAAACTAATTTAGGACTTCTACAGACGTTATTTGTTACGACCGAAAATCCAAAGTTGTGACTTTTAGTAATTTTAGGTAAAATAGTTTCTAAAATTTCAGAAAAATTTAAGTACTTGAAATTTAAGTTTTAGTCTTCAAAAATAAACAAATTTCAAGATTTGACAAATTTGATAATCATATTATTATCTATCAATTTTAAATTTCCAAAAAATTCTTAATTTTATGTTTACCAAAAATCCTAATTAACTAGTTCAAAAATTTTTATTATTTCATGAAATTTAATGAGATAGTTCAATTTAAAACTCTAGGCCCAATATTCAAATAATTTACCTAAAATTATTTTTACTTTCTAAGTACTCGATTTAATAACAAAAAAATCATCCTCATACATCTATTCAATAAATATATTACCATTGGCTAAATAAATTTGACTTTAATATAGAGTACAACCCAACCAATGAAGATGATTGGAACTGTAAGCATATGCCAAACATATTTGTCAAGCCACTAAAATATTTACTACAAAATAGGTCAACACTTGAAATGGGAGGAAGTAGAGAATAAGCACGAGAATGCTCAGTAGAAACTCAATTACCCTATTTTTTAGTAGATGTAATTTTTTACTAAACCTACATGGTTAATACCTTTTCCAAAATCCATTTATAAACTAAGTTTATAAAACCATCAGAATAATCACATATTCAAAATCCAAAATCAAATGTCGCAAGATTGTATATATCATAAATTAACGTATCCCATGAGCTCACACTCACTCATCACGAACTAGAGTAACTCGTATTATGTATACTAAATACTCTCTGTCTACTATCTATCCTAGAAAATAAGAAGGACACTCATATGTCTAAACCTACCAAACTGGAGGGGTAACTGAAGGCCTACGCCTACCGAGTACGAATAATCAGAAAAATCTCGCGCAGGTTTACAGGCTCTTACTGAAGGCGGGTGTATTAGTCCACCCATTACAATACCGCGATACCTAAGATGTATCTCATGTGTGATCGTATGGTATGTACAATATATAGCTAAATATATATAATAATCATGCAGAATATAACCTAACTATGTTTTAAAACTCTACTAAATATTATTCTAGAATTTACTATACCTTGGGTAGGAAATCCGTTAAATTACCCCAAAGTCACGATTTTATAAATATGTATAGAAGTCACACAGTCTAATTTCAAAATAATTCAAGATTTTCCAACAGTTCATTAAAATATTGTTAAATTTACGATTTTTCACAAAATAGTCATAAAGTAAATTTTAAATTAAATCATGTATAAAATCAGGTAATTGAACTCCTACCCCAATTAAGCATCCAAATAATGCTATGGGACTATGAAGAAGGTTTGGCATCGTTTGGAAGGTCAAGCGTCGTTTGTGAATCTTTGATAGGTTTGAAAATTCGATTTTTAATCGGAGCTTCAAATCATAAAACGGACTTTATCACTGAATTCAAGGCATCCAAAAATGCTAGGTTAGACATATACTTTGACCGATTCGGGCTCGGGCTGAACCCGAGCCCACGGCACACAAAACTAGACGATCTAAACTATTAGATTTATCACCAAATATAGGCAATATATATCAAAAAAAATATTTCACGGGTACATCACAAATATGAGGTTTATTTTACAATCTAATGGTCGGATTGAAAATTTTAAATATAAAACTAAAAATAACTCAAAACTATCAAAAATGGCAAAATTCAATCCGAACAAAGTTAAGTCAAGATATATATATCATGACGATCTTCGTGTCGAGACAAATTTGGAAAGCCCAAATTTGCAGCTTGAAGCTGCTAGAAATGGTACCGGAATTGAAATCTTCTCAAAGGCATTTTTCACACTTTTCTAGCGAAATGATGGTCCGGCGGCTTGGGAGTGGCAACTAGAGCTTTGTGGCGAGGTGACGAGCTGATCTAAGCAGTTGGTGTTGGTCACTAATGGCTGGAGGAGCTCGTGCGGTGGCTTACACAATGAAGGAGACAGTCGAGAGAGAAAAGGAGAGATCGGGCGAGGGAGAGAGAGGGAAAAAAAAAAGAAAAAAAAAAAAGAAAGAGAGAGTGTTTTTTTAAGTTGTGGGTCCTACCACTAAAAATATTATATTATATTAAAAAAACGGTGGGATTTCACGTTATTTTCTTAAAACACTTCTCTAGTTTTTATATTGATAATTTTATCATTTAATTTCTTCTCGAAAAATTTATTTCTTTTTAATTAAATTAGATATTTTGAGTACAAACGTTACTTTAACTAATCTAACCCAAAGAGGGGGGGGAGAGTGATAAAACGAGAGAACCGAATATGGAGAACCATATTCCTTTTTTATTTTTCCTTTTATATACTTTTCGATTTTTTTATTTCCGAAAATTATCAATAATTAGTGTACAAATAAGTAACATTTTTAAAATGCTACTAATCTAAAACTGAGTTGCATTTTTCAAATGCTATTAACTCAAATTTTAGTGGCAATTTTAAATGTGTTAATGACATTTGAAAGATACCATTAACAATAAATTTTAGTGACATTAATTTTAAAAATGTTACTAAATCTAAAATTTGAAAGATATATTTAAAAAGATCCTGATATCGTTATAAGTCAATGACATTTTTTTAGCAAATGTCACTAAATATTTATTATATTGACATTTTTAAGGCTAATGTCACAGATTTATATTTTTGTTGTAGAGATTGGATTCTTCACAAAGTTGAAACATGAGCTCCAAAAGATACAAATCTTAACGTAGATATGTAGAAGTATTTACTAAGAGTATTACTTTTATACTTTATCGTGTATCTACTACATACAGTAAGCATGGATGTGCTTTGAAAATTGAGCCTTCCTCTGCCTAAGCTAGTAAGCAGTGTACTTCTATTTTTTTTTAAAAAAAAAGAATCTTTTTCTTTAAAAAAAATTTAAAAAAAAAAAAAAAAAAGATCAGCCCGCACTTGTTATGAATGGGTCCCAGTTTCTTTTACATTCCTTCCTCAATTTCTTTGTTTGGTGGAAACGTATCAAGGTTATTAAATTAATATTATTTTTACCGTCTAAAAAAAAAGAAATTGATATTGTATAAATACATGTATTTTTTGAATTGATATATAAAGAATATTTATAATACAATATCCTTAATAAAATTTTTACCTGCGGACTTTAGTGAGTATTTCATTTTTTTATGGGACTTTAGGGAGTACTTCATAATAGCACTTTATGTGTTATTTTAAAACTAACCCCCTCCTCCCAAAAAAAAAAAAAAAAAACCCTTAACCCCTTCCATGTGTAATCGATTTTTGTATTATATAGATTGAAACATATAACAAGTGGCATTAGTCACCCAAATCTGTAGAACTTTTTCACACAAGACAGAGAATTAACTAATTTGATTTTCTGACATATATGGCTATTCTCAGAATGATTTACTATAGAGAATTTTCAAAATACTTCTTGTAAAAGGAGTTTCTTTAATTTATATGACTTAATGTCCTTAATTAACAAGTAATAAACTTGAGTTTTTTAACATCCTAACATGACAAAACAAATCACCCTTGAGAAATAAGTTCTAAAAAGAATTGATTACAATTTGAAAAAATGATTACAATATTAGAAAAATAATTAAAATAATAATAACGGGAGCTGCGTGCCTCAAACTAGTATATAATATATGACAAAAGAAAAGCAAAGAAATGGAAAACCGGCCCTGCCCTGAAATTTTTAGAGGGAATCTAATTAAGCAATTTTTGGCCATCTGAAAAGGTCGCCGAGTAATAATGGCGACCAAGATTCGGAAAGTCTTGAAAGAGAGAAAACAAAAACAAAAGAAAAATAAAAGAAAAAAGGTCTAAAAAGTAGCGTAAAGAAAGAAAGAGCTTATAATATGTATGTATGTATATATACATTATGAATAATATGAGGGAGTGGGTGAGAGAGTTATAAAAGCAATGCGTGTGAGAAAAGTGGGGTTTTGAGGTTTAGTCGTGATCAGTGCATGTGGAGGGCTCGGATTCCCATTAGTAATCATTGAACTTTCCTCTCTTATCTATTCTGCAACGACTGCATGGCAAGAGAGCCTACGGATCTGTCTGCTTTTCCCTCGTTTCTAAGCAAAATTGACCGTCTTTAATAGTGACACTTCTTCCATGCATCACCACAACACACAAAAATATATACAAACTGCCAGATTATATATATATATTTTGTGCGAACCTATACGGCCTAGATAGCTATAGCTATAGGCGCCTTTAGGGTTTTTTTTTTTTCCCTTTTTATTCATTAATTTTTTGGGAAAAGAAAATTGTTATACATAGAATTTGTGTATCAATATATACATATATATCAAAATATACGTATCGGTACCAATCCAGTAGGTAATTTTTTTTTATCTATATAGGTATCAATTTGACCAATGAAAATTTAGCATATATTTTTTTATTGTAAAAAATAAAAAAGAAAAAAATATTTCATTATAGCCATTAAATCACCATTAGACGGTGATCCAACAGCTTAAAAAAAATATTTATCCACGAGTTAAAAAAAAAATACCTATTAAATTAAATTAGCAACCATATATATATATATAAACGCACGCGCGCGCATAGTAGCTAGTAGTATTCTTATGGTACGTCCGAAGACAACCAGATCAGTGAGCGCGCACATAGTAGCTAGTAGTATTCTTATGGTACGTCCGAAGACAACCAGATCAGTGAGGTAGGACTCAGATCGAGCTCCATGTTCTTACTTCTTTGAGTTACAGAACATGGACATGGATGTAGCCTTTGAGGAGATCTTGATTTAATTTTGAAAAATTTTTGAACTTTCTTTACACTTATCATGCTAGATAAATATTACAATAGGTTCAAATATATGGTTAGAATGTACTATATTTTTAATATTCGAATCAATTTTTTTTAAAATATATATAAAATAACTCAAAGCTTTTAGACAAAAGTTAAAAATGTAATGGATCCTATATTTAAACTTAATGTAAGAATCACCTAGTACGATTAATTTAAAGAAGATTAAGAAAAAATTCAAGACAAAATCGTGACCATAAGATCACTAATTTTTCTATCAAAATAATTTGTTTTTGAAAAATATTTTTATAAAAATAAGAATTTTGTACTAACTTATTTTTGTCTTTCAAGTTGCTTAAAATATCTTTTTTAAAAATCTCGTATAAGTGATACATGTTTTTTTTTTGTTTTTTTTTAATAATAAAGTGATTGTAGAAATAAAAATAAGATTTTTTAATAGGATAGAGTGCTAAGATATGGATATTTTAAAATTTGAGAGCCAAAATATAATTTTATAATATTTAGAGAGCAAAATTAGGACTTTTTCCGTCTATTTATAATGAAATAGTGAGGGAATGATCAAATCAAGAAATTTTCATGGATTAAGTGTTTCCAATGAGCTATTTCAAAAGTGATAAGCCAAAATGAGATTTGTTCTTAAGTTCAAGAGTTAAAAGTATATTTTATCCTAAAATTTTAATAAAGAAGATAACATAATCATTTTAAAATAAAATAATTTACTTTAATCTCTACCTACCAAATAATTATAAAGGAAAAATATTTCTATTTTCATTAAATACATTTTCTCTCTCTATCCTAATTTTACCTTCTCTCCTAGCTTGTTCCTTTCTACCATTCAAAATAGTCTCAGTGACATTCGAGTCATAGTTGGCATGTCATGGGCTGAGCCCAATAAATGGTTCCACTATTAGGTTAGGTGAGATACCTCTCAGACAACGCAACGTGGGCTGTATGTCCTAATGTGATTCTGAGCACGCTGAGGATGCAACTAGCTTAGGCATGAGATTTGTTCTTTGCTTCCCCCTTATAAATAAGAAATAAATATAATTATGTAGATATAAATTATTAGCTGGCATAACAAAATAGTGTATAGCTTATTTATTCATTCGGTTGCTGTTGTTTATAGTATCTATCGTAGTATGTATTGTTTATATGTGTGCTTTGTATGTTTCATGATCGTGTAAAGGAAGTTTAAAATGCAGAGAAATGTCCAAAAAAAAAAGGAAAGAATCCAGAGAAATGATATGAACACCAACTTTGCATTAAAATTGTGCACCTATAGATGTGGCATATTATTCAGACGTGATTCTAGCCATTTTTTATTATCATAGATATAGCTTAGTGGTAATTGCACTTTTTTTCCAATGCGAAAGTCTTGAGTTTGAATACGCTTTCCTCAAGTCCCAAAAAAAAAAAAAAAAGCCAGTATTCTAAATAGTGTATGATTTTACAAAACTTGAATTGTGTCATTATAGTAGCAAATGATTTGTGTCATTAAAGAGACTCTCTCTTTCTCTCAAATATATATATATATATATATATATATATAGAGGTTGTCAATCCAATAGGTATTTTTTTTTTTACTTATAAGTAAGTATTTTTTTTTAGCCGTTGAATTACCATCTAATGGTGATCTAATGGCTATAAT
>JXTB01000163.1:111483-121929 GCA_002914805.1 Parasponia andersonii
AACATATGCCTATATTTGACTATAAATTATTTTAGTAAACGTAAATGGTAGCAAAATTGCTCCATTTTAGAATTTTAGGTATTTCATAACAGAGTTTCGAGTTAAAGATGATCTCGACCTTTCGTAAATATTTTTCAAAAATAATCTTCATTTAAAATTTTTAAAATATAATACATTTTCACTAATAAACCACAAATTACTTCTACTGCCACTATTACTAATCCTGATCTCGATCTCAGTTGTGCACATGATCAATTAGGGTCAAATTAAAAATTTCGGCCACAATCGAACTTGTCATACCGTCTTTTACAGTCGTTCTGACTAAGAGGAATTTATAGCTAAAGAAGTCTAGTATATCTGGTTAGAACTAGTTACTTTGACATTTTACCATGTTGAGAAAGACAAAAATGAAGAAACAACACCGAGATTTTTCGACCGTCGGTCAAAGAACAGTCGAAATAGATAGGATTGGCGAGTCTTATCATCAAGGTTGGTGGTGATGGTGTGGGACCCGTTCCTAAATCATGCACCACGTGGACGATTAAGTGACAGAACAGGTCACCAATGGGGCCCACCGTCCGATAGGTGTCAAGAACGGTTAGCTAAAGGCCACACGGGCCACACGTGATATCACAATCAGCCGTTGGGCCATCCGAGATTAGGGCCCGGCCCATCGCTGACCTTGAGCAAGCTTGGCCCAGTTCGACCCTTACCTTGACAGCTGAAGGGTCGGAAGTCCTAAGGGTCTTCTGCCAAAGTACAATGGAAAGCAATTCACAACTCCAAACCCAGACAGAGCATTTAATGCGATCCTGGGTAGGTGAGCGCAGGGGAAGGGGGCAAGCCGTCCTGACGAAACGGCGATTTGACCAAACCTCACCCCTGACAGATTCAAGCCGTAGAAGGCGGCGGAAATCAAGCTACAGCGATACAGAGATAATCACGGTAATCTCGGCCCGTGATCTCTGAAAAACATCCCTGGGAAAAAAGGTACTCAGTCCTGAGATTGAGAACCGAGTGGTTCACAATCTCAGGACTATATATATATGAGCCATGCGTTCCTGAGAGGGGCATGTACGCTTACAAAATAGAAATATATATAAAAAAGCTTATGAGCAAGAAAGAAACATATACACATATAGAACTCATTCCTTACTACCCAAAAAATCAAAGATTAAACACTGACTTAAGCATCGGAGAGTCTTTGCAGGTGGCCATCCCCGCCTCTCTGACCCTGCCTAGAGTTCAGAATACTTTAGGAAAGCGAGGACACGTGGACAGTTGGAGAGCACTGCATTAGCGGTTCAAAGACCTGTGGACGGCTGGTGAGAAACCACTCCAACAGTTTGGTGCCGTCTATGGGAAGTGGGTTGAGCATGAGAAAAAGAGTAGGAGACTCACGATCGCACTTTCCCCGAACAAAAAACCATATAACGTCTGATGACACCCTCAAAGATGACGACCAGGAGCACACGTCCCGATGCTAAAGGGAGCTCCCTAGAAGCACGACCGAAAGGCAGACATGGCCCACGAAGCCGTCCTGGGTTTAAGGGACGAAATCGCAGAGGTACGCAGAGATAACGCCCGCCTAGAGGGGTTACTGGCAAGCGAAGACAGGACCCAGCAGAGAGAAGATTTTCACGAAGAGGTCTAGCAAGAATTCGAAAGTCAACCACGAGGAGAAGCTCCCGCGCCCTCCGGGTCACATATGTAGGGGGCACATCAAAGCCAGTCGAGACCCCTCCAAACCAGGGGTACAATGGGCGGAAGACGCCATGGAAGCCCAGGAGGTATGCCTCCCGACAGGAAGCAAGAGATGATGGTGGAGTTGGGTAAGAGACTCGGGGCCCATCACAGCCAGACCCCCGATGATTTGGCAAAGCAAACGGTGCTAGGGATAAACCGAACGGCCTTCGCCGACTGGATCCAGATGGAGCTTAGGCCGAAGGACTTCACCTCCCCGACCTTCAGGCCGTTCGAGGGGAAAACTGACCCCCTCGACCACATATACCACTTTCAGCAGAAGATGGCTTTGGAAACCAGGGACGAGGCCGTTATCTGTAAAGTCTTCTCCACAACCCTGGCGGGACCAGCCCTGCCGTGGTTCAGGCAGCTCTTGGAAAAATCCATAAACAGGTTCGAAGATTTCTGCAAACTTTTCTTGAAGCAGTACGCGGGTGTACGGAGACAGCAAAAAACCATGCGAGACCTGGACCGGTTAGAACAGGCCGCAGATGAGTCTCCGCGAAAGTACCTTTCGCGTTTCCTCGAGGTAATGTCCCAGGTTCATAACACCTACTCGGTCCAAGCTGCAGGCTCATTCATCAGGAGCCTGCAACCAAGATCAATGCTATCGGATCACCTCCTCTTGAATCTCCTGTACGATATGGCGGATGTCCAGGTGAAGTCCGAGGTGGTCTTCAGGGTGCTGGAAAGCCACCAGAAGGTACCCAAGACCTCCGCCGCGATAACAACAACGCCGGTACAAACTCCGGCTCTGCAAGGGATGAAGAGACCCCCACCGGGCCAAGGGCCAGCTCTGAAGCAAGAAGCCCCCATCTGAGACGGTCAGGAAGGTGGCAAAAGGAGGAAGACATCCCGTGACCCTCTGCCGAAGTATGAGCTCAACACGCCGATCGACGTGATCTACCTCTAAAACAAGGACAGGGGCATTTTCAAAGACCCACCCAAATCTGGCATCCCAGAACATATAAAGAATAGGAACAGGTATTACCAGTTCCACAAGGACTTCGGGTACGACACCGTCTACTGCCACAACTTTTACGCTCAAGTCATGATGGCGATCCACGCCGGCAAGTTGAATCAGTACGTGAAAACTGGCGGAACCCAGCCACTGGAGGACATCACCAGGCCTAAGAAAGGGAAGCAGACCTAAGCCTATGGGTCAGGAGAGCAGAACTTGAGGATAGTGCCGACCATTGTGGGCAAGCCAGAGCTGACCCAAGATCAAGAGGAGAAGGAAAAGTGCCTCAAAAGAGCTGAAGGTAGGGTGAAGCACCTGAGGGGGATGGGCTATTACGTCAACCATTTGATGTCAGGGGAAAGCCGCACCTCTGCCGCCTCCATCGTTTTCACCCAGCAGGATTAAACTACGGTGCGCTAGCCTCACGACGACCCCTTGGTGATTAAATTACAGATCGGCTCCGCATTGGTCGGAAGGGTTCTAGTCGACGGTGGAAGCAACGTCGATATCCTATTCCTCAGCACATTCGAGAATATAGGTCTGGATTAAAGCACACTTAGGCCGACCTGTCAGCCACTGTTCGCTTTCGACAGCACGAGAGTCATCCCTTTGGGCATTGTGACCCTGAATGTCTGCGCTGCAAAGAGATGCTTGGACGTGGATTTTGTCGTCATTGACTGACAGTCCTTCTTCAATGCCATCATGGGAAGGGGATGGATCCACGCCATGCATGGGGTCGCTTCTACCCTCCACTAGGTCCTAAGATATCTATCAAAGGACATAACATATACGATAGACATCAAATGAGACCAGGCTTCTGCAAGGAAGTGCTTTTCAACCGCCCTGAGAGGAGTCGACACGAATGCAAGCGCCTCGACTAGGGACGAATAGCAATCAAAGGACCGCCTGCCAGCGTATATAAAATGAATCAAAGAAGAGTCTGACGGTCCAGAATCCACGATCGAGGAGCTGGTAGCGGTCCCATTGAAAGATGCAGAGCTGGCGAGGGTGGTTCTACTCGGGGCCCTATTACCCGAGGAGCAGAAGAACAAAATGTTGGGATTCCTGAAGCAGAACGAGGACGTCTTCGCGTGGTCCCATGACGACATGCCCGGGATAGACCCCGCACACACCTGCCACCGGCTGAACATAGATCTCAATTTCCCGTCAGTCAGGCAGAAGCCTCGAAGGTTCGCACCAGAGAAAAACAGAGCGATCAACAAATAGGTAGAGAAGCTGTTGGAGAATGGTCTGATCAGGGAATGCGTGTACCCACGTTGGGTCTCCAACCTTGTAGTGGTGAAGAAGAAAAACGGCGATGACCGTATTTGCATAGACTTAACCAACCTGAACAAGGCCTACCCGAAGGATAGCTTCCCCCTACCGAGAATCGACCAAATGGTAGATGCGACGGCGGGATTCAATAGAATTAGCTTTTTGGATGCCTATTCTGGGTACAACCAGATCCCTCTGTATGCGGAAGACCAGATCCATACGGCTTTTATCACGGAGCGGGGTCTGTACTGCTACAGGCGTATACCATTTGGCCTGAAGAACGCGGGGGCAACCTACCAAGGTTCATGAATAAAATATTCGCCAGGCTTCTAGGGAAAACAATGGCGATCTACATTGACGATATGGTCGTGAAGAGCATGGAAGATTCAGACCATCTGAGATGCCTAGACGAATGTTTTCAGATTCTGAGGCAGTATCAGATGCATCTGAATCCCAAGAAATGTGCGTTCGGGGTATCCTCTGGGCAATTCCTAGGGCATATCGTGAGCAGGAGGGGTATTGAGGCAAATCTGACCCAGCTGAACTTGATCGCGAATGTGCAGAGACCCTCGACCGTTCGGGAGGTCCAACGCCTGGCCGGGAAGATAGCCGCTCTCAGCCGATTCGTCTCCAAAATGTCCAACCGATGCAAGCCTTTCTTCCAATGCTTAAAGAAAAGCTCTACTGTCATCTAGGGGGAGGAACAGGACAGGGCACTGACAGATCTCAAGCTGTATTTGAGTCACCCACCTATCCTGGCTTCCCCGGCAGAGGGGGAGTGCCTGTACGCCTATTTAGCAGTGTCTGAGGTAACAATCAGTGCCGTGCTGTTCATCGAGGAAGACAGCAAATAGAAACTGGTATTTTATATAAGCTGCATGCTCCTGGATGCCGAGACGCAATATAGTATGGCAGAAAAGCTGGTCCTTGCTCTGGTCAACGCTAAAAAGAAACTCAGGCAGTACTTTGAGGCACACTTGGTCACTGTGTATACGGATTTCCCTATCCGTCAAATTCTGGCAAAGCCAGACTTGTCAGGACGACTGACCAAATGGGCCATCGAGCTGGGAGTATACGATATCTAGTATCGGCCTCGAGCGGCGAAGAAAGGGCAGGTCATGGCGGATTTTCTGGTGGAAATTGAATCCTTCGGTGAGCAGCATGACCCGCGTCAGATGTCTCAACTCCGTCCCCTTCAGCCTGGACTCTCCACATCGACGGATCCACGAATGCCTTAAGGTCAGGTATCGAGATAGTCTTGCAGACCCCGACGGGTCTCAGAGTTGAGAAGGTGTTGAGGCTCGGTTTCCAGGCGACTAACAATGAGGCGGAGTACGAGGCACTGCTGCAAGGCCTTGAGCTGGCACTGCACTTTAGAGTGGAGGACATCGCAGTAAAGACCGACTCACAGTTAATCGCGGGTCAGGTCAGGGGAGACTTCGAAGTAAAAGAACTGAGGTTGCACAGGTACTTCTCCAAGGTAATGGGGGCAAAAGCTCACTTTGACAATTTCAATATCAAACCAATCCCCAGGAAGATGAACCAGAGGGCCGACGAGCTAGCTAAGAGTGCGTCAACTGGGGGTACAGCTAAAAGCATAGAAGTTCTCTTAGAAGGCGGGAGCATGGAGGACCCCCCGTGGACCCCTGCGCACCATGTATTCGCAACTAGAGCTACTGACAAAGGGTGGATGAAACCTATCACACAGTATTTGACGTTGGAGAACCTACCCGCAGACCCCCGGGAAGCAAGATCAGTCAGATTGAAAGCCGCCAGGTACTCGATGGTGGGTGAACAGTTATACAAGAGATCGACAATGGGACCGATGCTGCGGTGCATAGGTCTTGTCGAAGAGCAAAAGCTAATAGAGGAAATCCACGAGAGAGTATGCGGCAACCATTCTGGCAGACGCAGCCTCGCTCATAAGGCTCTAACGGCTGGATACTTCTGGCCGTACATGATGATAGAGGCAGCCCGATTCGTCAAGAAGTGCAATAAGTTCCAAAGGTTCGCCCCAGTGAGACGCCAGCCCACGGAGGTACTTCATTCGAACATAACCCCTTGGTCGTTTGCCAAATGGGGTATGGACATCGTCGGAGAGCTCCCCAGAAGTCCAGAGGGAAGGAGGTATGTCCTCTTGGCCACGGATTACTTCACCAAATGGGTAGAAGCTGAAACCTACGTGACCGTTAGTAAGACAGATACGATTAACTTCATCTGGAAGAACATAATCTGTCGGTTCGGGATCCTGAAAGAGATACACGCCGATCATGGCGCACATTTCCAAAATACTAAGGTCAAGAAGCTGTGCGAGCTGTATGATATAAGGTTCGGTTTCTCTTCCGTGAACTACCCTCAGGGGAACGGTCAAGTGGAGGCAATGAATAAAGCCATATTCAGCAACATCAAAAAGAACCTGCAGGAGGCTAAAGGCAAGTGGTTAGAAGAGCTAACGGTCGTCGTATGGGCTCATCGAACCACAGAGCTGAGGTCGACCGGAAGAACGCCATTCGCCATGGTCTACAGATCAGAGGCGTGATCCCGACCGAGGTCGGCCTCCCGACCCTCCGCTCTGAAGTGGTAAAAGATGCCCCCTTAAACGAACTCCAGCTAAGCCACAACACAGACCTCCTGGAGGAAACGAGAGACATGGCCCTGGTCCACCTGGCTTCGTACCACCAGTAGGCTAGATCCTAGTACGTGAAAAAGGTTAATGCCCGACAATTTAACGCTGGGATTGGGTCTTGAAAGTTAGAACAGAGAATTTCTCGAAACTGGACTCCAATTGGATCAGACCCTATGAAGTAATCAAAGCACTCGACAATGGTGCATATATCCTGAAAGAGCTCAAGATCGGAAAAAACCTGCCGAACACGTGGAACGCTCAGCACTTGAAAAAATATCACGTGTAAGACACATGCATATGATGTAAGACCATGAGAATGCTTATATTATTGAAAAGCTTAAATCCAAAACAGGTCAAGTTCCTTTTTTGCTGCATGGATTCATCTTTTGGATTGCTATGGAAAAGGGGTCTGCCATAGTCGCAGACCCAATGTTTGGTGCTGCAACGGAAAAGGTCTGCCCACAGTGGCAGACCCGACATTTTATGCTGCTACGGGAAAGGGTCTGCCCACAGAGGCAGACCCAACGTTTTATGTTGCCATAAAAAAAAAAAAAAAAAGAGGTCTGCCATAGTTGCAGACCATACGCACTACTCACGCAATAAACGATCATACTATGGGAGTCACGTCGCTGGTCGACGACCCGAGAAAATATACGAAGAGGAAACTGCTGTGCACAAAAACTTGCCAACAGACCTCAAAAATGCTCATACTTTGGGAGTCACGTCACTCATCGACGACCCGAGAAAACGTACGAAGAGGAAACTGCTGTGCAATAAGAACTTGCCAACAGACCTCAAAAATGCTCGTACTATGGGAGTCACGTCACTCATCGACGACCCGAGAAAACGTACGAAGAGGGAACTGCTGTGCAACAAGAACTTGCCAGTAGACCTCAAAAACACTCGTACTATGGGAGTCACGTCACTCGTCGACGACCCGAGAAAACATACAAAGAGGGAACTACTGTGCAACAAGAACTTCCCAGCATACCTCAAAAACGCTCGTACTATGGGAGTCACATCGCTCGTCGACGACCCGAGAAAATGTACGAAGAGGGGGAAGCTACACAACCAAAGCCAGCCAACAGACCCCCTGAGAAACATTTTGGCTATACGAGTGGCTAAAGGAAAGCAGGGTCGGGATCCACCCATTGGAAGTGGACTCCCCCTAAAGAACGTCCTAGCTATACGAAGAGCTAAAGGAAAACGGGCTCTACCCAGAGGATGATTTATTTGCGCATGGTCAAGATGCGAACGGATTTGGAGTCTACCCGTTGGAAGTAGTCCATTATCAAACCAAACGTGAAGAAAAAAATTAAGATTAAAGCCAGTTTATTATGTCCTAAAAATACAAAGCGCACGGTTAATAGCAGTATGCACACTTAAGCCCTACTTACAGGATGCAGGTCTAGAGTGGACCCTTAAGGAGATGTCGGAGTGATAGTGCCCTGTTTGTTCCCGGTAGGAGCCGAGCCCAGGTCTTCTCCTTTGCAACGACGGGTCCAAATAATCGTCGACCAATCCCTGGAGCTGGTTTGGAGCACGGTCCCATTTGGGGTCGGAGAATTCCAGCCACACCCGTGGGTCGAACTTTGCCAAAACAAATTATAACAAGAGTTATATACCTCCATGAAACCGGATGAGCCAAATCTTGCACCCCTATCTCTAGAGCTAATCTTGGTAGTCATGACCCGAGAAAGACTCACTAGTAGTCTGAAATCGAGTCCTTACAATTATTTATACAAACAGTCGGACGCGATCAACAAAGAAAAAGAAAATAGACTAAAAATAGTGGTACGTTTCTTATTATTTATTCAAAGGATTACAATGAATGTCAGCTTTACAATTATACAAAGTTTGAGGTCCTAGTTACCTCAGTCCAAGGGGGCGTAGCCAACCCCGGCGCTTGGACCAGCCTCGGAGAAGAGTGGCATGGCCGGGTCGGATTCGTCACTAGAAACAATGACCACGCCAGACCCCTCACCGGTTGAGACCCCGAGACCAGGCTGAGCATCTGGGGCCTCTGAAGTTCGATCTGGTGGACCAGAAGCAGGGACAAGCTCTATGACACCAGAAACAGATGTAGAGAGCCCCTCCTTTTCCACAGAAAGCATCTTCAGCACGTCAGCTGGATACGTGATACTGATCTCGTCCCCGAGCTACTGCATATAGTGCTTGATGGAGTAATGGTCCCTCTCGACACCTTTCTGATCGTCAAATTGGTCTGGCGTTACCACCTCGGCGTGGCCTTCGAACTCTCTATTCTCCCAGCCAGACCTGTAACTTTCCGCAGAAAGGACGTCCACCTGCCTCTGGAACCTCATCTTCAGTTTATCCGCATCCGCCAACCTGTCCTTCAACGCCGCCAGCCTGAGCTCCGCTTGCCACTGCGATACGTCGACCAAAAAAGTGTTAATACCAGCAAGGTCCTCGCAGTGTTTGCGAGACATCTCCACCTAAGCACCCATCAGATTCTTGTGATCCAAGAAGAGACATCGGTTTACCTCGTTGGACCAGTCAAGTTTGCATCACAGAGAATGGGCCTCAAGCTTGGTTGTCGCCTCGGCTTTTCTCGCTTCCTTGGCATCCTCAACAGCCCTGTCACGAGCGATGAAGGCCAGCCCCATCTCTGTCCCGGTGCTCTGCAACTCTTGTTCCTTGACCCTTAGCTCGTTCTGGGCCAGTTTGGCGGCCTCAGAGTGGGCAAGTTTGTCAGCCTCCACCTCAGCTAGTCTCGTGGCCAGCTCCTCACGTCTAGCCCCCTCGGCGCTTAGAGCTTGAGCCACTGCACTGCTGACCATCGCCTCCTTGAAGCTTTGATATAAGTCAAAGTCCGACCTCAATTTGGCGAGGGCAGCCTCACTGTGCTTGACCAGCGCAGAGCGGGAACTCAGCTCCTCGGTCAAATCCTTGACGTGAGAGGAATAGAGAGACTGGATGGCGGCGAGCTACAGGATAGATAAAAAAAAAGGGGGGGAAGGATCAGCATTTAGCAAAGGTGCTAAAAAATATAGAAGCAACCAAATGGACCAAACCTGAGCGAAGGTACGCTGGGTGACCAGCTCGACATTCTCCAAAAAGAGCGCCTCCAGCTCTGGCTCTGCGACTGAACTCTCTCTTTGAGTGTTGCTCGTGCCAGGGGGACACGGCTCAACCCGGTTAGCCGTGAGGGCACCTTCTCCGCCCACCAGGCACGCCTCCGAGGCAATGGCAGAAGGGACAGAGGGAAGTCCGGCGCCATCGGGAGCACTATCGGCTACAGAGGGAGGGGGGGCATCTCCTCTAGACAGGCCACTGTGCGCCGACCGTTTTCTCCTTAGAAGGGTCAGCGTATCCCCGTCGTCGTCACTGTCGAACGAGGGGGCAACCATACCCCTCTTCTCCACCCGGCCCTCTTCTTCGTTGGAGGAACCAACCTCGCATTGCCACTTTGTGGGGACTGGGGGAGGGGAAGATAGTCTAGATTTTAATCTCGGAGCCCCCCAACTGAGCTCGGCAATCTCTCCATTGAGGCTAACAACGCTCAATTTCGAACCGGAGTCAGGGGTGGAGGAGATTACTGCAGCAGACCCCCCAGCCGAACTCGGTGTCATCTCTTCCCCCAGCGTGATCCGTGTGGCAGACGGTCCCCCGGATGGAGTCCTGCCTGCATCGGAGCGAGGGACCGCTGGCATTACACCTCCTGAAAACACCACGAGGCGCTGGCCAGCGGGTGCCTTGGTACGAGCCTTGTGTGTCACAGCTCCCCCCTTGACGGGTGAGGGGTCAGCCGATGGGCCTGTCTCAGAACCTGCGGAGAACAAATAACATGTTTAGCTCACGGCCACAATCCGACCCACGA
>JXTB01000163.1:126854-157368 GCA_002914805.1 Parasponia andersonii
CCCATCAGAATCATGACCCCGTTTGCGTTTAATTGCATCGGGTGGATCCCAGTCAAGGAGAAAAATTGGTGGACCAGGGGAGGAAGGGGGAATCGCAGCCAGTCCAGATGTTTTTTGCCCAGGATGATGGAACCCTCGGGGGCACAAGGACGTAGATACCAATCCGCCGGGCCCTCAACCTGTTGTAGCGTCACTCCTCCGGGGAGGCAGAGCTGCCTCCTCAGTGAATCCAGCTCTGAATCCACGACGGGGTGCAATTCCTGGTTTTGACTCGAAGCCATTGTTCTGAATACGACTGAAAGGGTAAAAGTCTCTAGAGAGGAAGGAAACGGAAATCCTAAGATTTTATGAGGCTAAAATGAGTGAAGATTTTAGTAAAGAGGCAAATGAGCATAGTTGCAGCTTTTATAGAGAGAGAGCCGAAGAGTTTTTCCGGAAAGGGGGAGAACAAAGGAGACTGAACAGTCGGAACTTCAAAATTCAAATAGATTTTGTAACATGGGATGGCGTGCCTCCGCGTCGGCAGGGAGGGAGCCACGTGCACCCCCCAGATTGGAGAAACGGATAAACAATTTCCCCACTTGACGGGTACTAATCCGTCAAGTAGGGAAATAGGGGCAGTTGTGGGACCCGTTCCCAAATCATGCACCACGTGAATGATTAAGTGGCAGAACAGGTTACCAACGGGGCCCACCATCTGACAGGTGTCAAGAACGGTTAGCTAAAGGCCACACGGGCCACAGGTGATATCACAATCAGCCGTTGGGCCATCCGAGATTAGGGTCGGCCCCATCGTTGACCTTGAGCAAGCTCGGCCCAGTCCGACCCTTACCTCGACAGCTGGGAGGTCGGAAGTCCTAAGGGTCATCCGCCAAAGTATAATGGAAAGCAATTCACAACTCCAGACCCAGACAGAGGTCCTGGGTAGGCGAGCGCAGGGGAGAGGGGCAAGCCGTCCAGACGAAACGGTGATTTGACCAAACTTCACCCCTGACAGATTCAAGCCGTAGGAGGCGGCAGAAATCAGGCTACAGCGATACAGAGATAATCACGGTAATCTCAACCCGTGATCTCTGAGAAACATCCCTGGGGAAAAAGGTACTCAGTCTTGAGATTGACAACCGAGTGGTTCACAATCTCAGGACTACATATATATATGAACCATGCATTCCCGAGAGGGGCATGTACGCTTGTAAAAAAGAAATATATATAAAAAAGCTTATGAGCAAGAAAGAAACATATACTCATATAGAACTCATTCCTTGCTACCCAAAAAATCAAATACTAAACACTGATTTAAGTATCGGAGAGTCTTTGCAGGTGGCCATCCCCGCCTCTCCGACCTTGCCTGGAGTTCAGAATACTTTGGGAAAGCGAGGACACGTGGACAGTTAGAGAGTACTACATCACCAGTTCAGAAACCTGTAGACGGCTGGTGAGAAACCGCTCCAACAGATAGTGGTGAACTTCTAGATATAATCGTGGTGGCAGAAGCATAAGAATGTATTTTAAGTTTATTAAGAAATACGACATCTACTTAATTTTACACGTAAATTAGAGTTAGTTTTGATCACACATACCCATTTTTTCATCACGTGAGTCTTTATAGGCCGCTGGGTGTAAATACATACCCCAATATTACTTCTTTTTGTAGGTTTCCATAAAATAAGGAAAAAATCCATTTGAGTTCTAGCTTTTAAGCAACTTGTTTTGAATTCTTTCTTTGTTTTTGGCTTGTTTATCAGTATTCCTTTGGCATTTATAGTTAGCAACTCGGCCACACCCTTCTCGACACTCCAAACTCACACCACCTTCACTCTCTCTCAGTCTTACCATGGCTGCCTCTTCCGACGTAAAAGAAACGCTAGGCGACCTAAACAGAGACACCTTTGTGCCCCTTCTCTCGAAGCTCATTGGGGAGTCAAAGTATGTCCAGAACAACCCACCAGAACTGATCCCGGAGGAGGATCGTGTAGTCAAGCACGTACTCGATTCACTCCTCCCTTACAGCACCACCACCGGCGGCGGCCCTCTCCTCCTCAACCACGTCACCTACTTCCCTGGAAGAGGAAACCTCGTCGTCGAGTACCCTGGAACCGAGCCTGGCAAGATCTTGTCCTTTGTGGGTTGCCACATGGACGTCGTCACTGCCAATCCTAACGATTGGGTTCGTTTCTTTCCTTCAAACACACAAACACACACACACACACACACACATATATATATATATATATGTATATGTATATATGTTTGTGTTTTTTGACGATTCGGTTCTGGGTTTTGTTTGGAATTGGCTATGGAACCTTAATTGTTTGGCTTTTTACCCAATTTTTGGTTTTTTTTTTTAATTTAAAAGAAATGGTTTTTTGGGTTGTGAATTTGGGGTATGTGAATTGAGTTAAATTTTATGGATAAAAAGTTTCGAGTGACATTGATACTATGATATGATTTGGGTTCTGCGTTGAAACTAAGCGTTTATTCTATCTGGGATAATTTTCCAATTTTTTATAATTTATACATTCTCCTCTTTTTGTAGAGTGTCTGAGTGTTGATTGTCAACCCTTGAGTTTAAATTTTCACGTTTTAATTTTGTTTATTGGGAAGCCGGGCTCTGTTTACCGTGTGTGTGCGTGAAATGGTTGTTTTGGGTTGTGAATTTGGTGTCTCTGAATTATCTTCTACTCTATGGAGAAAAAGTTTTTGACTGACAGTGATATGTTTTGAGTTCAGTAGTTTGGTTGTCCTTGAATCTTTAGACCTGTACTTGTTCCATTTTGGCTGAAACTTTATAGTTAAATCAGTTTATTTTTGGTTTGATTATGGTTCACTAACATAATCGACCTTTGTTACATTAAACCTTTCTTCTTTGATGCTAAAGTATTTTATCTATCTGGGATTATTGTATAATTCGTATATTATGCTCTGTTTGTATAGTGTCGATTGTTGGTTCTCAGCCCTTGAGCTTAATTTTTTCTCGTTTTAATTTTGTAAATTGGGAAGCGGGGCGCTTTTTTAATCATGTTTTTATGGCTTAGATCAGAAATTTGTTTACACCCTTTGTCACATTAATGTTCTCTATTGGAACTAAACATTATTTATCGGGGATTTTTCCAAAATTTATGTTTCTTGTTTTATGCTCTGTGTCAAGTTTTGACTGTTTGTTCTCACTTGAAGATTAGCAGTTTATTCTCGAGATTTTCTTGTTATTTTTATCCTCTAATTTCTTCTTTTAATTCGTCGATTTCGGAACATCTTCATTTCTTATCCTCATTTGGACCGAATCACAGCAGAACTTCACCCTTTTCTGTGCTTGATTGCTTGTTCAAATCACAAAGAATATTGATATAGCTGCTGGGTGACTCTTTCTTATCGTTTGGCAGGGCCTTATCTATGGCTTATCTCATATGCTTTGTGGTTTAGACGTTATCAGTTAAGAGGGTTGCCCATTTCTGATTACTTTTAAATATAAGCCGAGTTTTTGTTGATTAAAATCGTTGTCTTTCTTTTCCTTTTATTTCTTTCTTAGTTAACTATACTATTGAGCACTGTACTCTTTCACCTGTTGTCAGGATGCTAAGATAGTAAGTTTCTCATCATGTGATATGATGATCATTTTCATATGCAGGAATTTGATCCATTCTCATTAAGCATCTCTGGTGATGAACTTCGTGGGCGTGGAACAACTGATTGCTTAGGACATGTTGCTCTTGTAACTGAGCTCATGAAGAAGCTAGGGGAAACAAAGCAAAAATTGAAGTCAACTGTAGTTGCCGTATTAATAGCAAACGAAGAGAATTCTGCTATTACAGGGGTTGGTGTGGATGCACTAGTGAAAGATGGACTACTTAATAAACTAAAAGATGGTCCATTGTAGGTGGTTATATTTGTTTAAGAACCAACAAAAAATAAATAAAAATTGTAATATCCTTTCAATTCATCTTCAGTACTCCCGGCTTTCCATCGCAGGTTTTGGATTGACACAGCAGATAAACAACCTTGTATTGGTACTGGTGGTATGTTACCTTGGAAGCTTCATGTGACTGGGAAGCTTTTTCACAGTGGTTTAGCACACAAGGTATGGATGTGCTATCACTTTTGTGATTATTTTGTACTCATGTTTGGATTATGGAAATTGTTAATTACAAGTTGAGAATGGAAGTTAAACATTTACCAGACTGATCAACTTTGTTCTGGTTCTTTCTTTGGGATTTTAGGAGCCTGAGCTATTGAATGTTATACATTTTCCATGGCCAGGTTTTTACACTGAGCTATTAACCACAAGAGCTGTAACTTTTCTGACAGTTAGTTGGTTTATAATTAGGTATTGCGACAATGGGAATGCCAACAAAGTTATGTGTGCACTTGTGTGTGTGTGTGTGTGTGTGTGTGTGTGTGTGTGAGAGAGAGAGAGAGAGAGAGATTGCCACAATGGGAATGCTAACAAAGTTTGTGTGTGCGCGTGTGTATGTTTGTGCCTGAGAGAGAGATGTAGAGGTAGTGTGATTCAGCAATGCTGGTTTCTTTGATTCTATAGAATCATTTATGGAAGAGAGAGAGAGATGCAGATGTAGTGTGATTCAGCAATGCTGGTTTCTTCGATACTATAGAATCATTTGTGTGTGTGTGTGTGGGTGTGTGTGAGAGAGAGAGAGAGAGAGAGAGAGAGAGAGAGAGAGAGAGAGGGAGAGGGCATCTCAAAAATACAAAAAACAAAACAAAAAACAAAAACAACAGATTACGGTGGTATGGCAGTTGGTTACCCTTAATGGGCTTTTTACGGGTTAGTGGATGTCTGTTGAACAAGACTTTTATATTCTGTTCACTCTAGATTACGGTGTTATGGCATTTGGTACCCTTAATGGGTTATTCACGGGTTTGTGGTCATCTGTTGAACAAACCCTTGATATCCTGGTCACTCTAGCTGTCCATTCCCCCATTCCAAAATTTTTTAATAGGGTAATATGAAGCTGGTAAAGATGTAGATAACTTATTGTGTTTGCTGTTAGAAATTTATGAGGTGTTGGTGTCTGATTAAAAAAAAAAAAAAAACGTGTTGGTGTTAGGTTGAAAAAAAAAATTGTGTTGTTGGCCATTTGATTGAATTTAATTGGAGATTGTGCTCTTAGGACAGTGTAACGTTTGTAAAAGTTTGCACTGCTCTGAACACTTGCACCTAAACAACTTAAAAAGGAAAGATCCCATCTTAAGAAAAACTGAAATTATTTATTTTTGTCTTGCTGAACATCTGCAGGCTATAAACCCTTTGGAACTAGCCATGGACGCACTGAAAGAGATCCAAACACGGTTTTATAGGGACTTTCCTCCCCATCCTAAAGAGCAGGCCTATGGATTTGCAACACCTTCAACCATGAAACCCACACAATGGAGTTGTAAGTCAATTTTTACAGCGAGAATTTTTGTAGAAAAGGAGATGTGCTCTTTCTCATGGTCTTTCTCATTGCAGATCCTGGAGGTGGAATCAATCAAATTCCAGCTGAGTGTACAGTTTCAGGAGATGTCAGGTTTATAATCTTTTCAGTGAGACCTTCATATAAAGTGATATCTCACCAAGGCTTTCTATTTTCATTTATCCTTGTTAATTTCACTCTTTTGTGGTCTTTCGCAGGTTAACTCCCTTCTACAAGTAAGTAATCTGATTTTGTTTGTGGCAAACTTCCATCACTTAGAAGTTGATTGAAAGACATTGTCTGTTGCTCCTTTCTGATTTCTGTTCTGACATTTATTTTATAGTGTTAAGGATGTGATGGAAAAGCTACAAGAATATGTGGATGATATTAATGAGAATGTAGAAAAGCTAGAGTCAAGGGGTCCCGTTTCAAAGTATGTCCTACCAGATGAAAATCTGAGGGGAAGGTCTGTGCTCTCTCTCTCTCGAACATAAAATGATCTATAACTTTGTCTTTAAATGGTTAAATCACAGAAGTTGTCATTTTGAGTCTTTCTTGTTAAGCCTTAGACAAGATTTTCAATCAGCAACAATTTGACTTCATAGTTACGTTACTTCTCTGCATCCTACACGTGGCTATTGTTGTCAAAGCGATATTTGTGTTTTGATAAGTTATCAGTTCTCACAAAATAATGTCAAGAGGATTGTTTATCCTTGCATACTGCGAGAAGTAAAACCATGGAGAAAGAATCAAATCCAAAAAGAAATTTATAATCGGGAGTCTTTGCAGTCTATACAGTAGAGATTAAAGTATGCACCTGGTTTAGATATTTTGGTTTCCTGAATTATGGGATAGACATGTGGGATTATTTAAGAAATATCAGCATCCAATACAGTCAGTATTTTACAGATGAAATGCAAGTAAAATATTTTATTTCTGAGCCCTTTTTTTGTCTCTCTAGGCTGTCAAAGGCCGCTTCTTACGACCTAAAATATTTTCTTGGTTGTTTGCTTTTTAAATTATTTCACTTTCACCAGATTATTTTGAAGAGGCTAAATCTTGTATGATTTTTCTTTTTTTTTTTTTAATTGTTCAGCCTTACCATAACTTTTGACGAGGCAATGTCTGGAGTTGCTTGTGATCTCAATTCTCGTGGCTTTCACGTGCTGTGTAAAGCAACTGAAGAGGTAGTTGGGCATGTAAAGCCTTACTCCATTACTGGAAGCCTGCCACTAATTCGAGAACTGCAGGTTAGTTATCTCTACTTGTCAGAAGCGGTCATCTTTCTTCTTTTTCTTCTTTGAGTAAACTTTCTTTAAACTATTCTGTGTTACTTTTTCGCAGGATGAAGGCTTTGATGTTCAAACTGCTGGCTACGGTTTGATACTGCTACTCTTTTCTCTATATCTTATTGTACATGAGAAACTCGATAATTTCAGCTTAAAACAAGTCTAATGATATTTTGCTGAACATTGTGTATTAATTTGTCATTTTGGGTTAAGGTAATAATTTGAAGAGGATAAGGGTCAGAGGCTTGGAGCTATATTAGTCCATCTAGTCCAGTACCCTTTCAATATCGATGAACAATGCAATTTTCCTTGGGTAAAAATCCCTTTTATTTTCCTGGTATAAGAATTGGGAAGTGGGAGTTTGGAAGGAAGTAAACTGGACTTTAGAAGTGAAGACTGGGGGAGGAAACCAAACTCTTCCATGTTATTGTTGTCATTGTAATGCTTGCTATTTCAACACAAGGAAGTCTTCTTTGGTCCACTCATGTCTGAGTTTGCATCAAAGTAGTGGTGGTTTTATCTTTGTTATAGTTTAGTAAAACTGCAAAACTACTCATTTTTACTCCAGTAATCTTTCCCAAATGCTCTACTTTGTAAATTGAGTAATTCCGGATATGGACTTTTGATTCGTTTCCATATGTGCATGTGCAGGCTTGATGAAAACATACCACGCCAAGAACGAGTACTGCCTTTTTTCTGATATGTCCCAAGGCTACCGTGTGTTCGTCAGCATTATTGCTCAACTAGAAGATTGAAGGCAGTAGGCGTTTGCTAATAATACTACCAAATAATGGGAACAATACCACTACTCTTTCGATAGACACGGCCAAATGATGGTATAAACTCGGATAATGTAAATGGCTTGTGTTTTACAGTTAGAAGTTTGCTCTTTCTTGTTCTCATTTTATTCTTTTCATACTTGCTCTTACTTTTAACCGAAAAACAGACGAGCTGAGGTCGACTCGTTGAAAATCTATTGAAATTAAAATTGTTGACATGGGTTTAAGCTCACTTAACTTGTAATGAGCTGTATCGAGAGCTTTAATTTGGGTTTGCCTGATTTAGTATTTATAAGTTCTTAACCGAAGAGCAACTTGTGCAATTTTATTGTAGTGATGCACATAGCCTATAAGGTTTACAAACTAAACATCCGTGGTTAAACAAACTTGACAAAGGCCTGAGCTTTTGATAAATTGGTCTGTGGAATCGAACAGAGGCGCAACATCGTACATTAGAGAAAAGTAAGACAGCTATAATTTGTGTTACTCAGGGATATATCTGGCAATGCTCCCAGTATAATTACAGACGAGAAAAGAAAATGTAAATAAATAAAAAGAATCATAGTGATCTTTCTTTACCGAGAACCCCGTAAGCTGCAATTTGATAGATACTATTAAGCGCCCAGAATGTTAATTGTTTCTTTTTAAGTTAAAGTTTTGTCCTAAAACTTGTGTAAAATGATTTCTAATTGATTATGATCAAGCCAGAACAAACACTTAGCATTATAAATAGGATCAATAAGTCTCACATTGCCAAAAGTGATATTTCATGAGAATACATATCCACTATTTAATTGTAAATAGGCTACATGTATCTAATTTAAAGATTACAGGTTTTGACTGTTTCTTCAGTTTAAATATTGTGTTTTGATTATTATCAATGTTAATTGTTAGATTTAAAATTTGTAACAAATTTATATCCTCTCTGAGTCACATATTAATTTTGACCCTTGAGTTTATCAAAACACCCTTTCAAATTTTAAAGATACATATTTTAATACTTAATTTAAATTAACTAATTAAAATTAATAGTTAAAAGTTATTTTTTAAAAAACAAAGTAAAAACCTATAATAAATATTATATATTGTTGTAAACGTATTTATCAATTTGCGACAAGTTTAAATTTTATCTTATTTTCAAATTTACATATTTAAAATTTAAAGGGTATTTTGGTAAATATATTGATCAAAATTAGTGTTTAACCTATAGAGGGCATAGATTTGTTATAAGTTCCAATTATGAAGTATGAAGATTAATGTTAATAATAACTAAAATGCAAGATATAAATTGAACAAATTATCAAAATATAAAGTATAAAAATATAATTATCTCTAAAATAATATCGGCACAAATTTCAAAAAATTGAAAATCCTGGATAGCTAATTTCTTTCAAAAAAGAAATCACGCTTTTATTTAGAAAAATATACTTTCTATAGAAAAAAGTTTATTAAAAAAAAATACTTTTGGAATTTATTTAGAAAAATATCACTTTTCTCATCAAATTTATTTTTAAAAGATACTTGAGGTAACTAGTAATAAGAACGACAATTCAAGTCACTACATGTTAACATGACTAAAACTCCGCACGAAGTTGGAGAGTTTGAATTTATCTTAAACAAGTACAGGTCAAAATATATTAAGCCTAATCAAATACGACTAAATAACAAATCAAAATCAGGTTAACTTGCTAAACTACAATTTGACCTATTTAATATGATTAAATTTTTTGACATTTTATAGTATGTTAAGTGTGCTGAGATTTAAGACTTTCATATTATGTTTTTGGGTATTGAAACTTCAAAATTTTATTTTGGTATGAAGTCTTGAATTGTGTATATGTTTATTTGATTGATTATAGTTGATTAGTTATATCTGACATGTGAAATAGTTTAATACGTTTTATCAAGTTATATTGGGATTAGAAATTATATTAACATATTAAACTTAAAAGGTTAATAGGTAATGTCGTGTTGAACTAAATAGAATTGTACATAAAAGTGTCTCTAGATCTCATTTTTCTACATGAGTTCATCATTCTCTTACTCACTACCACAAAATTAAAATTTGAACTCACGAGTAAAGTTTTCATTTTATTTTGTAAAATACGTTCAAAGCCATTCTATTCATCACATTCAAATGAATCGCAGTTACATTTTCAGGAAAAAAAAAAAAGAAAAAGTTTCACAAGAAACCCTCTTAAATGTTAATCTAAAATTCCAAACCTTACGTAAGTTTGCATAAATTTTCAAGCATTGCTAAGATTGTCCTTCAACCGTATGTTTGGACAACCTAATAATTTTTATATAATAATCTTCTCCATCTCTTATTTTCTTCTTTTTACCATAATCCTTGTATTGATATTAGAATTTTTGCTTGTTCTATATAATTTGGGATTAGATTATTTTTATACTTTATATTTTGACACTTTATTCAAATTGTATTTTATATTTTGGTTATTATTAATGTTGACTTTTAGATTTAAAATATGTTATAAATTTATAATCTAATACCAATTTAAAATAGTTAATATATCAATATGATATTTAATAAATTGAAAATAAATTATATAAAAATTTATTCGAGAATAAATTTATTAAAAGAATCGTACGGCGAAGAGAGGGCTCGAACATTTACCCTCCGTTAAAAGGCTCTACTTTAATGGTTTATATGGTATATAAAGAACGAATGAAGTTGAAAAGGGGAGGAAAGGGGGTGTTTTCAAAAACTGCAGAACAAATAGATCAGCTAAATAGGAGCTAAGTTTTTCAAAAGTTTCTCTCTTTATTGGTAGCACCAGTCTCTTTTGAACTTATCACAGTTTGACATATAGAGTCTAGTATACTTTGTACAACCATTAAAATGTAATGTTATAGTAGAATCCACAATCACAACAGGAGAGTGAAAAAAATAATGGTATTAATACTTCTCCTCTCTCTATTGATTACAACCAGTGGGCCTTGATTAGACTTTCATTGGATACTCTTTCTAGAAGCCAACACACACTTCTAGCACAAGAACATCAACGTTCAACACAGTAACGAGCTTTAGCTTTAGTAAAGCTTTACCTTTGCTCTTACTTTTATTCAGAAAAAACCTACCAGCCGAAATCAACTCGAAGAAAAACTTTGGCCATTTTAAAATATTTATACACAGCCCATATGATGTTACATACAAACTAAACATGCATGACAAAACTCGACCAAGGCATGAGCTTGTTGATAGCTAAGCAAGCAGGAAAAAATAAACAAAAAAAAAAAAAAGAGGAAAAAATAAATTTTTAAATCTCATTTTTGAGTAAAAGTAAACTGTATTTTCTATAAACAATAGTTATGGATACAAAAGCTCACCATCTATAATTACATTGATACAATGTAGAAGCTAGAATTCTAAGATGTTCTCTCTATCTCTCCTGTTTTTGGGTGATAGGAACTTATGTTAGTATATATGATTCTTACTATTATATCCTGTGTGTGGAAGAGTTTTCCCTGATATAAAGAACTTGCTTTGCTACATTTATTTACAAATTTCCTCCCTATTTGGCTCTTCCAAATTCGGAAGATCTTCATAATTTACTTGAGTTCTTTCCTTCTGATTTAAGTTGTTGGATTCTTTGGCGCAGTCTTCTCCGGTGATCGTGTATCTTCCAAAGGCCATGACCCAATATGACAGCAGAGTATATGCCATGTGTAATTATGGGTGCGAGAATGTTATCCGTCTGCAAAATTTCCATAATAATAAAACCACAACCATGTCCATTTCGAAATCCTAAGCCAGCGAGGTAAGGCAATAGTGAAACAACAAAAAGAATCAAGTGAATAGTTTACCTGGATCCACTCAAAACCAAGGTAGAGAGCCAGAAGTCCTTCAAGTAGTGGAGAATAAATCTTCTTCATTTGCCTCCTCTTATACCAGGCTGGAGAATATTCACCAAGACCCAATAGTGAAATACACATAAACAGACACGAGTTGTATAATTCCAATAGGATACAAACGCATACTATTCTCTTTTTTAGAGCTTAAATTGCCTTGCTTGGTAAGTATTACCAAAGGAAACATTAGCATGTTGTCTAAAAAAAACATGTTTCACCTTTTTCTCATAAATGTATATATATTCACTTGATTTTTTTTTTTTTAATTCTATTTTTAGTTTTTACAAACAAAAGTAAATGTAATAGAATCTAACACGTATAAACAGGTACATTAGTGTCAATTCCATGTATATGGAACAACTCAAACAAGATGATGAACAAAAAATATCATGCAAGGGTCAGAGTGGAACCTGCAAAGAGCTTCTTCAAATCTTCGCGACCAGTGCGAGATGACAAAACTGGTGCAACTACGTAAGCAGGGTCTGTAAGAAGCATAAACAAAAACAGATAAGCAAATAAAGCAAATGAAAAACAATACTAGCAAAGTCTACAGCTTAGGAGCAGTATTAACTCGATCCATGAATCAACCTTTTGGAGAGGCAGCCACATAGTACAGCGAACCAGTCAGAGCAGCTGTCATAACAGCTGCAAATGCTTGAGCAAATGGAACAAATGGGGGAAGAACTCCAGTCTACAATTTGAAACAAGAAAATTCAATCATTAACTTTCCAATGCTCCTTTAAAATAAATAAATAAATAAAGAAGAAGAAGCTACATACCAGAGATGCCATTCCTCTAGCGTCTGGTATCAGATCTGTACCCCTCAGGAATATCTCAGCCAATGCTCCCTATATAATTACAAAAAAGAAAAGAAAAGGTAAATAAAAGAAAGGAATCATAATGGTTTTCTACCCAGCAGATAACATTTTTACACATGAAGCACAGTACACAAAAATAAGAAAGGCCAAACAAAAGACACCCATCTTTTCCTTCGCAAGCACCTACTAGTTTAGGGTGAATATATATTAAGCATAACAATTATGTTACGCATTTCTTTTAGTTAAAAGTCCATGCCACAACCTCTGGAAAATATTGAACAAGAGATTACAACTCAGTAAAAACAAACACCTAGCTTTAGGATAAAAACTCAAGCAGACAATCTGTAGAAGATTGGTAAATCTTACACCTAACTAGTTATGTATTTCACCTAAATCAAAGGTAAAATAGCATACCTGAACTGCGGCCCTGTAAAAAAGCTCCTCCCCCACTGAGCTTGCGGCAACAACTAGGATAAACTGCAAAAGTATTATTGCATTAATTGGTTCTTGCTCTTCCCAAGAAACTATGTAATGTCTAACAAGTGCAAAAATGCAAGGTCATTACCTGCCATGGAGACATTCCATAGAAAAAGCTTCGGAGCTCCTCATCTTCCACATCTCTGATGGCACGAGCATGAGGAGATAACTTCACAACTTCGTCCTGAAACCATTTCAGATTGTTTAGTTGCAAATCTATGGAGCAAGCCTAACAGGATTATCAGAACTACGACAAGAATAGCTTTTTCATTCTGCCCATCAACATATCCTCTAGAATTTCATAGGTTTGATACTTCTATCGACTAGAAACAACTAAATTGAATAGAAGTTAAGGCCAAGGCAACTTACTATTGGGTTATACGTTTAACCCAATATATGGGCCACAAGTTTTATAACAATTATATTATATATATTAGGACTGTCTAATTAAGTGGGGTCATTAACTGATCTAATTATAAGCTCAAAAAATTACCTATTAAATATAGACTATATAATGTATGATTACCTAATTCTAGTCTATTGGCTGCTAGTATATAAGAACATAACTATTAGGGTTTTAGTTCCCAAGCCAAATAGAACGTGTGCTCTTCTCCTCTACCTCCATCAATAGAGAGAGTTCATATTGAGCATACATAGAGTATTCAGGCTGTGAAAGACCTTCTACCCTCAGGTTCTAATTAATTAATCGCTTCCGCTTACGTGATCTCATCCTCTGCTGTCAAACACAATAGATCCAGGTTAGTCACGGGTTTTCTCTCAACAAATCTTTTCCTGACAATTTAGCATGATAGATCTTAGGATTGTATTTGGTTTAACAATCCATTATGTACATTTAACAAGTGGTACTAGGAGCAAAAAATCATGTTAAATTGTTTTGGATAATCATACATATCTCTATTTTGTGATATTTTTACCTACTTGGATTTCTAGGGTTTAGATATAACATGTATAATTAATGAATTTTTCATGATTTTGTTGAGATATTGAGTATTTGAGAGTTGAATTCTGAGTTTTGGGTCATAAAGTTTGCAAATTAGGACGAAAAATCACATAAGGTTAAAGATATCTGATTTTAAAATTGGATAATTAACACCTTGGCGCTGCAGTGCCACATTGATGGTGTTGCGCTGCCCAGAACAGAGAGCTGACACTGCGGTACCAATCAATGGGGCTGCAGCGCCACCACCTAGGTTTAGAAATTTTTTTTCTTTCATTTCTTTAGGTCAAAATTTTGACCTAATCAAGGTTTATGGTCTTAGTTTTGGATAGAATTAAGTTGTTTTCGACTCAATTCAAAGAGTTCTAACTTGAAACTTAACCAATCAGTTTTATTTTCTCAACCCAACTTTCAGTACGACACACACTATATCTGTTGAAAACTCTATTTGGTTTTAAGAGTTGATAAAGTGCTTAAAACTCAGTCGGTCATTCATTAATATTTGTGCATTGAAATTTTCAGTTTAATATTTTGAACACTTTGGTTATTATTTTCTTTGCACTATTTGTTTAAATATTTTAAAATAGATGAGTTGAAACTACATATTGTCAAATTAACCTCTATTGTGTAAATTTATTTATTTTAAACTATTTGAATGACTGTGTGTTTATTATTTATGTAAATAATTACCGGTCTAAAGGAGAGTGGTTATTTGGCCGAATAATAAGCACACCTGCGGTAATAGATATGTGATGGTTATTAAGTTTTCATGTAGATAGTAAATCGACCCAAAGGAATATTTACTATCTGACAAGATTTACTGTCAATATTTGATTACTATACTAAAGAGTACCACTTACAAGTTAATAAGTCGGCCCAAAGGAAAATTTATTAATTGTTCTGAGTATCTTGTGATGAGAGCTCACCTTATATGTTTATTTGTTGTATGTCATGCTAGTATATCTTTTTTATATGCTCAGTTTATGATATACTATTAAAATGAGCTGTTATTTTCTGTTTTTTGTCCTCTATTCAGCTTTTGCTTCAAACATATCTGTTAATTTGAATTCAATTCTTCTGCTTAAAGGTACAAACTTCAAGAAATAGAAAGAGCACATCATGATTGTGCTCGGTTGCATGGATCTGGACTTTGCATTGAGGAAAGAACAACCTACTGGTCTTATATATGAAAGTTCTGCTACGGATGTTGAAAACTTTGAGCAGTAAGAACGTTCTAATCCCATGAGTCTTATGATCATGAAACATTCCATACCTAAGACCATTAGGGGAGTTGTGCTAGAGGTTGATAATGCTAAGGCGTTCTTTGACACAATTGCGAAACGTTTCCAAAAGAATGAAAAAGTAGAAACAAGTACCATATTGAGCAATTTACTTGTTATGCGTTATAAAGGTAAAAGGAACATCAGGAAGTACATCATAGGAACATCAAGGAGTACATCATAGAGATATCCAATCTAGCTTCAAAACTAAAGGCACTTAAGTTAGAGTTGTCGAATGACTTACTCGTGCAATTACTTCTACTATCTCTTCCGTCATAATCCAGTCAATTTCAAGTGAGCTACAGCACCCAGAAAGAAAAATGGACTCTTAATGAGCTCATATCTCAGTGTGTGCAAGAAAAGGATAGATTGAAGCGAGATAAAATAGAGTGCACACTTAGCAACAACCTCTCAAGATAAGAAAAAGAAAAGGACTAATGATAAAGGAGTTGCATCTAGGACCTCACATAATAAAGTGCAAAAGAAACAAGATGAAGAATCAGCTTGTTTCTTCTGCAAGAGACCAGGACATGCGAAGAAGGAATGTCCCAACTACGCCGCCTAACATATCAAGAAGGATAATCTTCTCAATTGTCTGTTCTAAAGTTAATTTTGCTTTTGTACCCAATCATACTTGGTGAGTGGATACTAGTATCACTACTCACATAAGTATGTTTATGCAGGATTGTCTAAGGAACCGTCTGCCAAGTGATGCAAAAAGATGCATCTATGTGGGCAACAGCGACAACTACAGTAGAGGCAATAGATCTATTTAGGTTGCAATTAGATTTCAGTTTATTTTTTGATTTATATGAGACATTCGTTGTATCGTCATTTAGACGGAATTTAATTTCCATTTCAGTTTTGGACAAATCTAGTTATTCTTGTCGATTTGGAAATAATAAATTTAGTCTTTTTCAAAATTCTAATATTATTGCGACTGGTACTTTGATTGATAACCTATATAAAGTCGACGCTACTACCTCGATTAATGAAATTTTGCATGTCGAGAAACATGGTACAAAATGCAAAACCATTGAGAATTTCTATATGTTATGGCACAAGCGATTAAGACACATCTCTAAACAGAGAATACAGCGTCTTGTGTCAGATAGAATTCTTGACCCACTTGACCTTATAGACTTTACAGTTTGTGCTGAGTGCATTAAAGGCAAACAGATAAATGGACGTCAATTAGGTGCTAATAGGAGTTCTGGTGTCTTAGAATGATACATACCGATACCTATGATCCATTCCCTATGGCTTCATAGAATGGCCAACAGTATTTCATCACATTCAAAAACGATTACTCTCGTTACGGGTACCTATATTTAATTTATAAGAAGTCACAATCCTCGCACGTATTTAAATCTTTCAAGCCGAAGTTGAAAATTAAATCGACAAGAAAATTAAAACCGTCAAATCCGATCGTGGTAGTGAATGCTATGGTAGGTATGATGGATCTGGTGAACAACATCTAGGACCCTTTGCCCAGTACCTAGAGGAATATGGAATTGTCCCACAATACACAATGTCGGGGAAACCTAGCATGAATAGTGTTACTGAGCGACGAAACCGAACACTTAAGGACATAGTAAGGAGCATGATTAGTCATTCCTCCTTACCTGAATCACTCTAGGGAGAAGCACTAAAGACTACAGTTTATATACTGAACAGAGTACCCAACAAATCAGTAGCTAAAACTCCATATGAATTCTAGATAGGCAAGAAGCCTAACATTAGGCACTTGCATATTTAGGGTTGTCCACCTGAGGCAAAGTCACACGGGCCGTATGAAAAGAAACTAGACTCAAAAACAATAAGCTGTTACTTTGTTGGCTACACTGAAAGATCCTGAGATTTCAAATTCTATAATTCCTCTAATAGGTTTTTTTTTTAAGACGAAAAATGCGAGATTCCTAGAGAATGTTGAGTTTAGGGGGGAATATAAGGTAAGAGATATTGTTTTTGAGGAGGAATTTGTTTCTCTTCCTACAGTTGCTATTGAAGGTAATCAGGCTCCCTTGCCTGACATTATTCAAGAAACAAATCTGAAAATTTAAGACAATATTCTGCAACTCCTTATCCCACATAAGGAAGTTACTCCTAAAGAACAACCTCAAGAGGAAGTACCATTAAAGAGATCTACCAGGGAAAGGAGAAACGCGATTCCGGATTATTACATCGTCTATCTTCTAAAACATGAGTTTAATATAGGAGTGGAAAATGATCCAACCAATTTCACTCAAGCCAGACAAAGTTTAAAATCCCAACAGTGGATCGCTGCCATGAAAGATGAGATGAAATCTATGAAAGACAACAACGTTTAGGAACTTGTCCAATTGCCAGCAGGAAAGAAACCTATTAGTTATAAATAAAATTTTAAAACCAAAGGGGATTCTAAAGACAATATCGAGAGATATAAGGCTCATCTAGTTGCCAAGAATTTCATTCAAAAAGAAGGCATTGAGTATAAAGAAATTTTTTCTCCAGTTTCTTCAAAAGATTCTTTCAAAATAACTATGGCACTAATAGCTTATTTTGATCTGGAGCTACATCAGATGGATGTAAAGACTGTGTTTCTCAATGGTGATATTGAGGAAACGATTTATATGGTACAACCTAAAACTATGTAACTAGATATCTAAAATCTATGGTCTGTAAACTAAAAAAATCCATCTATGTTCTCAAACAAGCATCCTGTCAATAATATCATAAGTTCCATCAAGTTATTTCCTCATTCGGTTTTAAGAAAAATTCGGTAGATACATGTAGTTATCACAAGTTCAGTGGGAGCAAATGTATCTTCCTGGTTTTGTATGTCGATGACATACTTTTGGCAAACAATGATATAGGTTTATTGCACAAAACTAAGAGATTTCTATCAAACAAATTTGAGATGAAAGATCTTGGGGACGCCTCTTTTGTATTAGGGATTAAAATATACTGAGATCGCTCTCAGGGCGTTCTTGGTTTATCGCAAAAGAGCTATATCAAAAAAGTACTTGATAGATTTGACACGAGCAAATGTGCCCCACGAGATACACCCATTGCTAAGGGTGATAAATTCAATCTCATTTAAACCCCAAAAATGAGTTTAAAGCTAAGGAAATGCAGAAGATCCCTTATGTATCTACAGTAGGGAGTTGGATGTATATTTAGGTGTGTACACGTCTAGATATAGCATACATAGTTGGAGTGTTATGCAGATATTTAAGTAATCCTGATATGGATCACTGGCCAATAACAAAGAGGGTTTTGCGATATTTACAGAGAACAAAGATCATATGCTCACTTATTAGAGATCTGATCATTTAAAGATCGTACGGTATTCCGACTCCGATTATACTGGATGCCTAGATAGTAAGAGATTCACTTCAAACTATATTTACTTATTTGTTGGACAAGCTTTATTATGGAAAAGTGCTAAGGAGACGCTCATAGATTCTTCCATTATGGAGACAGAATTTATAGCTTGTCATGAAGCATCGAATCAAGGGATGTGACTGCGGAATTTTATCATCGGGCTGCAAATTGACGATGGCATAGAAAAACCATTGAAGATTTATTATGATAATAGAGTTTGTCAAAGTCTAAACATATAGACATTAAGTTTCTAGTTGTTAAAGAAAGAATTGAGACTCATCTAATGTTTATAGAACATATCGAAACTAACTTCATGTTGGCGGATACGCTCACCAAAGGTCTAACGCCTAAAGTGTTTCATGAGCACACTGCTCATATAGGTATTGTACCATTTAAGGATATTCAGAATTAATGGGGGTTAGATTTTGCAAGTTCTCTTATAATAGAAACATTTATTATTTGATAGTAATAAAGTGATAGTTTTCTCTTATATTTTGAATTTATATTTTATTTTCTTTCTATCTGTTGTTTTGCATAAAGATACGGTTTTGCATATAGTGAAAGACTAAGGTTGATTCATTGGAATCCTAAAGTAGGACCAAATGGAAATAGACATGTAAGATCACTTTTCGTGTTCCTATGCAACATATCCATACCGATATGTGTCATTGCGTGTATTGATTTGATAATCATTGATAAGTTTAGTTGCCTACCTAAATGCAATAAAGGCCACTTTGGTTTTATGTTGATATACAAGATGATTCAGATTGTCTTAAAGAATAATTTCTTAACAAACAGTAATAAATTGCGCACTCAAGTTTTCATTATATAATTGTCTCAGGAAAAATCCATGTAGCCTAAGTGGGGGATTGTTGGGTTATATGTTTAACTCAATACGTGGACCATAGGTTTCATAACAATTATATTATATATTAGGACTATCTAATTAAGTGGGGTGATTAATGATCTAATTATAAGCTCAGGAAATTACCTATTAAATATGGACTGTGTAATGTATGGTTACCTAATTCTAGTCCAATAAGGATTGACGGGGTCTCTATTGGCTGCTAATATCTAAGACCATAACTATTAGGATTTTGGTCCTCAAGCCAAACAGAACATGTGTTCTTCTCTTCTACCTCCGTCAATAGAGAGAGTTCTCATTGAGCATATATAGAGTATTTTGGCGGCTAACCTCCAGTTCTAATTAATTAATTGCTTCCGCTCATGTGATCTCATATTTTGCTGTCAAACACAATAGATCCAGATTAGTCACGGTTTTCTCTCAACAAATTTTTTCCTGATAATTTGGCACGATAGATCCTAGGATTGTATTTGATTTAACTTTCCATTATGTAGATCTAACACTTACATCTAGTATAAATAGAAGGGCCATAATTGGTGGAGCCGCATATCCAAGGCCTTCTAAAATGGCGTCTAATGATGGGTGAAATCCTCCCATGCAATCAATTCCAGTCATTGAGCAAATAAATCTTCCTGCTAGAGCCATTGCACCATATATACCTGATTGTGCAAATAAAGAAAAGAATTAAGTCATACATAAAGATACTTGGAAGAGACTTACGTATCTTTTGTTACCCAATTTCTCATTTACAACCATATGCACTAGACAGAAATATGAAATACTAAAACTAAGCTTAGACATACCACCAAGTTATACAACAAATCTTTTAGCAAACATATCATTATATCACTATATGCGGTAGCGGCATAAAGATTATTTAACTTTAGAGATATTTAAAAAAAAAATGTATTAGTAGTACAATGTAAACAAAAGATAAACCAAACAATAAATTATAAACAATTGAATTTTCAGTAAATGTGTGTGTATATATATATATATATATATATATATATATATATATATATATATATATATATATATATATATATATATATATATATATTTATATACATATGTATGAGTAACTTCTAAAATCTAGAGAATAATCAAAATACAGATGCAAATCCTTTTTCCTAATTCATAGAATACAAACTCACAATCCCCAGAGCTACCACTAAAGAATCCCACAAAGCAAAACACAAGAGAAAAAGCTATACCATATTCTAGTCACTAGAAATTCCCTGAAAATCTTCGAACCACTAACTATTGCTTCTAAAAATTAATCATCAACTCACATCTAAATCAACTCTTTCACAATACTAAGAAACAAAACTGAGTCAACTCACCGATTCCATAACTTAGTCTAACAACAGCACCAATCTTATCCCAGACCGGAAACTCAGTATCTTTAAAAGAATCTAACGTGGTGACCTCCATGGCAGAGCTCGTGAACCCTCGTCTACTCTCTCCCTCTCTTCCTCCAGCATCCATGGCTTCGCCGCTCCGTTGCTCCGTCGAAGCTCTAACCGGCCGGAACTGAACCTTACCTTCATCAGAAAAACCAGGTCTCTTACTCCTCCTCCTTGCCCCCGCTGGAAAATCACAGAGCCGCCTCGAGCACAGTCCAACTCCACCGGAAAACGACGCCGTCGAAGAATGGTTCAAATACATCAATGGAAGCTCCATGAACGAAAAACACAACTTGGGTATCGCTCAAACTCACGTTTTTACCCAAATATCGGCTTCTTGAGTCGGAGCATAGCTTTCTTCTTCTTCTTCTTCTTCTTCCGACTTAGTCTCTTTCTCTTTCTCCTCTGGTTTGAGGTCTCAGTTTTGTTCTGTTTCTCTCGAAGAACGTTGACCGTTCGTTTTCGTTTTTTTTTTGTAGTTAGAGAGAGAGGATAGAGCTTATCATGACCGTTGATTTGAAAGTGGGGATTGAATCTGACGGTCAGAGAATGTGGAGTGAGGGAGAGTGGGGCCGACTGAGGTGGAACATTTTCACAAGATTACAGAGGAGATTGGGGAAGATCCGGTTGGCCTATTGTTGAAAGACACGTGGAGATAACGCTGGCAAGTTGAATGACATGGCTTATTCGTCATTTGCGCATATTCTCTTTAGTAAAGATTTCTTCAAATAGGAAAAACATGAAAACAGTTTCTACCCCGAAAAGGAGACGAGAATAAAAGAGTCGAGTTCATAAATTGAAAAAAGTTGAAATGAAAAAGACCGGAAAAAGTGAGGTAGTAGCCCACGTCGTCCGTGACCCAAAGCACAAAATTTCAAAACCCAATATAATGAATATTGTATTGGTTGGTAGAATATTTTTGTCTGTGTTAGGTAAGGTAGATTTATTTTTTTTAAAATATATTAGATTATTTAGCTTATTTATTTGAAGTGTGTTAGGTGAACAATTTATTTATTTGAAATATGTTAAGTGAATAATTTAATTATGTTTGGTTGGTAGATGCTAGGTGTACGGTTGTAAGTTTCTTAGAATTATTTTATTGGATGGTTTAGATTAATCCTAAACTTGTATAAATTGCCTTTATTGGCAAGAGTTGTGATCATCCAATCTTCAATCAAAATCTTAGTTTTCTCTTCTAAATTATCATTGAGAATTTTATTTATTTCTTTTCTCATTGTGAGAATGCAAGTTAGAGCGAAATCTAGCAACCCACTGCGTTAATTGGTACCAGAGCCTACCTCTGTATCAGACATAGCTTTCCTGTTACCGTCACCCTACACTATTTCCATCAAAAAAAAAAGTCTCCTTATTTCATCATCACGTTCGTTATTAAATCCTTACCATCACCTTCCTACAACAATTATTTAACATACATACGCATATAAAAAGTCTCCTTATTTCATCGTCACGTTCGTTATTAAATCATTACCATCACCTTCCTACAATAATTATTTACCATACATACGCATATAACCCTTCCATACACTATCTTTGTTTCCAAAAAAAAAAGGGCGTATATCAAGGTTTCCACCTTGGAGAACTTGCTTCATTCCTTTAAGGTAATATATACATTTTTGTAAGCTTTATTTTTTTTTATTGTTTAGATTTTTGAGAGTTCTATTTTTCTTTACTTTTAAGAGTCTGTACTATTTTCTTTCCTATAAGAGTAAAACAAAAAGTAAAAAAAAAAAATTTTTAAAAGTTAAAAAAAAAATAATTCTATTTTTCTTTACTTTTGAAAATTTGTACTATTTTCTTTCCTATAAATACAAAAAAAAAAGTAAAAAGTAAAAAAAAAAAATATCGGACGGAGAGTCTAGCCAACAAAATCCCAATGTGGAAGAGTTTGCAACAAAAGAGTCTGTGGGTGCACTTGATAGAAGATTACAGAATCTAGAGGTAATGCTTACGAATTTAACTCAACACGTTCTTGGGGGACGAAGCAACAATTATGAGCAACGAAGACGTGACGAAGTTGATCCTCTTGGAAATTTTAGGCGGCATCGAAATCAACTTTTACAAGATGAAGATTCTAGTGAAGATGATGAGGGACCAGCCATGCCCGAAAACAACTAAGGACCTCGGTAAAATGACTACTGCATGAAGATCGAGATTTCGCAATTTAATGGTCTATTCGTGATTGAAGAATTCCTTGATTAGCTAGCTGAAGTAGAGAAGTTCTTTGAATATTGTGGTATACAAGAACACATGAAGGTCAAATTGGTGGCTTATTGACTCAAAGGAGGCGCTTTAGCTTGGTGGGATCAATTACAAATGACACGTATTCGGCAAAGGAGAAACAAAGTTTACACTTGGCGGCGAATGAAACAAGTGATGATCGGGCACTTCCTACCTCCAGATTACGAATAAGCACTTTTCAGTCGATATCAACATTGCCGACAAGCATATCGGACAATATAAGAATATGTAACTAAGTTTCACAAACTGGCTGCCCGAGTCGACATTTACGAATCTGAAAGTCAAAAGATTTCAAGATTCATTGATGGATTTCGTACAAACATACAAGACGAGGTATTCAAACAATCTCATAATACTTTGTCTAGCACAATTCAACTCGCTTTGAAAATTGAAACTCAACTCAACAAAAGGACAAATTGCAATCCAATAACTGCACAATCCTCTTTACCACCACAAAGATCTGATTTGAGCAAAGTGAAGACCATGGCAAGACCACACGATGAAGCAGTAAGACCAACTCCTTCTCAAAACCAACCAACTGCTCGACCGCAAAGAGAAGTAGCCAACAACAACACTAATAACCCTTATGCAGTCCCGAGAGGTAATAAAAGTTATCATTGTGGACAAACAGGCCACTATTCAAATCAATGTCGTCAGAACAGACCCATCAATCTAACCACACATGATGACAATGTCGAAAGAGACGAGATGTATTTCGAGAATGAGGAGTACATAGATGAAGTTGAACCTGAGGAAGTCATTTATGGAGATGAAGGTATTTCCTTGGTGATAAGACGATTGATGTATACACCAAAGAAGGAAGAGGATAAGCAATGACACAACATCTTCAAAACTCGTAGTACGGTTGAAAAACGAGTGTGTGATCTTATCATTGATAGTGGGAGTAGCGAGAATATAGTATCAAAGACTATGGTGGACAAGTTACAACTGCCAACCCAATCACATACTATGTTGTATCACATTGGCTGGATCAAGGACATCGATGAAACAAAGGTGACACAATAATATCGAGTTCCTTTCTCTATCGATAAATACAAAGATGAGGTATTATGTGATGTTGTTAATATGGATGCCTATCATATGTTGCTTGGTTGACCGTGGCAATTCGATTTAAATACTATACATAATGGCAAAGCTAACACATACAGCTTCCACAAGGATGATATAAAGATTACTCTAGCTCCTCTGAAGCTACAAAATAATCAAACAACCCCCACCAGGACCAACCTTCTTTTTGTACCTAAGGAGACATATACTCCTACCAATATTCATGTACAAGTTCAAACATTATTTTCTGAATTTGAAGACATCGTTCCTATGGAGTTACCCGCTGGCTTACCACTCCTGCGAAATATTCAACACCAGATTGATCTTGTTCCTGGAGCAAGTCTACCAAGTCTACCGCATGAGTCCTAAAGAGTATGAGATCCTACAAATATAAGTCCAAGATCTCCTCAAGAAAGCGATGATCAGAGAAAGCATGAGCCCTGTGGCTGAACCTGCACTCCTAACACCGAAGAAAGACGGAAGCTGGAGGATGTGCGTTGATAGTCGAGCCATCAATAAGATTATGATACGATATCGATTTTCTATCCCATGATTGGATGACATGCTTGATAGATTTGGAGGATCAAAGCTCTTTTCCAAGATTGATTTGCAGAGCAGATACCATCAGATTCGTATTCATCCTGGAGATGAATGGAAGACTGCATTCAAAACACATGAAGGACTATACGAGTGGTTAGTTATGCCGTTCGGTCTATCCAATGCCCCGAGTACTTTCATGAGGTTAATGAATCAGGTATTCCAACCCTTCATTGGAAGATTTGTCGTAATTTATTTTGATGAAATTTTAGTCTATAGTCAGAATGAGAAAGAACATCTACAACACTTGACCGAAGTTTTTAATACACTTCATAAGAATCAGTTGTATGTCAACCTGAAGAAATATAGCTTCATGACTGACAGCTTAGTCTTCTTGGGCTTTGTTGTAAGTTCTGACGGAATCAAAGTCGATCAAGACAAAGTAAATGCTATCCGAGAATGGCCAACAACGAAGACCATTACAGAAGTTCGGAGTTTTCATGGTCTTGCAACGTTCTATAGATGATTTGTGAGAAACTTCAGCACTATAGCTGCACCGCTCATTGATTGTTTGAAGCAAAAGCAATTCCTTTGGACAGAAGACGCAGAACAGAGTTTTGTTGTCTTGAAGGAAAAACTCACAAATGCACCCGTCCTTGCACTTCCTGACTTTGACAAAATTTTTGAAGTCGACTATGACGCTTCTAGCATAGGAGTTGGAGTTGTTCTATCCCAAGATATAAAGCCAATAGTTTTCTTTAGTGAAAAGCTCAGTGAAGCCAGAAAAAAGTGGTCAACATACGAACAAGAATTATATGCGATTGTTCCTACATTATAACAATGGGAACCGTATCTAGTGCAGAAGGAATTCATCCTCAATACGGATCATCAAGCTCTTAAGTACCTCAACAACTCTTTCAAACCAAATTGAATGCATGCTTGATGGATTTCCTACATCCAAAAGTTCACTTTCTCTCTTAAGCATAAGTTAGGACAATTAAACAAGATTGCTGATGCATTGAGTCGCTGAGTTATGTTACTAATTGCTGTTCAAAATAAAATAATCGGTTTTGATTATTTGAAAAACTTATAGACTGATGATGAAGATTTCAAGGAAGAATGGGAGAAATACATTAATAGAGTTGCAAATAAACATCAAATACATGGTTTTCTATTCTTTGGAAATCTGTTTATGTATTCCACAAGGATCTCTCAGAGAATACATCATTCAGGAACTACACGCAAGAGGATTAGGAAGACATATGGGATGAGACAAAACTGTTTCATTAGTGGAAGATCGATATTTTTGGCTACATCTTAAGCGTGATGTCGAGAAATTTGTCAAGCGTTGTTATATATGCCAGATTGCAAAGGGACAAGCTCAAAACACTGGGTTGTACATACCATTTCCTATTCCTGATGCACCTTGGGAAGATTTGTCCATAGATTTCATCTTAGGACTACCGCGAACACAAAAAGGTTCGGATTCTATCTTTGTTGTGGTAGATCATTTTTCAAAAATGGCTCATTTTATTCCCTGCAAGAAAACTTCAGATGCTACGCATATTACTCAATTGTTCGTCTGCATGGGTTACCAAGGATAATAGTCTCTGATCGCGATAGTAAATTCCTCAGTCATTTTTGGCGCACTTTGTGGAAGAGACTTAATACCACCTTGCAATTTAGTAGCACTTGTCATCCCTAAACAGATGGGCAAATTGAAGTCACTAATCACACACTGGGCAATATTATACGGTGCTTGATTAAAGAAAACCCAAGACAATGGGAGAATGTTTTACCGCAAGCTGAGTTTGCTTACAACAATGTGCCAAATCATTCCAGCGGTAAATCTCCATTTGAAATTGTTTATATTCGTCCTCCGTTGCATACTCTCGACTTGGTACCTTTACCAAAACTTCTAGGAATGAGCATTATTGCCGATCATTTGAATAATAAGGCGATCAATATCCATGAAGAAGTGAAAAGAAAGTTAGAAGAGTCCACTGCAAAATACAAGGCTACTGCTGACAAGCACAGAAGATGCAAGACTTTCAAAGAGGGCGATTTTATAATGGCTTATTTACGTAAAGAAAGACTTCCAATAGAAGAATACAATAAACTTAAGCAGAAAAAAATTTGCCCCTTTCGTATTATTCAAAAGATTAATGATAATGCATATGTCATTGATCTACCAGATAGCTACACAATTTCTAAGACCTTCAATGTTCAAGACCTGTACGAGTACCATGGACCGGAAGTCATACCTTGAGCAATTCGAGAACGAGTTTTTTTTTCAAGAGGGGGAGAACTGATGTAGCAGCCCACATCCATGACCCAAAACTAAGGCCTAAAATTCTAAAACCCAATCTAATAAACATTCCATTGGTTGGTAGAATGCTTTTGTGTGTTAGGTATTGTAGACTTATTTTTTTTAAAATGTGTTAGATTATTTAGCTTATTTATTTGAAGTGTGTTAGGTCAACAATTTGTTTATTTGAAGTATGTTAGATAAACAATTTAAGTATATTTGATTGGTAAGTGCTAGGTATATGGTTGTAAGTTTCTTAGAATTATTTTATTGGATGGTTTAGATTAATCCTAAACTTGTATAAATTGCCTTCATTGGCAAGAGTTGTAATCATCCAATCATCAATCAAAATCTTAGTTTTCTCTTCTAAATTCTCTTTGAGAATTTTGTTTATTTCTTTTCTCGTTGTGAGAACGCAAGTTAGAGTGAAATTTAGCAACCCGCTGCGTCAAAAAGGAATATTGGTACTTGGTAGATTGTTTCCTAACGTCAGAAATTGAGTACACTATTATGGCAAAGTCAAATCTAATAAACAGTAGAAGTGTTACCCACTTGAAGAAAGAAGAAAGGTTCAGTCGTCTGGTCCTCTACACTACAATGCTGGACCAGATCTGACTCATTTAGTATTATATTATATGAGGCCTAACCCTAGCCCCTGTCTTGGCCTTATAGCACCAGGGCTGGCACTAGTGGGCTTCAATAGGACCATTCTTAATTTGAAAAAAAAAATAAATAATTTTTTAAAAAAATTAATTTTTAGAAAAATACATTTTAAAAGTAATATTTAGTGTAAAAATTGAGTTTTGTGACATTTTTGTCACATTTTTAAATTAAATATATAAAAATGATAACAAAAAACATAATATTTAAGAAAATATTTTGAAAGAGTTAAGTCCAAGCAGTCATGGGTTAGGATTGACCCAAGACGACAAACAGTGCATGTCGAGCTTAACCCGATCATGCACTATTAAAGATTGGGCTAGGATATCCATAGACAACCCGACCCAATTGACACCTTTAGTAACTAATAACGAGTCACATAATCATGATCAAAGATTCAAGCAGTCATGGGTTAGGATTGACCCAAGACGACAAACAGTGCATGTCGAGCTTAACCCGGTCATGCACTATTAAAGATTGGGCTATGATATCCATAGACGACCCGACCTAATTGACACCTTTAGTAACTAATAACGAGTCACATAATCATGATCAAAGATTCATAGTTACTCCTTCAAGTTTGGTGCCTCACCAGTTTAGGATTACTTTTAGGTTATAATTGGTGTTTGATAAACAAACTTTTGGTGCAGTATAATAAAATGTTTCAAATTGATTGTGATGCAATACGGAAGAGTGACAATTTAACGGCATTATGGTCAAGTATTCTTGGGAGAATCAATGAGTTTAGAAAGGGTTTAATTTAACTATATGATAATCAACTTTCTCATATACTTTTTTGTTGCATCAGTTTATTTCGTATACTTTTCATACTCATTGATAACTTTGCCAATGAAATATCCTAGTACCTATGAAGCCACATTAGAGTAAATTTATAATTGTGTCAATGCCATGCATTTATAGGAATATATTTATTGCTTTATGAACATATTATTGTAATATATAACAATTTTGGGATCCCTAATATACAACATATGGAAGAGTAATCTAATGAAGAGTTTTATATTTGTTCAATTTGGATACATATATGAAGCTACATGAAGTGTCGTTTGATTGAATGGTATGAAATTGTAAGTAATGGTATTTGTAATGGAAATAGGAATTGAATAGAAAAGAAATTTAATAATTTTATTTAGTTGAACTGTGGAATGAATCTTTGAATGAAAATTATTATGTTTATTTCTCAACAAAATGTAATGGAAGTGATTATACTTTGACAAATATACTCGTAACCTTGATGTAAACCTTTTTTTTAAAGAAACGTTATTATTTTCATAAGAAATAGAAATTATTATTGGTTAATAATATTAATGGCCTCTGAATTATACTTGTAGTACCATTTTGTCTCATGAATTTTAATTTACATAGTTTTGGTCCTTGAATTATATAATTATTGGAACAATGCTCTCTTTGTCACAAATTTAAATATTGAACGAAAATAAGTTATTACAGAGCATACAGTTTGGTAACTGTAGTTAAGAATGAGATTATAAATTTTTAACTTACACAGTAAACTATCAAGACTTATTCAATCATTGCAGCAATGATCATTTTTTTTTTCACAAACTGTTAAATTTTTAATATCAATGAGTCTTGAATAAAATGCACAATTTTAGTAATTATAACTAAAAACGAGATTCTAACTCATAGAAGTAAATAATACTCAATTATATGTTTTTTTTCATGATTATTTTCTATTAAAAAACTAATATTTTGTGACAAATGAGTCATAATGGCTTATACTGTAATAATTGCTTATTTCAAGGGTCATTACTACGTAAATTAAAAATTTGAGGAACAAAGTAATACAATGAGTATAATTCAAGGACCATTACTACGTAAATTAAAAATTTGAGGAGCAACGTGATACAATGAGTATAATTTAAGGACCATTACTATATTTAACCCTTGCTTTATATGAACAAATATTTGTTGTAATATGTAACTATTTTAAGATCCCTAATTCACAACATGTGGAATAGTATTCTAATGAAGAGTTTTAGATTTGTTCAATTTAGATGCATACACGAGACTACGCGAAGTATCTTTTAGTTGAGTGGAATGAAATTATAAGTAACGATATTGGTAATGGGAATAGGAATGAAATAGAAAAAGAAATGTAATAATTTTGTTTAGTTAAAACTTTAGAATGAATCTTTGAATAAAAATTATCATGTTTGGTTCTCAACAAAATGTAATGTAATTGATTGTACTTTAACAAATATACCCTTAAGCTTGATATAAATTTTTTCTTAAAAAAAAAAAGAAAAAGATATTATTATTTTTATACAATAAACAGAAATTATTATTTGTCTTTTTTAAGGAATTATTATTATTTACCTTTCGCTTAAAAGAGCATTATTATTATTATTATTTATAATTTGTCTATTTCATATAATATATACGATATATAAAGAAAAAAAATATGGATAAATTAGATGCAATTAGAATCGGAAGAGAGAGGAACACCTTCTTTTTCAAAGAAAGATGGGAATGCATCAATTAATTTCAGTAGCAGAATAAAGAAACAATTAAATATAAAAGTGTTGGAAAAATAGGTTAAGGAAATAATTTGGGCTTGGCTTGGGCTTGGAAGCCCAAGTGGATTTTAAAGATTAAATTTGTTATAAAACCCATTGTCATGGACCATTTTGAGGCAAAAAATTGAGTGGGATCCACATCTTATTGATGAAAAATCTTAGTAAATTCTTGTTCTCCTCTGCGAGGACATCGATTTCGTATATTCACACGCTCAAAATGGTACACGGATGAATGAGAAATTGTTGCTCAAAAGTGTACTATTGAAATGGAAAATGAAAGGAAAATATTATAGTCCCACATTGGTGGGAAATACATGGTGCAAGTGGTTTATATAGAACCTTATTTTATGATGGTGGTAAGAATAACAACCACAGATGATCTCTCAGGCACGCGGGGATGCAAATCTTCGGGGTTGGGCCTGAATTTGCATGGGCTCGTGTGTGCCCGCACCTGCGGACACGAATGCCGGGCCGAAACTTGGACCATAGTAAGCCCAACTTTTTGTTGTGGCCCAATATATTTTTTCTTTCCATTATGAACCAAAATGAATGTTTTGGATGTTACATAATTTAATGGAAAAAACGTTAGTAACAGAAGCCTTTCT
>JXTB01000163.1:168772-200699 GCA_002914805.1 Parasponia andersonii
ACCTTATGAACTGTGGAAAGGTAAAAAGCTTTCCTACAAATACTTGCGAGTATGGGGATGTCTTGCTAAGGTATTAGTACCTACACCTAAAAAGGTGAAAATAGGACCAAAGACATTAGATTGCATTTTCATTGATTATGCACATAATAGTAGTGCTTATCGGTTTCTTGTATATGAGTCACAAATCCCAGACATACACAAGAACACAATAATGGAATCGAGAAATGCATTGTTCTTTGAACATGAATTTCCGTATAAATCCGAGGAAGTATCTAGTACATCTAAACGAACTTATGAGGCTATCACTGAGGATAGCCAAGACCGAGAACAAGTCGTTGAAGATGAGCCTAGACGCAGTAAAAGAGCGAGAACTGAAAAATCTTTTGGTCCGGATTTTTTAGTTTACATGTTAGAAAGTGAACCTCAAAGCTTCTAAGAAGCTGTGAGTTCTATTGAAGGACCTTTGTGGAAAGAGGCTATTAAGGTTGAAATTGATTCCATCTTGCAAAACCATACGTGGGAACTAGTGGATCTTCCTCTAGGATGTAAGCCACTTGGTTCGAAATGGATTTTCAAAAGGAAAATGAAAGCAGATGGAACAATTGACAAATATAAGGCTAGATTGGTTATCAAAGGTTATAGGCAAAAGGAAGGCCTAGATTACTTTGATACTTATTCTCCTGTGACAAGAATAAATTCCATAAGAATGATACTTGCGATTGCACTCTGCGGAATCTTGAAGTACACCAAATGGATGTAAAAACAGTCTTTCTTAATGGAGATCTAGATGAAGAAATCTATATGGAACAACTTGAAGGTTTTGTTGCTCCTGGGCAAGAAAAGAAAGTCAGTAAACTGGTCAAGTCTCTGTATGGCTTGAAGCAAGCGCCAAAGCAATGGCATAAAAAGTTTGACAGAGTAATGCTTGCTAATGGTTTTAAAATCAATGAATATAACAAATGTGTCTATGTCAAAAACACTGAAAATGGCTACATTATTTTGTGTCTTTATATTGATGACATGCTCATTGTTGGTAATAATGATAAGATGATCAAATCTACTAAGAATATGTTGAACTCCAAATTTGACATGAAATATATGGGTCTAGCTGATGTAATTTTGGGAATTAAAATTACAAGAACGTCTGATGGACTCATACTTAATCAGTCACACTATGTGGACAAAATTTTGGAGAAATTTAACAAAGATGATTCTGGAGTGTCCAGAACTCCGATAGACATGAGTCAACACCTTCATAAGAATAAAGGAGAGAGTGTTTCTCAAGTAGATTACTCAAGAGTGATTGGTAGTCTGATATACTTGATGAGTTGCACAAGGCCAGATATAGTTTACACAGTCAGTAGACTGAGTAGATAAACGAGTTATCCAAGTGCTGAGCATTGGAAAGGAATTGTGAAAGTATTTAGGTACTTACGATATACTCGTAACTACGGACTACACTATAACAGATATCCTGCAGTTTTAGAAGGATACAGCGATGCAAATTGGATATCTGATATAAAAGACTCAAAGTCTACTAGTGGGTATGTGTTCACACTAGCTGGAGCAGCTGTATCATAGAAATCTTCAAAACAAACTATTATAGCACGATCTACAATGGAATCTGATTTTATAGCTCTAGATAAAAGTGGTGAAGAGGCTGAATGGCTACGCCATTTCTTAGAAGATATTCCAGATTGGCCTAAGCCTGTGCCGCCAATATCTATACATTGCGACAATCAATCGGCTATTGGAAGGGCACAGAGTAACATGTATAATGGTAAGTCTAGACATATACGTCGTAGACATAATACCATTAGATAACTACTCTCAACGGGAGTTATTTCTATAGACTATGTGAAGTCTAAGGATAACTTAGCAGATCCGCTAACCAAAGGGTTGAACAGAGAGTTAGTTGACAAATCATCAAGAGGAATGGGACTAAAGCCCATGAAGTAAAAGTCTATACAATGGAAACCCAACCTAGTTGACTGGAGATCCCAAGAACTAGGTTCAAAGGGACAACCTAATTGTAAAGACTTAGTTGGATCACTGTGAGGGTTATTCTCCTGTGAGGGTATTACCCTCATGTCCATTCCTGTGATGAAAAGCAGTGATGCCCGTAGGGAATAGGATAAGCAAAGGCTTTTAATGATTCTAATACATCGAGAAATCGAGCGGAGAAGTGCGGGTTACTCTTAATTAAGAAATCACCTATATGAGAGAGAAGTGGGGCCACTTTAAAGGGGAATTATGAGGGCTTAATTCCTTAGAAACTCTTGCAGAACCAGGCAGAGATGTTCAAGGCCAAAATGAACATAACCATAAGAACTGGATTTGTTAAGAAAGATTCCTGTGTAAAGTATATTATTGTTTACATGAACGACAAAACAGTTCAAAGACATCATGTCTACTGATCAGTCAGTAAAGTAAATATACTCTCACGAGGGAAGGTTCAAAGGGTAACACCTACCTATCCTATGCAGGTTTCATTTGTTGAATTCTATCACTTTGTCTAGAGTCTGAAGTCTCTCCTTTTATAATTTCCATTCATGTGGGGGATTGTTGGAAAAATGAGTTAAGGAAATAATTTGGGCTTGGCTTGGGCTTGGAAGCCCAAGTGGATTTTAAAGATTAAATTTGTTATAAAACCCATTTTCATGGACTATTTTGAAGCTAAAAATTGAGTGGGATCCACATCTTGTTGATGAAAGATCTTAGTGAATTCTTGTTCTCCTCTGCGAGGACATCGATTTCGTATATTCACACGCTCAAAATGGTGCACGGATGAATGAGAAATTGTTGCTCAAAAGTGCACCATTGAAATGGAAAATGAAAAGAAAATATTATAGTCCCACATTGGTGGGAAATGCATGGTGCAAGTGGTTTATATAGAACCTTGTTTTGTGATAGTGGTAAGAATAACAACCACAGATGCTCTCTCAGACGTGCAGGGGGGGTGCAAATCTTCAGGGTTGGACCTGAATTTGCATGGGCTCGTGTGTGCCCGCACCTGCGAACACGAATGCCGGGCCGAAACTTGGACCATAGTAAGCCCAACTTTTTGTTGTGGCCCAATATATTTTTTCTTTCCATTATGAACCAAAATGAACGTTTTGGATGTTACATAGTTTAATGGAAAAAATGTTAGTAACAGAAGCCTTTCTGGTTTCTGGAAAACGTTTAATGGCTGGAAAATGTTTTGAGATTAATGAAAATCTTTCTGATTTTGCTACCAAGTCCCTTCTTGGAGACTATAAAAGGTGAGCTTCACCTCCTCATTCCATACACCAAAACAAAAAAACAAAAGCCTTCTTCTCTCTGCCATTCTCTCTTAAGTGTTCTTGAGTTCCTCAGTTTTTCTAGCTAGAGCTTTTCGAGTGTCTAGAAATTTTGAGTTCAAACCTATCCAGCTCGTAGAGTGGAGGTGTTAGTGCTTCACCTGCTGCTCTTCGTCGTTGTATCCTGGGAGACTAACGCTTGCAAAATCCTCAAGCATTCTGGTGGAGGGAGCGAATCAGTTTTAAGGACTCTGTGTAGAACACAGGTCTCGACGGTTAACAATCTTTTGTTTTGAAGTGCTGTCAAAATTCTACTCAAAGTTGGAGCATAATATTTTGGTAACATTATTTATTGAAAAATTTATTATAAACGTTTGTAACCTTATATATTGCATGTTATAACTGCTCTGACAAAAAGCTGGAGAAATTTCCTTTTTTAAAGCCAAGAAAGGAAAACCTAATAATAATTTTGTAGAAATCTATTTTTTAGACTCATACTTATTTCTAATAGAAGAAACTTAGGCGTGAACAATGAGAGGTAATCAATAGAGATTCCCAGGCATGTGTGCTCTCACCTAACAAGAACAAAAGGAGAAGATTAACAGATAAATCCAAGTCGATTAAGACGAGTGATACATTGATGAGAACAAAGAAAGTGACTCATTTGAGTCAGATCAAATCTTTGACTCAAATGTCTTCGAGGAAGAACTTGACTTTCTCACTTTGGTCCTATCTTTTATTGAAGTGACGATGAGGAACAAACTAGTAAGCTTGAATTAAATCTAGTTTTTGCTTTTTTTTTTTTCTCTTTTTTTAAAAAAAAAAAATCCAAATAAAGACAGCATTGAGAAATATTTTGTAAGAGAAACTTACCCAATATTGGTACTAATGATTTTTTAAATAAGGTAACCCATCAATCTCGTTGTAATTAATATCCACATTTCCCTAAAGATAGTTAGAGCTCGCAGATGAGTTCTATTAAGTAAAAATAATGATTAGAGGCATCGAGGTGCAACTGCTACAATCTAAAATCCAAAACCATAATTTCTTGGTAATTTTGAATATAAATTAATATAAATAAAGAATTTTACAAAATTTAGAAAAAATCGAGTACTTAGATTTTCATTTTAGTCCTCAAATCGTTAAAATTTCTATATAAAAGAGGTCCATTTTTAGTTTTATTTATCAAGAAAAAAAACACCAGTTAGAATTCAAGAAAATATAGTTAAATTGTATAAAAAGTTGGTTTAATAAAATTTTTACATTGATTAAATGCATTTCGTAAATCTTGAGTCAGAAAGTCTAAAAATCAATTTACAGAATTTATCAAAATTCTAAGTACTTAAGACTTTGAAAATATGCTCCTTAGGAACTATAGTGTCCCATTTATCTACCAAATCTTTAAATAATAATAATAACATCCTCGTACAATCATTTAGCATGAACAAAAAACTTGGCTAAATAGATAGACATGAGGAAAAAATAAAACAATGTATAATAGCAAGCGTAAGCCAAGCGACTTACCTAACTAATGAGACAATCGACTTAAAAGAATAACCACCTGAAAAGGAGGAAAAATAAGAGAGGTGAGCTCGAAAGCTTAATAGAGAAACTATTACCTCATTTAAAAACTTTTTTAGTAATGAAAAATTCCTCCATAGTTTGTTTAATCCAAAATTATTCTTTTTGCAAAACCATAGGTATATANACCATTAGATGGTGATCTAACAGCTAAAAAAAAAATACCTACCCATAGGTAAAAAAAAAATACTTATTAGATTGGTAACCTATATATATATATATGCATATAACTATATATATATATATATAGGTATGGAAACATGATATCTGAAAATCAACAGTCCGTATGCATATATATATATATATATAGATATGCAGAAAGTATGATATATGAAAATCAATCAGTCTATAAATATATGACACAAACCCACCCATACCTATGAGTTTGCCACCTATCATCAATAGAAACTAGAGTGTTGGCACTACATATGCCATTACAGCTTGCCTGACACCTAGCCTATAATCGGAATGGACACTCGTGTGTCGCCTACCAAACCTGGAGAGGTAACCACATTGCCTCCACCTGCCAAATGGGGAGGTAATCAGAAGAAATTCCATGCGTGGTTCACGAACTCTGGACCATTAGTGGGGCCGCAGCGCCATACTATAAAAACCACATAATGCTAACTCGGAACTCATGTATGATCCTATAACATGTGTACTCTGATTTGATATGTAAAAACAACCATGTAGAAATTTAAGTTCAAATGATATTTTAATTTTTAAAAAAATGATTAATTAAATTTTATAGAAAAATGGGCAGTATAACGACCATATTTTAACATATCCAAAAATAACCTACAATCAGAAAAGTCCCAGAGCAATCTAATATACATAATACAATCCAATTCCACTATATATATTCAAAATAGTTCTAAAATCACGCTTGTCATCATGTGTTACAGAAAATAATTTTATTCAAAAACGTTGAAAAATAAAGGCAATCGAATCTCTACCTCACTAGAATAGCGATACTACACTATTGAATTCTCGAAGTACCGATTGGACGGTTATTCGGAGGGTCAAAAACTAATTTCATGCCCTCGATTGTTCACTTGGGAAAAACCAACTTCACAACAGAGCTCCAGAAAAATGAGCGGATCTCTCCATCGAATTCCTAATGTCCAAAATATCTAAGTTAGACATATGACCCGACCAATTTAGATCAGGCTGACAACGGACTGGTGTCACACAAAACTAGATAAAATCTAAGCTAGTAGATATTGATTTTCGTGCCAGTCACTAAATATAGTTAATATATATATATATCAAACTTCACTATTTTCAGAATACATTCCAAAAATGATAATAAAAACGAAATCTAACGATCAGATCGAAAACTAAAATTCGAAACTCAAAATACCGAAAAATAGCAAGTTTCAAACTGGGTAAAATGGGATCGTAAAATATATACCTTAAGGTTTCTCTCGACGATACATACCTAATGAGCCTAAGAACACGCAATGAAACAACTAGAATCTTCGTCAAAAATTCAAAATGTCCAAAGCTTGAAAACGGCGTTTTTCCAACGTGGGAGCTCGACGGCTTCACGGGATCGGTGGTGGGGGTCCTTGGCCACATCGTGAGGTGGTGCCAGCCGATTGGCAAGCCGAATGACATCCGAGGTGGCTGCTACGGCTAGTCTCGATCTTCGGTCGTGTGTGAGATATATGTAATCTAATTTTTTTTCCTATGGTCAAATGACCAATTTATCCCATGAAAAATTGGGTTATTACATTCTCCTCCCCTTATAGGAATTTCATCCTGAAATTCAAGTACAAACCGAGAGTGCGAACAAGATTGTAAGAAATAGTCACTGGAAGTATAGTGAACACTTGACTATAGAATTTAAGAGTATTAGCTGAACACGAGTTAACAAAAGCGTGTGAAATAGACAGTCCCCACTTGGCATTAGAATCTCACCAACATATCAAATCCCACAATGGTATGGTATAAGGACATAGATGAAGAGATATCAATTTATAAAATGGCTCAACAATAAGTGCAAGAATCTCAACACCCATGATTGGAAACGACAACCTCAAGTATATGAATGATGAAAAGATAACAATGATAACCATGGCTAGAAGCCGGAAACTCTTGACTCTGAACACTGGTTGTAAGGTACCAAACTAGAACAGCAAACTAAATGTCACATATAAGAATATCATCCTCCTGATCATACCAGATCAACAATATCTTAGGACATACCCATTGTCTCCAGCTAGGATCGGGACCTAGAAAATTTCCGAGTCAATGACTCTAACAGGAGCCTCCTTTCAATTACAGAATATAATAGAATAGAGTTTAAGATAAAGAACAAGAATCTTTGTATTATACTACATAAGAAAAACGAGTTTAGAGGTCGAAGGTGACGAAGAAAGTTCAATGGTTCACAACCATTTTTTGCTCTTTAATTAGAGCGAGGAATAACATAAAACACAAACCACTTCTAGTCAAAGACAAGACTACAACACCCAAATAGGAAATCAACAATACAAAATATCAGTGCAAACTCTAATCTCAAATACAAGCATCCAAACATGAGAAATTTCAAAAGCATTTCAAATTTTTTATCCAGTGTAGAACATCATTAAAGAAAACCAAAGCAATGTTGATCTAAAGACTCTACAAGTCTTTGATATAAAGAAAAACTCTACAGACACAATCCAATGTTGCAGAAATATGCACATAACTGAAATCGATACTTAATACTCCAGAAATAAAGTTTTAACAGAATAGGCTGTCTAGTACCATCCTCGAGTGACGCCTATCTCCCATGCAATCTTATTTCAATTTTTGAATAAAAGCAATTTTAAAAATATTTTTAAAAACATTTTATGTAAAAAGTGTTAGAGCTTAGGAATACTATACTAGTTCATAATATGGTTTCTCCCTGGCCAAATGTAAAGTATACCTAAACTTTAAGTACCCTTTTACAACATAAAAGTAGAGCCCAATGACTCTTAAGGTAAAACCCAAGAGTGATCCCATTCTAGTTACTATTAACTATATAAAAATAACCATGTTATATATAGTTTTAATAAAATAAGGGATTCAGATTCAACTCAACATCAATATGTTGAAAAAGCTTCATCACATGCATATATGATGAAAATCCCTAATAGTTACAAGTATCAACCTAAGGTTGAGTGATACACATTAGCCATTTATTAAAACCAACAAGGAATGCATGAAAAGATACTAGTTTGTTTCCCCAAAATTGACAAAATGGACATTTATTTCGTAATCTACACTTACTTGATAAAATGATAAATGCGGTAATATCTAAATCACCATGGTCGATTTTTCTTTCAAAGCTAATAAAACATTTAGACAATCCAAATCATAACTAAACACAATGGGAGGTTTTCGTAGAATTCCAAGATATTTTCCAAAGTAACCAAACAAGTTTCTCAAAAAGTTTGAAAGTTCATACTTTTTTTTTTTTGCATATATAAGAAAAAATGGGATAATTTAGAGAATATTAAAGTGTGAAATATTATCAAATACTTTCTCAAGGTAGGTAAAACAAACACCAATTCTTACTTAATCTTTTGCAATAAACATTAAAAATATATGGAGGTTCATTTTTGGTATAACCAACTAATTAACATACACATAGGCTACATGAATTAGAAAGCTACAATTAAACCTTCAAGAAGGAAATCACATACTAATATGCACAACTCAAGACTTGTCAAATATAAAACCAAGACTTATAACCCAATACCCTTTATCAATTTGAAAATCAAAATCTCATTCTCCCCCTATGTACTTCCCAGCATTAGGGAGATTGGTCCAAGCCAATTACATAATGTCCAGAGTCTAACTAAACAAACCCTGCATAGCTCCAATGCAATTCTTATTCACACCGTGGGAAATCAAGCTCGCATGAATCATAATGACTCAATAATCCAACAAATACCAAGAGAACATGTAATAACTAATAAGATAACCCAATCAAAGAAAACTTATAGGAAACATGCAATTTGGACCATCAAGCCCACAAGACACAAGTGACAAGCTTCACAGGATTTAAATCAAAATTTCTAACTCAAACATTTTCACTAAATAAGGATTTTTATAATCAAAGCAATCATATCAATTTTCATTCTATAAGCAATACATTTTAGAGAAAATCACAGGTATAAATCTTCAAATATACGCGTGAAACTAAAGATTTTCCCCAAAATCATTTTCAATCTACACTAAAGTTTACCGAATGATCAAATTTGTGAATATTTTTATTCAAAACTTTTTTTTAAGTAGCTTATATTCATTTTTCATACATATTTGTGAAAGTATTCATTAAATCTCAAACTAAGTATCAAGTAGAAATTGGAAAATACTTAGTAATATACTAAGCCTAAAGTTTAAAATGAAACTTGAAAAGTCTCATTTATGAATATACATTTATAGAAATAAAACACCTTGGCCTAGAGATCTTTCAAATCCATACTTCTAACGTAAAACATGATCTTGCTAATATACAAATAAGTTAGGTAGTTTTGTAAAGTTTAGTCTCAAAGTAGTATTTTAATTTAAAACAATACATCCTTTGAAAAAATATATTACTTTCACCAAACTAATGCTCAAGTTTAAAATGTCCAAAAGTTTTTTTTTTTCGAAAACAAATATATCACCTTAGTTAAATACAAAATTCTATGTCACTTAAAATGCTAATTGTCAACTTGGCATTTCTAAAAGTTCCAAAACTAAATTTTTAAATCCAACCAAACTCTCAACAATTCAAGATTTTTCATTCAAATAACCACAATAATAAAACTAGATGAAACTAGAGAAATGCAATTACCACAATTAAATAATCTCTCAAAATATCAAACTATTTACTGAATCAATAGGTATGCTATGTAAAAAATATCACCAATATAGATACTCAAACATAGAATCAAGTCACAGTGTATCCAAATCAAATGATCACGAAGATATTAATCCCAAGAAAATAAAATCTCGATCTCATAAATAGCAATAGAGTCAAGCCATATCAGTTAAAGTATAAATACCAAACCAATGTATCACAAGTAGAATTTTCCAAGTAAATACAACCACGATTAAATGCTAAAAATAAAAATGATAACAAAACCCAAGAGACAACATATAGATAACTCATAAAACAGTCAAACACAACAACCAAGGTAAAAGATACTAGATTACTACCTTAAAACCCATAAGGTTCACTTTCAAGGAAGAAGAAAGTGAGAAAAGGCAAAGGACAAATAATAAAAGTAACTAAGACTGAAAAAAAAAAAAAAAACTGCTAAATAAAACCAGTAAAAAGAAAAAAAAAATTTATTTTTTTGAAAAAAGAAAAATAAACTAAAGTTGTTTAAAAAATGAAATAAGTAGCTATTACAGCCAAAGACAAAAATATCAACATCGATGGAAATATTAGTACTCCACTTTTATAAAAATATCGAGGATAATATAGATATAGATAGATAGAAAATTCTGAAAAAATCACAGAAATCATGGATATTTGTCTAAAAATATTGAATTTCTTGATAAAACTTTAAGAAATACTAAAACATTCAACAATGCATGAATTAAATTAGTTTTCTCACAAAATAGTATACCTATTAGAAAAATTATATCATATAGCTTGAATATAATAAACTATTTATTTTAAATAATAACTTTAATAGTTAGCTATTAGTCAAAAATATTTTCATGAATACATTAAGATGCAAATATTGTTAAATTCATATATAATAAGATAATGATAATTAATATTTATTATTAGAAGAAACTCAATTCTAGGCATTCCAAAGTATTAGAAGTTTGAAAGATATTTAATAATATTGTTTTGGCCATCACTTTTTGCTTTCCATTTTTTTTTAATGATACTTTTGACTTATGTATAGTGTATAGGATATAGACCTAGTAAAAAATATGTCAAAATTGGAATTTTTTTTATATGTTACACATTTTTTTATGCATTTTACCTACATATACCGATATTCACCGAAATATCCACAATATTTTCTTATATTTCTTTGATTTTAAGTAAAGTTGTAAACAAAATCTTCTGATATCGATATTTGTCAACATTTTTTCGATATTTCTCCGATATTTTAACAACTTTTATTTTGTACCTATATCTATATCAAGAGCTTTTTTTTGGGCAATATTTAGGCTGAAATATCACCGAAAATTTCGATCTTTTCATCCTTGACTACAACAATGATAGCAAACTTTTGATGTGCTGATAATTAACGGTTCCTTTCCTAAAAATGTATTCTATTTTTTTAAACACATACAAACAAAATTGTATAATTGCAAAAACTACAAAAAAATAAGTCATATAAAAGTTATTGTTTTCCAAAAAAAGCCATAGTACAACTAATTCCTTTTAATTAATTGTTGCTTATTATGACTTGATTGAAATACGTGTGTTTTAAACATTTGTATGAGTTTCTTTTCTTTACTTTATGAGAATGTTTTGTCTTATAACACTTGAATTTATTGTTTGTTGTATTAATAATTGGAATTTATTGTTTGTTGTATAAATAATTGAATTGAAAATGATAAGTTCGTTTTTAACTGGAGAAAATGATAAACAATAATAAGGACAAGTTGTATATAAATAAGCTTGTCTTATTTAATATTATTACTTGATATATATTGAAAAGGCTCCTTATTTGAATCATTTGAATCTTTCTCAAGTAGATCATACGTGGTTTATGAAATGCTTGTAAGAAAATGAAAGCATATGTTAATATGATGTTTAGAATAGAGAAGGAAAAAGATGTGCTCCTTAAAACTTTCAAGGAATTGCAAACTAGTTACGAAATAAATGGCTCAAAAAGAACGTGTACCCTTAAGATTTTAGGAATGTTTTTGTGCTCACATTATGTTAATGTTAAGGTGCTCAAAGCTTATTAACAAGAGAGTAATTTCAACACTCTAGCAAACTATTAGTAGATATTTTAAATGAAAATTTTAGATATTTTAAATTTTATATGTGTAGATGTATTAAAAGCACTAAACCCAAATTTTAAGGATATCCTATAAGAGATATTAAGAGACTCTAGATAAATGCCTTATTTTAAGATAAATTATATTTCAATACTTTTTATTTTTTTCCCTTAAAGTTACAAATTTTAATATTATTTGTTTTTCAAAATTGTATTAGTTCAATAGATGGTATGGATGTGGATGCTATATTACCTTCACGAGATCAAATATCATTTATTAGTAGAAACGGTGTGCCAACTCAAGATATCACAGTTGTATTTGATTAAGATATGCATTTATTGGATGGAAAGACTTTGCCCATGAGATTCAAATTGTTTGTCTCGGTTTCCTATTCCTAACTTTGTCCTACTAATTAAACTCTATCACATCATCCAAAATTGTTAAACACTAAAAAGGCACCTTTATTTGAATAATTATAGATTACTTAGAACAAGAAGATAACTAAGTAGAAGGAAAATGTTAACAAAAACAATATCTATCTTTTTTCCTATGCAAATCTATCAATCTAACAAGCTCTAAGTCCTAGGAAATAGAATATGAAACCAATTGAGGAGAATAAGAAAATGAAGAAAGAAAATTAATGATATTGTATTTAGTTTGACTTTGAAGAAAATGACTCTACTATTAATTTTAATATAGTAACCTAAATGTTAAAGGTCATAAAATTCAATTTACAAGTATTGAATCATACCAAATTATTTACTTTGGTATGATTCTAGCATGATATATTCAAACTAACAATAACTAATTTTAGTAAGTTTGAAATTTCTATTTGTATTAGCCAAAAATAAAATGAGTGATTTCAAGGAGAATTTTAAGCTAAAAATTAGATATTGACTCATGAGTTATTTTGCCTTATCATTTTAATTATGAAATTATAATAACACATAATCTGACTGTTGTAGAGTTGACAATTTGTGACATGAAATGATAACACGACTCAAAGTCCTCACGAAATTAACGGGTTCAGGTTTAGTTTAATCGTGTTCGGGTTAGAGATATTGACCCGTTTAATTAATGGGTCATGTTTGGGTTGAACCTGTCAACATGAAAATGATCTATTTAGTAAACGGGTCGTGTCGTGTTATAATTTCTGACTCGTTTTATTAAAAAAAAAATTTAGGTGGATAACTAATATTTTAAATTTAATTAAGCATATATCCACTTTTAAAATTTTATAGCTAAATGTCTAGGTATATATATTTTTACACTTGGTAAATAATATAACTACCAATTTCAGTTACTGTATTGAAATATACGTGGTTTATAATATTTTATACTTAGTATGTAAAATTTTACACTTAGTATATAAACATATATATTGGATATTTTGCTATAACATTTGATAAAAAATATATTTACTTGAATTGGGCAAAAAATTTGGTCATATTTTTATAAGATCCTTTATTAAACAGGTCGTATTCGGATCGTGTTTGCGGGTCACGATTACAGGTCAATACGACCTATTTAGTAAACAGATTATACGAGTCATGTCGTATCAACCCGATTATAAACAGGTCGTATTCATGGCAAAATTTTTGATCCGTTTATTAAACGGGTCGTATTCGGATTGAGCATTTATCTGGGATACATGTATATCGACACCACACAAACACGATCTATGGACACGAATTGCCAGCCCTAGATTATTGCAACTTGACCAATTTTTTACTATGTATCACTGGATTATTAGTCTAATATATGTGTGTATATATATATATATATTTATTTATTGGGTAAGGTTTCAATGAAGATTTTTATTTTGCTCCATGGATAAGTATTTTAATTTGAACTATTGGATTTTGATTTAATGGCTATAATAATATTAGTAATTTCACTAAAAATTTTAATGTAATTAATACTTGTATAAATATAGAAAGTTATTTAAAACTTAAAAAAATAGGCAACCTGTTAGTGACCTGATGAGTTGGACAATTTTATTTTTTTTGAATTCTATTTCCATTTTTTCAGGGTTCAAGTATATTACCTTAATATATTTTCTCTCTGTCTTTTTTCTATTTCACGTTTTTCTTTGCTATTTTGATATTTCATGCACGTTATATTTGAAATATATCCCTACATCAGGTACATTTGTTTTTTGGTGAAAGGTATGTTTTTTTAAAATTGAAAAAAAACTGTCTATTTTTATTTTATTCATGATATCATATGGATATTAATTTACTAAATCCCCCTTTTAATATATATTTTACATTTTTTAATCCTATTATAAAGTTTAATATTTTTTTTCTTTTTTCCTTTTACTCACATTAGAGCGCTAGACATATACTTCCTAGCTAATTTAATAATGGATAATATAACTATATTAAGAATTCACACTATAATTATCAAAAAAAGAAATTTAAAAAAAACTTACATTATATATGTACTCTTGTTCCTAGCTACTTCTTATTACTTAAGACACAATAATTATTTTTAAAGACTATGTACAATTTTGATCGGGTAGAATTATTTACCAAAAATAATGATTATACAATGCTCTTATAAGAAAAGATGTATAGCATGACAGAAAGAATTGAAGAAAAGGGGACATTAAAGAAAAGACCTTTATGAATGATGATAATGTTTGTATTGGCTAAGATAAACTAGAGAACCAAAAAGAAATGTTTACAATTATAATTACGAAAGTTTTATAAATGGCATATGTATGTAATATTAAATTATCCAAAAAATATAATTTGTAAATAATTTAATTGAAATAATTTCATAAGAACTATGCAAACTATTAAGGGTTTTATTATATTTCAATCAATACGTATTAACTTCTTCAAAAAAAATTATAAAAGAAATAAAAAATTTTAAATATGCAATTACTCATAGATAGAAACAAAATAAAAGTGAAAATATGTGAAATTAGCCTATTATTCTAAGTCATTTTCAACTTGGTTAAAATATTTATCTGTGGAGCAAAAACAAAAATCTCCATTAAAAACTATCTCATATTTATTTGACAATAAAATTTTAAATATATATATTTTTTGTTCACCATTCAGATACCCATGTTAGTTTATTATTATAGGCATGTTGTGATTGTAAAATCTTAGTGTTGCTTAGATCTTAACTATTTGATGTAATTTATGATAAGAGTTGCCAATTACTTATATATAGAATCAATTTTTTTCCTTATACGGATCCTTTCCGCTAATATAATATTATTCAAATAATTTTATTTGTTTACTGGTTTGGGAATTGAATGTATTTATTTATTTATTTGCTTATATTGGTATGATGTAACTGCTCTTGTTTCTATTATGTTTTTTTTTTTAAAACATAATAAGCAAGATAACCTTAGATAATAGAGACTACGAACAACATGCTTTAATGCAACGACTTACAACAATGAATAAATGAAAGATAAAGATTGCCATGATCAATTGATAACTTTATAAAAATAGATTTATTGTTATACTTAAATGATATAATTTTGCTATCTCTTGATAATGTTTGTGATTTTAATCTTTTTTACTGTAATGTCTTATTTGTGTAGATTAATTAGGTAAAAATGAAAAAAATTAACAATTTTGGAGCTGAAATAGGCAAAACGGTTAGAGAATTAATCAACAAAAATTATAAAAATAGTAAAAAGAAATTCGGTTATGATCCTAAACCATGCGTGGAAGAGAAAAGCCACAACTACTCATGTTATTAACCGTTTGATTAGATCAAAGAACGGTCAACGCCTAGATAAGGGCGCATTCCGATAGAAAAACTTACTACTATTATTTTCCTTCCATATTTCTCTCGAAAACCAAACATAATAAAACTGTTACCTCATTTTCCACACATATTTCGTTTCTTACCTTTTCTTTTCCTAACAAAATCAAAGCTTTAAACATAGCTTTAAAGTAATGTGAAATAAAACAAACAAAAAAAAATATTAAATAAATTTCATTTAAGATGAAATTTATGTTCTCCTTTTGTTTCTAGTGGCCGAAATACTTTAACTTCCTTAGATTTGATTCCCAGTGGCTATATCTGCATGCATAATTTTGACAATTTTTTGATAGCTTTCACCTTGTTTTGAACCTTATTTCGACACTTTTCAAAAATAGTAAAAATTGTGTTGAGAAGTTTTGAAAATATCACTATTTTCTTTTAAATTTTCAAAAATACAATTTTCTAAAAAATTGACTTTTTATCGAAAAAAGTCAAAATTAGGTCGAAAATATTTGATCATTACTGCAGTTCTTTATTAAAATTCTTAGAAATGTTACCAACATTTGATCTTTCAAAACGTAATTAAACTCAAAACACCTCAAAATCTGAGTATTAAATTATTTAAAAGCATGCTCTTAAATTTAAAACAAATAAATTGGTACCATATTGATATGTTGATAAAAATCGAAATAAAGTTAATGAAATACTTGAGAACTTGATTATTTTTCTTAGCAAAGTTTGAGCATACTAATGAATGAGAAAAGTAAAAAGAAATGGGAGACATAAGTTTTTAAGAACCTATAAAGAGAAAAATATGATATTTTGGTTTCAAACATAAAAATATGCCTAAAGTTTTGAATTGAGTTTCTTTTTCTCTTATTTGCCTTGATTGTTCATATGTTATATGGAACATGATAAAAGGAAGAAAATATGAGTAGAGAGGAGGCATAGACAAAGAAAGAAGAAAACATGAGAAGAGAAAAGGCATAGACATTGAAGGGCATGAAGAGGACAAAAGAGAGAAATACTTTTAAGGATAATTAAGTTTTTTTAGGTGGTATATACATACACTTACAACATTTATAACATGTATAAGTGTAATTGGTTGGATATTTAATAAAAGAGGAATACTAGCTACTTTATCTTTTGCACTATCTTAGTAAATACATACGTAGATTTTATTATAAGATTTTATTATATTATTATTCACTGATAATTGGAGCCACAAGTCAGACACGGAGACCGGAATAAAAAGAGAGTTGAGAAAGAGGGGTTGTTTAGCGCTATAAAATATCGTTGGAGCCTCAACACGTGCCAGTCAGCCACACGTGGGAATAAGAAGCCCATTTCCGCTGACTGCAAATTTATTCAAGCGGACATTTAACAGAGAGAGAAAATAGCTGCAGCAACTTCCTTCCGATACTTGAAACTTCTTCTATTGCTTTTGTTTTCATTTTTCTCAATTTTTAAAATTTTCATTTTGGGTTTTTCTTCTCGGGGTCTTCTTCTCTATTGAAAAAAGGGGGCGCAAAGCTAAAATCCCCAAATCAAAACCTAATTCAGGACTCAGAGGCCATTGATATGCCGTGCCTGTGATCCATCTCCTAATCCGACGACCCGGACTTGAAGAATTCCGAGATCTGATTCCTCATCCGCTCCCATCTGATCGTTTGATTTCGGTAGCCATCCACTGGATCCGTGATGCCGGTGGCTGCTTCCGCCATTTACTTCTTGAACCTTCGAGGCGATGTTCTCATCAATCGTCTCTATCGCGACGATGTTGGGTAATTCTCCATTTCTCTCTCTTTCTCTCAAGCTTTTTCAGCATTGATACTGCTTTCTTTATCTTTATTTAGTAAATATTATTTTGTAATGGTTTCTGTGTATGTGTGTGTGTGTTTTTGCGGATTTTTGTATCTGGATATGTCTTAGTTAGTTTTGTATGTTTAGATTTGAGTAATGGGTTGTCTCAATTTTGAGTGTTATTCTATTTAGGTGGTTTGGTGGATAGTGATCTTTGTTGTGAGAATGTTTTGCACCAATGGGCATATGTTTTTGAGTTTATATGCTTTGTGTTTCCGCGTCCGTGTTGGATTCTGTTAGATAATTCATAAGCAAAACATCAGGCTGAAATGGACATCACAAGTTGGGTATGTTGCATGTTTCTTCATAGAAAAATAAATTACTGGAACTTGGATAGAGAGTGAAAGATGATGCAGGGTCCTTTTTATTTACTTAACTGTTGGTTTAGGCACCTTTCTTTCTTTTTTTCTTTTTCACTCCTAGTGTAAGCTAGAATTGGTCCTGTATTCTGAGATAGGAATTTGTCTCGGTTGATCATTATAGGTGTTATGTGTAAAATTCCTTTCTAGAAATGAGACCTTTTTGGGCTTCTTATAGCTTGAATGGGTTTAATAGTCTTGATTGATGTTAAGGTCGCCCATTCTTTAGTAACTAAAAGTTTGGAATTACCTTATTTTTTAAAATTTTTAATTTTGTTTTTTTAACATTTGTGAGAGTATTGTGTTTCTAATATTCACTATTAGTCGGCATCGCTATAATAGCAACAATGACTTCAAGATTGATATTTAAAATTGATTCGTTAGTACCAAATTGATGAGCTAGTGCACTTTGGTTTCTATTTCTTTCCGTATGAGCTGAATCTAAAATCAGCTTTTATCCCTTTAAACACCTGTTCCAGTTGTTTTAATGCCAAAGGGGCTAGTCGAAATAGTTTTGTTCTTATGCAGAAACTGTTTATGAATTTAGTGTTATAAATGTATTAACAAAGAATGAGAACATGCATGTAGTGTAGTATGACGCGGAACTTTGGTTTCCTTCTGATTTGATAAAGGGGTTATTATTTAAATGGTTGATAATGGTTATTATTTATAGAGAGGAAGTTGTTAATAGCTTTCTGGTGAGTATCAAGAGAAAAAACATTGTTTCCCTTGCTGGTGTATTCCATGGTGTTCATAGCATTTTGTTATTATTACTTTGATGATAATGTATGTTAAGATGAGGTGGAACAAGAGTATTATTCTTTCAATTGTCATTGTAATACCTGTCTTTGCCCCCCTCTTACACTTCACTTTTCTTTGTCAGCTGTAGTTTTATGTGTTTTAAGGTCATTTTTATCTTTACTCCTGTGGGATTTTTCATAATTCATCTTGTAATTCTTTTCAGGGGAAATATGGTGGATGCTTTTCGAACGCATATAATGCAAACAAAAGAACTTGGTACATGTCCTGTGCGGCAAATAGGCGGATGCTCTTTCTTTTACATGAGAATAAGCAATGTCTACATTGTGATTGTTGTTAGCAGCAATGCAAATGTAGCTTGTGCTTTCAAGTTTGTTGTTGAGGTTGACAAAATCTTATCTTGCATGTGGGGACCGGTTTTTATTATTAACTTACTGGTAACTGATATTGGTGCTTTTTGGATGTAGGCGGTTGCATTATTCAAATCATATTTTGGTGGGGCTTTTGATGAAGACGCAATTCGCAATAATTTTGTTCTCATTTATGAGCTGTTAGATGGTATGTAGCTTAAAAAATATTGAACTCTAAACTCTTCCAAGCTTGCATATGGTTAATTTTGTGGATACTACATCTATAGACACACTTAGATAAAAAGTGTAACCGTTCCAAATTTCAAAATATACTGCACAACGATACACTTTAGGAATTGATCTTATCCTGGAGAATGAAGCATTACAATGCAAGCGCTGAGATGGTTCTGATGTCACACCCTGTTGTAATGAATTTATGGGCATCGTTTTCACTTAATTTTGTGCATAAGAAATGTTACAAATATTTGTGGTATGCTCTTCGCATGAAATATACATTTGTAGGGTGTTTTGTATGGTGTGAAATGAGATCTGTCTCATCCTTTTATGCACAAGGCTTGTATGGAGTATTTTTAGTGGCATATTTTTGAGCTTATTAGGTTTTTCATTTTCCTCCCATTTTGGACTTTTTGAAATTTCCAGTCTATATTTTCTGATCTTTGCGATTGTATAAGTGTTTATCTATGTTAATTATGTGAATGTTTTAGATTAGTACATACATATAAGTATGTAGATGGCCTGCAAAATCAGAAGCTGAGAATACAAGGAGTTTTGGAAGAGTGCCATGTAATATAGCTTTGGTAGGCAGTCAGCTTAAACAAAAATTGAGATGAAATGGTGCTTGTTAATAATGAGCCTTGGTTTCTTAAGGGCCATTGACCAAGGCAGAAGACTTCTTCGTAATTACAACTGGAGAAAAATAAATTAACTGACTGCATGCCTTGTTATGGAATAAAATATGATCAAGTCTAACAAGAGCAAATACCATTGGTATTTTCATCAATGGAATGTTCCAGTGAGCGCAAGTATACAATTGAATTCTTGTGGAGTAAAATAGGTTCGAGTCTGACATAAGTGAACACTATTAGCATTTCATCCTTGCATTTTAATACTGAACATGAGTATACAACTGAATTCCTGCTTTTCATATTTTCATATTTTTTTCTTTGGTGGGTGTTTAGTATATATGAGCGGTGCAGCTCTCCTATAGCTTATTATTGTACCCATTGTTCAACAATGAAAGGTCAAATGTACAAATTATTGAATTTCAAAGTCGTCCATTTATGGGTTGTAATATATTCCTCTCGAGTGCAGAAATTATGGATTTTGGTTACCCGCAAAATCTTTCTCCAGAAATTTTGAAGCTCTATATCACACAGGAAGGAGTGCGCTCACCATTCTCTTCTAAGGTTAGATCATTATGTATATTTCTCTTCACATTTTCTTTCTGAATAAGTACTATATTTAGGCAACCTTCTAGGAGACCTTCTTGTGAAAGATGGTGCTTGCATGTTCTTCAGCATATTTCATGTTATTAGTCTCTGAGCAATTTCTTTTTACCTGTGACAAAAAATAAAATAATAGCCTACGGATAAGCCTGTGCCTAATGCAACTCTACAAGTTACTGGTGCTGTTGGTTGGCGTAGAGAGGGCCTCGTTTATAAAAAGAATGAGGTGATTATGATTTTTCTAACCTATCTCTTCTATTGATTTTTGCACACTTGGCCTGGTTTTAACTTTTAGCTATGGCAGGTCTTTTTGGATATTGTAGAAAGTGTAAATCTTCTTATGTCTTCAAAAGGTGGGAAATGGAACTTAAATGTGTTTTGCTTCAGTAGGTCTCTTTTGTAAATTGAATGAGCAATTTGGTGATTCCAGGTAGTGTTCTGCGTTGTGATGTAACTGGGAAGATCCTAATGAAGTGCTTTCTGTCTGGAATGCCTGATTTGAAGTTGGGTTTAAATGACAAGATTGGTCTTGAGAAAGAGTCACAAATTAAATCTCGTCCTACCAAAAGGTAGCTATTCATGCACTTCTCTTATCCATTACAGTGCTGTTGTTGTTTGTTTGTTTTACTTTTCCTCCCCTCCTGTATATTAGTTTTGTCAGCCACTTTCTTACGTTGGTATTCAGTCACCATTATGTTATTTCTTTCCAGTATTTTTTTTAACTTTTAACGGGTCAGTTTTTTCTGTAAGGTCAAAATTTGAATTCCTCTTGTCAATTTAGCTTTATGCCATAACAAGCTGACACAAGATTTAACTTGACATTAGCTGGAAGCATCACTTCATGAGATGGTCTAAATACATCTTAGACCGTACCAAACTTTGTTTCTTAATGATGAGGGAGCGGACGGAGATCCTTTCTCTTAAACTGCCATTCCTGAATTCCTCTAGTTGAAAGCTTTATGCTGAAGCTTGTCCCATGTCATTATATTGTTTTCCTAAATGTAGTGTACAAGAAAATTGTATTTAAGAGATTGTTTTTTCTTGGTCTCTTTTAAATTTATTTATTTATTTATTATTATTATTATTATTATTTTATAATTTCATCTCTTGCTTCCAACTTCATTTTTCGTGTAAATTCTAAACTCATCCATAAAGCCCTTTCTTCTATTAATTTTGTTTTATTATTTATAGGAATATGAAATCTGTAAACCAGTAGTGTAGTACAATGCAAGTAAGACTAGTGAATCTTTCTTCATATGTGAGATTTTGTCCTTCTACTTTCTTTTGACGATGAATTATATCTAAAATATATGGTTTTCTGGTTTTCAGATTGTATCCTTTTATTCGCTTTCATTACTTCGTCTGATGATGCTTTATTTTGCAGTGGTAAAACTATTGAGCTTGACGATGTTACCTTCCATCAATGTGTGAACTTGACGAGGTTTAATTCAGAGAAGACTGTCAGTTTTGTGCCGCCTGATGGTGAATTTGAATTGATGAAGTAAGCTCATTAAATTTGCAATCTGAGGATATCAGATTGCACATTGGCATTTAGTGCATAATTATGCTCGATGACGATACATATTCTCAATAAGTTTCTAGCTTTTTTATGTCATGTATCGAGTCTTTAGTATTTTGGACTGTTATTCTTGTTTTCAGGGTTAAATGGATGCCAACTTTTTTTTCCCCCAAGACAATTACAGTTAACAATCAAATGTCCTTACCTAGATATTACTTGTTTGCATAGGTGCTGACAAGTGTGATACTCCAGATTTGCATGAATATAGGCTAGCTTTTCTATTATTAATTGGAGAATCTGGAAAGAAAATGGACTCTGAAAAAAATTAAATCATAACATTTTGCTGACTGCCTTAAGAGGGGAAAAGAAGGAAATGAAAAGGAAAGAAAGATTCTAATCTAGAAAAATTTTACCTGCGTGCAGGGTCTGTGTTGTGTCTAATATAAAGGAGTCAGACCATTTCTGTATGATCTTAAAAATTTTACTTCTGGGTTTATTCATCAGTATCATCCAACATGTCCCAATTATCCTGAGGAACTTGTAATTTTTTGTATATTGGTGTCTCATTTTTCTCTTTGCTGCTTTGTTATGGTTATTTCTTATGTTGCTTTCTCATATCACCTGATGTTGCACATTTGTGATTTTATTTTATTTTTTTTTTATAAGAAAAGATAAGAGAAACAAATTATTGACAGAGAGGGGAAACATGGAACAAAGGTGGGAGAGCCAGAGGTCTGCCTCATGCCTAGGAAAACACTATAAGGAGAATAAACTGGCATTAGAGTTTTTTTTTATACCTTACAAAATACAATAACTGCACTTGTTATGTTCTCACCCACGTAACACCTAAGAATTTTGCTAAGAAGTGCCTCTTTTTTTTTTTATATATTTTCTTTTCTCTAGTGCTCCTAATTTTATCTTTGCCCATAGGTACCGTATTACCGAGGGAGTGAATCTTCCATTCCGTGTGTTGCCTACTATTAAGGAACTTGGTAGAACACGCATGGAAGTAAATGTGAAGGTTTGTGACCTTTCTTGGCATATTTTACATGTTGTTATTCTGCATTTAACTTGTTTATCCTTTATCTTCAGGTGAAGAGTGTCTTTGGTGCAAAAATGTTTGCACTTGGGGTTGTTATTAAGATCCCTGTGCCAAAACAAACGGCTAAAACAAGTTTTCAAGTTACATCTGGTCGAGCAAAGTATAATGCTGCTATTGATTGCTTGGTCTGGAAGTGAGTGTTTTTCTGTAACCCTATGGGTTTCTATTTAATGTGTTTTGTTGATGAACAGTTGATAGATCTTAAATATATTGTCGTGTTGCTATTATATTTCATGATAGATACATCTGCAATCATCAAACAGATGATCCCACCTTACACCTCGGAGATGCAAGTATATTAGTCACAAACACATTCACACCTACACATCCATTTAGAGTGTGTTTGGTAAGATGGGGAAATGGAAGGAAGGAGGGGTAGGGAATTAATGGATGGATTTGGAGTAAGGTGGTCATTTGGTAGGAAGGATTTTAGGAAGGGAGTAGGCAATGGATTTCAGATCCTCAATTTAACTAATTTTCAGTCCCCTTCAAAATGGAGAGATTTTTGGAGAAAATTTCACACTCAAGTAGTAGAGTAATTATTGTACAATCAAACCTTCTCCCTCCTACCAAACAAGGAAGAGGATTTTGGTCTCCTCTTTTACCAAGCACCACAATGAAATGAAACAGTGCTCTCCTTTCTGTTTCATCTCCTTCCCTAGATAATATAGTTCTCCTTCCTTCCATCCTACCAAGCATAGCCTTAGTGGTGGCTTTCATTCCATTTGTGTTCTTTACTGCTTTGCTCATTTTTCATCTACTGTTTTCCATCGTCAGCTATCTCTTCATTTATATTTTTGTAACTTTCCAGGATAAGAAAGTTCCCTGGACAAACGGAGCCAACAATGAGTGCAGACGTTGAGCTGATTTCCACGATGGCGGAAAAGAAGTCGTGGACAAGGCCACCAATTCAGATGGAATTCCAGGTGCCTATTTGTTTTTAATTCCAGTACTTTGCAAATGAATAGGGGAGACTTTGTCATTTTCTTGTATAAGCAAAAGGTCATATCTGCCATTACATTGGAATAACAGAAGAAACTTGAAAGATTAAGCAATAATAGGAGGTTGTGTGGCCCATTGGAAGTGGGGCAAGTTAATAGTGGATAGGTTGATATATATATATATATGGGCACCAATCCGGTAGGTATTTTCTTTTTTACCTATTCATAAGTATTCTTTTTTCAAATTAAAATTCATCACGCACGCCTTTTTATGGTAAAAGTTGGAGAGCAAAAAACATTAAATAATGAATATATATNATTGGGTAATTATCCAATTAAGTAATTGGATAATTATTCAAAATGGATAACTAGTTAATCATAAACAATACAATTGGATAACCACTCGAAAAGGATAACTTAATCGCAAATAGGAGTCTTCAGTTTTAGGAGTCTTTAGTTTCCCATTCCTTGTAGGCTTCTTCCACAGCATTTACTTGTTTCCCTCTTCTTGTAGGTTTCCTCTATAGTGTTTTTGTGTTTCCCTTTTCCTATGGGTTCCCTGTTTATTAAGGAAAACTATACGGAGAAGGTCGCACAAAAACCCGCAGAAGAGGTCGCATGCAAGCATCACGGAGGAGGTCGCATATAAACATCACGGAGGAGGTCGCATATATTCTATATGTGGAAGGTCGCACATATCCTTCACAGAGGAGGTCGCATATACATCATATGCAACCTTAGGATTTTAGACCGTACAACAATTACTATTATTAATGCCTTCAATTTCATTTCATTCTACCTAATCAAACACTAGTCCTATTATATCACTACTCCATTTTTTTTTTGAAAAAAAATATTATGTCGCTCATTTTTTTAATTAAGTCTGTTATTTTAAAAAAGTAATATTTATAGAGAACACAATTCTCTCAAACGATAAGAGTAATTCTCTACCATTATAATTATCCTATTTTTAGGTATTGTTTTGATCAACTAAAATTGGTCACGCATATCTTTTCATGGTAAAAGAATGAGGGAGAAAAATATTAAATAATAAGTACTTTTTCTGAATTATCCAAATTATGGTAGTCATTAGATTATAATCCAACGGTTAAAAAAAAATACCCTATTGGATTGGGAACCTATATATATATATATATATATATATATTGATAAGATACCTATTTTTGTCTCCCCTGGGGCTCGAACTCATGTCCCAACTCTCACACTCACACGCAACCAGAGTCTGCCCCAACTCTCACACACACGCAACCAGAGTCTGCCCCAGTTGGTATTGGATAGGTTGATATATTGAGAAACCAGTCCATGACTTTTCTTGAATTTCCGACATTCCTGTGTCATGTTTTTGATACTTGGCTTCCCCAATTGCATTTTACTTATTTATGCTACCAAAATTTTTCTCAAATGAGATATTTTTCAGGAAAGGGTGGTAGGTTCACATCCGTAATAATTACTGTCAACGGAAATGTAATTACTAAAGAATGTCTATAAATAAATGCTAGGAACTTTAAGCATCTCGTGATCTTAATTATTAATTTCGGTAATTTTGTGTAATCCAATGGAATTCTCTGAAGTGTTCCGTGTTATAAGCATCAGATTATGCATATATGTACAAGTTAGCGAGTCTCCTTTCTTTTGTTCAGAAAATAGTCTCGTTGCTTGCCATCTCCGTAAGTCTTGCATGGTGAGAATAATATGGTGGCAAATTATCAGTATATGAAATTTGACATGGATGTCTCATGTCTGGATAACTCACGCAAATTTATGCACATTCTCTGCAACCCCCTGTGCCTTCCTCATCAAGGTAGATGATTAACTTATCGAAATGTTGTTATCCAGGTTCCAATGTTTACAGCATCTGGTCTGCGTGTCCGTTTCCTCAAGGTAATTGACTTGCAGTATCAATTTACCATTTTTATCGTAAAAGAAGTGTGTGGCATTTTACTTTACTCTTGCTGCAGGTATGGGAGAAGAGTGGATACAACACAGTTGAGTGGGTTCGCTATATCACAAAAGCTGGTTCATATGAAATTAGGTGCTAAAGGCTTTGGATTGCTATCACAAGAGTTCGAGATATTTGAGGTTGAAGATTACATGTTTGATATTCACCCAGAAAATTGTTACAAGACTTTGCCTTGTTAACAAATCGAAATTCATTAGGCATTTTTTGTTGGTTATAGTGTTATGTCATGTGGATAGAATTGTTTGTGCTAGTTACCTTCGACATTTTGTTGTAAATGCTGGCTATTGTTTGTTGATGTGAGAATGTCTTTTATTTTTTTGTGACTGAAACATGATGGTTTGTATTTGGCCCAAACTCTCTTGTTGTAGCCACAATTGAAAAAGTGAAGAATGCTCGAGACGGTTTGCTTTTGAGTATATTTTTTCTTGGATTTATGGCACAAATGGTCCCTGTACTATCAAATTTGTGGCAATTTGGTTCTCAAAGCTTCGATTGTGATAATTATGTCTTTGAATTTTCTGATTTGAAGTAATTTGGTCTTCGGAGTGTCTAAATTATAAACTATTATTAAATTTTTGACCAAAGCACACAAGAAGAATGTGTTGTAATATCTGGAAATGTATTTAAAAGAAGATAAAGATAAATTAAGTAAAAAGATTTATAGAGAAGAGAAGATGTATTATTTATAATTTTTTGATAGGGAAAAATTATTCTATGATCCTTTATTTTTATGTTTAAAATAAATATACTTTCATATACATCATGTGTTATTTACATTTGTTTTTGGTTAAAAATTTAACAATAGATTGTAATTTAGATAGTTTAGGGATCAAATTAATGCAAATCTAAAAATTTAGAAGTTTAATTACTATTGAATTGACATAAGTTGGAAAGTTCGGGACCATTTGTTATTACGATACTTTATACAACAATATTTACATATTATCGGATGGTCAACTAAGAATTAAATTGAGTGGCTTTGTACTAAATAGTGAGAAAGTTGTTCAATTTAATATATTATGACTATAATTTGATAAATAACGAATAATTATGACAAAGAATGATTATAAAACGCAGTTTAATACAATTTACATATTGCCTCATAGTCAAATTTAATTTAAATTAAATATGTTTGTACTAACTAGTGAGTAATGAAATTAATATAATTCATTTGAGTACAATGGGACAAAGTAAGTGGCTAAAGTAGTTAGTATAACATTATTATCAATGACCTCGTGCTTAAATGTAATAGTGAGTGGAGTAATTGTGGTAACACTAATCCATTATTACTATTCATAATCTCACTAATATGTCTAACAATAACACTATTACATAATATCTCATGATCAAATTAGATACTAAATAACGAGAAAGTTGCTGCGACTGGAAAGCTAAAACAGTGATTTTTAGTAATTTTTTTCAAAAATATAAATAAATAGTAAGTTTACAAAATTTGGGATAAACCAAATATTTGGATTTTAATATTTCAATCCTCGAATCGTTACAAATTCCATACTAAAAGAAACATTCCGTTAAACTTGATTATTTGAGTTGAAGGAAAATCCAAGTGATGTATCGGTCAACATAATCCATAAATCCTTATTTTCGTTAAAATGAGATATGTAAAATAGTTTAAGTCTGAAAAATCTAAAGTTAATATACAAACCCAACTCATGGCCCAATAACTTTGAAATTCTGAAAATATACTCGCAAGTCCTAAGGAGCTATAATGTCCAATTGCACACTAAGTCCTCAGATAATAAAATCACTCGGTAGATATATTAAACTTGGCTAAATAAAATCATTGAGTATAAGGACAAAGTAAGTAACTAGAGTACATAATATAACACTATTGCATATTGTCCTATTCTAAAATTATTTGAAAAATGGAGGAGTTTTTATTTTATTTTTATTTTTTAAGAAATTAAATGAAAATTCAAATTATTCTAACGTCAATTACCATTATATGACAAAGTGAGTATAGTACATAAAATAACACTAAGCTACATTCTGATATTTTCCGAAGTAATTTTGGTTTGGGCCAAGGTCATAGATTTTTGGCTTTCTATTGTAGAGAATCCTTTATAAACGAAAGTGAGAAATATATCGACGAAATTATGAATGAATGATGGAAACAACTAATTAGAAACTTCCAAACTGCAAGGAAAAAAAACAAACACACACACACACACACACACACACAAAATTAAACTAAACTAAAGCTAAAGCAATTAGCACCAGATAGTAAGTTTTGGAAAAACAAATCGACACAAGATTTGTAAGTTGTAACTAGCTCATGGACGTGTTGGAAGTGCAGGTATTTTGGTAGGCAACCATGGATGCGCAAGAGTAAAAACTTGTACGCTGTAAAAAAATATTCGTTCTGTCCAGAATATCACCGACTTTTTCAAAGCCGTCTTTGCGGCTCTGGTATTTGTATATAATACATACCCTCCTTCCGATCTAAGAAGAAAAAGACATCACCATCTTCTGGATGGAGACCAATCAGATACGTCCTTACTGCTATGTCTACACTCACATTCACTTTAACGTTTTTTTGCACCAAAGCCCACCAAGTGTCCTGATGATAATAATCATCATGTCTCAAACTCAGTTCCCACGCTTTCAAAGTGAAGCCGGGCTCCGCCCCATACCAAAAAAGGACAGCGATAGGCGCAGTCGGCCTCGAACCAGTCCAAGACATGGCACTCCCCTTTTTTCCCTCTCTCCTCTGCCATTTTGGTCATCATATGCCTCACTTACAAGTAAGCACCAAACTTTCCCACAGTTTTTTTTTTTTTTTTTTGTTGGGGACCAATTATATATTCACATGTCAATGTTAAAAATATATAGTAGGAGGTGAAAGGCTTAAATTTATAGTTTCTTGTGACAATATTAGTGCGTACTTCAATAGATATGGACATTTTTTTGTGATTTGCTTAGTATTTCACTTTTCACGATCGCAATTTTTTTTTTTCTTGTTTTACTTTTGGACACAATATGTTGAGACAAAAGATTCACACATTTTCACATGGCAATTTCTTATTAGTTGAAAATTTATATTTTTCTTCTCATTAATGCTGATGGCCTGATACTTTGTATCATTGTTTTTTTTTACCAGGTTCCCTTTTCGTTTCTGTGGGACCCGTTTCCGAACTTTGTGCCACGAGGAGGGCCACGCGGATCGCACGTGATCTCACCGTCGGCCTTTGGGCCGTCCAAGGTTAGGGCCGAGCCCATCACTGATCCCAGACGGTCCGGCCAGTCAGACCCCAACCACGACAGCTGGGGGTCAGAAGCCACAAGGGTCTGCTATCTGGGAGCAGCGGCCCGCGACAGCTGGGGGTCAAAGGCCCCAAGGGTCTGCTATCTGGGAACAGCGGCCCCTTATCTCAACAGTCGGAAGGGTCAGAAGCCTCAAGGGTCTTCAGACTGGATACAATGGAAAGCAACCCACGGCTCCAGACCCAGACAGAGCATTTAATGCGGTCCTGGGCAGGTGTGTGTACCATGGACAGGCCGTCCTGACAGAACGGCGATTTGCCCAAATCTTACTCCTGACAGATTGAAGCCGTAGGAGGCGGCGAAAATCAGGCCACGGTAGCACAGAAGAGATCACAGAAATCTCGGCCCGTGACGGTTAAAAAAAAAGATCTTGAGGTGAAAGGTACTCATTTTTCCAAAGATAGAGAACCAGGCTGTTCACTATCTCAGGACTACATATATAGAAGCCGTGCATTCCCGAGAGGGGCAGGTACGCACAACAAAACTGATATATATAAAACAGTCTGTGAACGAAAAGAAAACAGACAGAGATCCATAGAAAAAGATAGATATTCATATTGAAATATTTTCCTTGCTACCCAACAAAAAGAAAAACCACTGACTTAAGCATCGGAGAGTCTTTGCAGGTAGCCACCCCCGCCTTTCCGATCTTGCTTGGAGTTAAGAGAGCTTTGAGACAGCAAGGATACGTGGACAGTTGGAGAATACAGCGTCAGCAGTTCGAGACACGTGGACGGCTAGTGAGAAACCGCTCCAACAGTTTGGCGCCGTCTGTGGAAAGAGGTTGAGCGTGGAAAAGAGAGTGAGAAACTCGCAACCTCGCCCTCCCCGAACAAAAAAGCCATACAACGTCCGATGGCACCTTCAAGAATGACAACCAGGAGCACCTGTCCTGACGCCGAAGGAAGCTCCCGAGAGGAACGACCAGATCTGGGGTAGAAGCTGGATCAGATGCTTGCCGCCCTGGCGGAAGCAAACAGAAAGGCAGAGGTGGCCCACGAGGCCGTCCTGGGTCTAAGGGACGAGGTCGCAGAGGTACGCAGGGATAATGCTCGCCTCGAGGGTTTGCTGGCNCTTTCCGATCTTGCTTGGAGTTAAGAGAGCTTTGAGACAGCAAGGATACGTGGACAGTTGGAGAATACAGCGTCAGCAGTTCGAGACACGTGGACGGCTAGTGAGAAACCGCTCCAACAGTTTGGCGCCGTCTGTGGAAAGAGGTTGAGCGTGGAAAAGAGAGTGAGAAACTCGCAACCTCGCCCTCCCCGAACAAAAAAGCCATACAACGTCCGATGGCACCTTCAAGAATGACAACCAGGAGCACCTGTCCTGACGCCGAAGGAAGCTCCCGAGAGGAACGACCAGATCTGGGGTAGAAGCTGGATCAGATGCTTGCCGCCCTGGCGGAAGCAAACAGAAAGGCAGAGGTGGCCCACGAGGCCGTCCTGGGTCTAAGGGACGAGGTCGCAGAGGTACGCAGGGATAATGCTCGCCTCGAGGGTTTGCTGGCCAGTGAAGATAGGACCCAGCGGAGGGAAGATTTCGACGAAGAAGTCCAACAAGAGTTCGGAAGCCAACCACAGGGAGAGGCTCCCGCCCCGTCCGGGTCATGAATGCAGGGGGTACGGCAAAGCCAGTCAAGACCTTTTCAAACCAGGGGGGCAACGGGCGGAAGACACCATGAGAGCCCTGGGAGTAAGCCCCCCGACTGGAAGCAAGAAATGATGGCAGAGTTGGGTAAGAGACTCGGCAACCATCATAGTCAAACCCCCGATGATCTGGCAGAACAAACTATGCTCGGCATCAACCGGACGGCCTTCGCTGACTGGATTCAGATGGAACCAAGGCCGAAAGACTTCACGACCCCGACCTTCAGGCCGGTCGAGGGGAAAACTGACCCCCTCGACCACATATACCACTTCCAGCAGAAGATGGCTTTAGAGACCAGGGACGAGGCTGTAACTTGCAAAGTTTTCTCTACGACCCTTATGGGACCAGCCCTGTTATGGTTCAGGCAGCTCCCAGAAAAGTCCATAAATGGGTTCGAGGACTTCTGCAGACTTTTCCTGAGGCAGTACGCGGGTGTCCGAAAATAGCAAAAAACCATGCGAGACCTGTACCGTTTAGAACAGGCCGCGGATGAATCCCCGCGGGAGTACCTCTCACGTTTCCTCGAAGTCATGTCGCTGGTCCATAATGCAGACTCGGTCCAAGCCGTAGGCTCATTCGTCCGGAGCCTGCAGCCGGGATCCATGCTATCAGACCACCTCCTTCTAAACCTACAATACGACATGGCGGACGTCCAGGCCAAGTCGGAAGGGGTGTTCAGGGTACTGGAAAGCCGCCTGAAGGCGCCTAAGACCTCTGCTGCAGTAACGATGACGCCAGTACAACCCCCGGCCCCACAAGGGATGAAGAGGCCCCCACCGGGCCAAGGGCCGGCCCCGAAGCAAGAAATCCCGGCACGAGATGGTTTGGAGGGAGGCAAGAGGAGGAAGACGACCCGTGATCCTCTACCTAAGTACAAGCTCAACACGCCGATCGATGTGATATACCTCCATAACAGAGACAGGGGAATTTTTAAGGACCCGCCCAAATCCGGCGTCCCGGAGCATATGAAGAATAGGAGCAGGTACTGCCAATTCCACAAAGATTTCGGGCACGACACCGTCCACTGCCGCAATCTTTATGCCCAGGTCATGTTGGCGATCCACGCTGGCAAGTTGAGGCAGTACGTGAAAACCGATGAAGCCCAGCCGCGACAAGACA